>PUFA01000075.1:0-13597 GCA_003508835.1 Eonycteris spelaea | reverse complement strand
TTAAGGATAGATCAAAACTTTGGAATTGCATACACTTCTTCCTTCATTTTGGATTTGATTTTTAAATGGATGAATGAAATTCAACCGATGACTTAGTTTTACCCTTGAGAAAATTTCAAATATGACATTTTGCATTTCATTTTCCATAATAAACATAATATAGATTAAAATTTACTGCCTTTGTTTTTTTGTTATTGTTTTCTTTTGCTGCTACTGTCAAAATTGTTCTTTTAGCCCTGGGCGTTTCAAATCAGTTGATTTTAAGTGCGACACACTTCTGCTAGGAATCTTCAGTAGAGATGAAAGTATTTACAATGAAAGTCTTTTTTTCCTTTAATTAAAATACAATTTCATAGACTTGACAATGCCTGAGGGTCATCAGAAAGAGTATTTTACCCTGCTCTTGATGGCTTTGCAGTGTGTGTGTATGTATGTATGTGTGTGTGTACATACTTCCGTTCTTCCTTGGTGAGAGTTAATGAGAACTTGGCATTCATGGAAATACAGGAAGGGGTACAGGGCCCATCTACTACAGGTGGACCACTGTATTCAGGCTTATATCATTTCATGTGTAGGCTTAGCTGCCTCATGCCCAGGGCACCTAATTCAGGTGTGTGCCGATTAGTTCTAGCCTCCTTGCCTACTCTAACGTCAGATCCTGCTACTAGGTTCTAGAAAGAGATAGAAAGCCCAGCCATGTCCTCCAATCCAGCTTAACCATTAATAAAACTAACATTTAATTGGCTTCCGTTTTGCCTCCTTGATTCTGTCTTCGTCAAGGAACCATAGAGTGGGAGAGGTACAAGATTTATGAACCTCACATCTTGAAAAATGATTTAGCGAATTTTCCATGAACTTGAAACAGTGATTGTTTCAAGACTTCCAAGTGTCATATTCTCCCTAGACTACTCTGTGTGTATAAATACACACTATTTTCGGCCTAAAGTGTCTCCTAGGTCTGCCATTATCTAACCCATGTCATACTTGGACATTCATTCTTGACAAAATTAAACCTCAGTCACTCCCAAAGATATAAAGCCTCTTCTTTAGATCATGCAAGAGTCTTCGGGAAAGGGGTGGGGGGAGCAGCTGAGATAGTTTGTCTTATGCCTGTAGCTGTTTATGTCCCATCAATAGGTGTTTTTCCTGTTAGGTGTCATTTCTAGCCAGCTGTTCTTGACTTATTCACATCTTTCATGTTGAGTAGTAAGCAAGACCAGCCTTCTTAGCATATCGGGCTTCACTGGACTGATTGTGAATTTAAAATACCTCTTGTTTCTTGTGATGGATCTGCCTTTTGTAAACCGCAGAGGATAACTTTCGGTCTACCACATGTTCTTAATAAACTTAATAAACTCATGAACACCACCCATGACTATCAGTGAGCTAATTTAGAGTTCTAAAATTTTTAGATCCTTAGAAATATTTTAATGTTCTGCAGCCAGTTTTTCTAAATATATCACATAGGACTAACACAGTCGAAATTCAAATCGTTAGGATGAAAGCTGAAAGTGCTCGAAGAGATTTCTGGTAGCAGGTAATATCTCCCTACATCTTTTTTTATTCCCACTTGACACCTCTCAATCAAACTGTACAGGAACCTTGGCCTGCCATTCAAAAACAAAAACAAATGTAAAAAAGGCAAAAAGCGAAACAGAATGTCACTGTCAAAGATATTATAGGTCTTTAAAAACAAGATAAGATTTCTTAAAGGGCTGGAAAGTATTTGCTTGTTATCTATGTTCTGTTTGGCCAAAGTCAATACAAAAAATAACGGCTATGTGCCGAACATTCTGCTGGGTGCTTCCACGAATGTATCAACCTTAGCAAGTATCATGTATAAATGCATGCTGTTTTTCAATCAATATTTTTCCAGTGGTAGATTCTTGAGATATTAATTCGATGTTCAAAGAGATATACTGGTAAATACTCAGGCTTAGAATCAAGGAATCCTGGGTTCAAATTTTAGCTTTAAAAATAAATTCCTTGGCCAAGTCATTTAATCTGAGCCTCAGTGTATTCATCTGTAAATTGAGGATAACAATATATACTTTGCAAAATTGTGTGGATTCAACAAGAAGCAAAACAAATGTTAGTTCTTTCCCATACTCCTTTGAGTTTTGCTTTCTTCTTTGCTTGACTTTTATCACTGTATTGTAAAAAAGCTGGCATTTTGCCATTTTCTTTCATTTAGTAAACTTTTTATAAATCTAGATAAATAGTAAGAAGAGTTTAAATATGACTATGAGATACCTAAATTGTGACTTCAAACATATTTCCCTTTTGTTTAAAACATGAGAATAATACATTCAAACATTTAGAGTTGTCAGATCTTTAAGAAAGGAAAAAATGTTCTATTAACTTTGTCATGTCAAATACGATTTTTAAAATATAAAGTTAAATGCTAATAAAATACAACCAATTCAAAAGAGGAAAAGAAGAAACAATTGGTAACTTAACTGTACTAAAATTTAAAACTTAGATATGATAAAAGATTCCATATGCAAATTAGAAGTCATGTAACTGACAAAATATTAGAATCCAGAAAAATAGGAAGAACACCTACAAAATCAGTTATGAAAAGTAACAATACAACAGAGATTTGTCAAACTATATAAGCAAGCTTCATAAATGTATGAAAATATGCTCAACTTCACTCACAAATCTCTATTGCTGAACACTGTTGGAGGAGACTTTCCAGATTCACCAGGCTTTTAGGAGCTTTATGTCCGAGAATTAGAAGATAGTACTTTACCTGCATTAAGAGATATGGAAGTTGGAGATCCTTGGTGATATCTATATGTGAGGGAAGGAAAGGAGGAAGGGAGAGTATGGGTGTGAGATGCGTCTCTAAAGAATCCACAAAAAGCCCAGGAATATGAATTTTCCAAACTCCCCATTCCTCTCCTTCTCTGGTCTACAGCCAGATTGTTTGGCAGAAATAGAATTTCTAAGAAGCAAAAAGAAACAGGAATCCAAATCACAGACCCCTTCTTCATGTGAGTCTGTGGAGCTAATAAGGAGAGAATTTTCCATTATGGATACAATAATGATTATTACCTGAGACTGGTCATTTCAGATTTGAATTGAGACTGCATCTGCAATTTTGAGAGACTTGTGCCTGCTGAATTGAGGGGCATCCCCAAAACTGAAATACACAACAGCAGTAATGATGACCTTGCCACCCAAAGATCCTGTGTGGGTATAAAATACTGAAATTTCATGCGAATGAGCCTTGCAAACTATGGGTTTGGCCCCTGAAGGCATCTGCATTTGTAGCTCCTACTAGAGGCCCCACAGTTAACTTAGGTTTTAAAGATCAGCAACATCACACCTTCTGAAGGTTATAGAGGAAGAGTCCCAGGTGATTCCACTCGATGTACTCAGGCCCCCTGTGGTAGGCAGAATTCTAAGAGGGTTCTGAGAGTCACGGCTCCTGATATGCACATGTCTTCCCCTAGTTATTCAAACAACCACTGCTCTGAGGTGATCTTGCAGATGTAGTCATTTGGGTCCCAAGTCAGTTAACCTTAAAATGAAGACATTATCTGCATGGGCCAGACCTAATCACATGAGCTCGTTAAAAGATAGTTTTCTCCAGCTGTTGCCAGAAGTCAGCGATACATGCTCCAGCTGGCTTGGAAGAAAGCAAGCATCCATACTGTGAATTGCCAACGGAGTCTATGAGGCAAGGAATTGCTGACATTCTCTAGGAGATGAGAAAAATCTTTACTGACAGCCAAAAGAAAAAGAGCTACTCAGCCCTATAACCACAAGGAAATGAATTTTGCCAATGACCAGTGAGCTTCGAAGAGGAGCCACAAACAGGTGAGAACTGCAGCCATGACCAAATCTTGATTTCAGCAACGCAGCACCCAGAGCAGAGAATCCAACACACTGGACTCATACTTCTGACCTACGGAAATTACAAGATAACAAATTCGTAAATGCTAAGTTTATGGTAATTTGTTACACAACAATAGAAAACTAATACAGCACTCAATTAGGGATTTGAAATCGCCAAAGATCAATTTTGCACTCAAGGACTTTTTTATTTCTGTGCTACCCAAACCAGGACGCCTTCCATCCTGAAGTATTAGTCTTCCTAAAGCATCTGATGGTAGTTTTAATGGGTACATACTTACGTCACTTTAATATTGGAACAAACGTAAGTTTATGGCATTGTGCTGGATATCTTTCATTTGCTCTTCTCTAGTCACTCTCCACTCTTGTACAGTTGGAAGCTGATGTGGATAGACAGTCTCCCTGGCCAGGTTGCGACCCATTCCCTTCAGAGGTGCTGATGGAGATGGGTAGAAGGGAGGAGAGGAATTTGAAGCATTTATTTCTCTGATTCACCTGCCCATAGGGTGCTTTGTGTTGGCTGAGTCACATTCAACAAAGCTAGAACCCCTGTCAGAGTCTTCATTAGGATGGGTTCTGGTCACTCCTCCTTTCTTTGATTCCTCAAGCCTAAGAGTGCTAGGCTTCACCCCAAACTGTCACTAGATTCCTGGCACTGCACTACTACTTTGTGATTGCCTAACACTTACTTACACCTGTAAACTTCTTAACTACCCAATTGGGAAACGCCAGCTGTTTCCTATCACAATCTGACTGATAAAGGAATCAAAAGACAAATTCACCGTTTTTAAATAATAAAATATCAGATTTCAGATAAATTTTTCTCATTTGGCTGATTTTTCTAGCTATGCCCTTCACCTTCCAGTATTGTTAATTATCCTTATCTACCTTTAGGGATCGCACTGCATAAAATTTGGTGTAAATAATGTAGATCATACAAATATAAAATTTCTTTACTATGTGATAGGGTGCATTTTCAGTAAAGAGGAAGTCTTATGGTGTGAAATAGGCACTAGGTTGTTACAAGATATCTTCGGGTGTATAGTGCTTATCTCAGGGTTCTTAGGATAGACATTTAATGATATTCAATTTCCCCATTCACAAAATGGGACAGTATTATTCATCCTTTGTTCACATTACATTTATATATAAACAATTATACTTTGATATTTTTTCCAGACTGTTACTAGTAATAATAACAGCTAAGGTATATTGAATGCTTACTATATTGTATACTAGTCAATATTCTAAGTTTCTTATACACATTATTTTATTACTCTTTACAATAACCCTATGATGTATAATTATTATTATGCCCATTCTATAGATAAAAGCTGAAATGCAGAAAGGTTAAGTTCATGCAGCCAATTAACGATGGCACCAAAACTCAAACCTATTCTAGTCTTGTGTCATCATCTACTTACCTAACTAGTTCATGATGGTGCCATGTGGTAGACAAAACGCTATGGACAAAAAGAAGGGGATTATCAGGATGGCAGATACTACTTCAGTAAAACCTAATGGTTTTTTGTTATGACCTAAGTCATTCTTCTACTAGCCCTTAAAAAGTTTTATTGAGTTAAGCTACTAGACTGTTATTTGTGCATCACTAATAAGTAACAAATCTTCCCAAATCAGAAAGGGGGAAGTAATATTTAAAAAGGGAACAATTACTTGTAGAGGAAAACAAAACTCACTCAAATATATTTTCTCTAAATAGTGTATATAATGGGAGGAAGGAAAAAATAAAACATCCTAAGTTATCAAAATATTTCTACTCCATGCAAATCTCATATTCACAATAACAATTAAATTTATACCAGGACTGCAAAAAAAAAAAAAAAAAAAACAGGAGAATACTTACTGAAACTATATAAAATTACTTGCCCATTTCTGAGGAAAAGAAAAGAAAGATCTGGGTGTATGAAAGCATTATTTTATGTATATTCTGAGGTATAATTGCAAAATTAGACTAAAAGTAAATTTTTGTCTAATAGCAACTTAGATTGTTTTCTACTCATGAATATTTTAATAATTAACTAAATTAAATTTCTATGAACTTTGTAACTCATAAAATATATGAACAGGGCTTGAGCATATTTTAAAATAATTAATAAAATAAAATTATTGGAAGATATGAATTTTTAATTATAGCCTCCTTTATGAAAGAACCAAGGCTTAGTGTAACTTCTTTTTTCCCTCAAAGGTGAAAGCTCATCTAAGATACTAATTCTAACAACATTGGCCAAATGCATAAACTGACATTTAAATTAATTATGTTTATAAGTGATGTAATCATTTCATTTTAAGAAGGTTTTTTATTTATTTTCCAAGGAGTCATATGCAACAGAACAGGAACCATCAAAATCTTTGACATGGATAAAGAAGGAAAGGAAGCCACAAACACAGTGTATTACTATTTCCTGTCTGAGAAAAATATTAGAAATGCTAAAAAAATAAGCACAGACAGATGACCAAGCAGATAAATTCTCAATTTTTAAGAAGCAGAAGAAGATCACATCTTCTTCTGAAAACTTTCCAGGGCATAGTAACCAACTCTGCCTATACTTGAAGTAATTTCTATACTAGGTTAAATGTTAACGAGAATCTTAATCCAAGAACCCAAAATAGATTTAAACAAAATGACATCAAAAGAATGTTCTTTCACTCAGTAGACTTAAATTAAACATCTGCACCAAGCACATATGTGACATTCAAGTATTAGAAATGTGAATGACCCGTAGCTCTTACCCTTCATATCCTGGATATGTAGACCACAAACCCCAGCAATATCAAAAGGACAACAATAGAGCGATTATCAATTACTTCAAGAGCCCAGAGGATGAAGCACTGACCCTTGGCTGCCTATAGAGTTCAATCAAGAAGATAAAGAATGGAAATAGGAAAACACAGTGCATAGAATATCAGAATGTATATTGCATTGCTGTGTATCTATAGTATCTTATAATGGCAGAAATTTGTCACTAGACATATAGTATCACTATAATGGCAATTTTAATGCACTTTTCTTAGTCACGCATTAATTAGTGAGATGTAATCATTTTAAGCTGATAGTACCATGAAAAATCATTGTATGAATGAACACTGAAAAGAAAAATAATTAATATGTATTATATAGAATATATATATAAAATACAAGATGATATACAGTGAGAGATTAACATTTTTTATCTAAAACCCCTAAACCATGTTTAAAACCAGTAGGTGAGAAAGGTTTATCTGAATCAAAATAACTTTTAAGAGTACACTTTTTTTGCCTACAAAAGATGTGAGGACCGTTGTTTCCTTTCACTTTCACGTATTGTGTTTGTGATCCCTGGAACATAAGCATAAAAAAATGCCAGATGTCAGTGCAGGATTTTTTAAAAAATGGACTATTAGTGTTCAATGCTTATTAATATAAAACCAAAAAATCACCTGATATTTCTAAGCAGAAAGTCATGAGGATCAGCACAAAACTGTGTGAAACAGGAGTGTTTACTTCCCATTGTGCTCAGTTTGGGGTTCTCTAACGTAATTTACACCTAGGTGCTCCTTATGCCCCTTAGGAATTACAATATTGCACTAGAGTGTGGTAGGGGCCCCTGACACAGCCATCAGGAATTGGGTATGTGAGGATTTGAGGCAGAAGCAGTGTAGTGACTGAGCTCATGTCATAGACAACATAGATTTGTGTTAGCAGTCCTGTTCAGACACCAGGATTCCTCACTGTCCCTGTCTTGCCTATTGTTGATGATCCTCAAAATGAGATGCCAAGAGGCAACAAAAATGAATCAGAAATGATGCCATTAATCTAAAACTCTCTAACACATCCTTACAAGTTCTTGAGAGACAACTTATTTTCTAAATGGTAAAGGCTGCGCAGTTCTATCTCATGATGCTTACCTTGTGTGTCTTAGTCACAGAAAAAGACAAGGTTACTGTGGCCTGGGTTTTCTTTCCCAGTCTCTACTTCCACTCTTGGGATATCGGAGAGTCTTCAAAATGAAAACTCTCTCAGTTTTATTTAAAAGGGCCATGGAAGAGGTTCTTTTCTGTATTTGACTATAGATTGCAGGGAGTTTCTGCCCCTACAACATAAATTGGATTAATATTTAAGTCCTCTGATCCTACATCTACCTATAGTATAAGCTTGCACCACAAAAATGTTGGTGTTATAGTTAGCAATGCCACCCCTCCCACAGTGCCCCTACATCTAGGCACACAACACCTGTATTCCTCAAGGAGAGAGAGGCAGAAACTATATCTTTTTATGACTTTGCATTAGAAATACATAATACCCCTTGTGAATTACTCTATTAGTCAAAGAAGTTATAAACCCTAACCAGTTCAAGTGGAGAGAACATAAACCCCATTGAGAGAAGTGTTAATCACCTCATAAAAAAATCATGTGAGATTGAATAAATATATCGATGGCAGCCATCTTTAGAACATATAATTTACTTCTGTCACACCCTCTCTCCAACGTTAGTAGGTCTCATTCCTTAGAAATATAATGGCCTTCCCCTCAAGGGTAGGAAAAATAATTTTATTTATCCTCTTATAAGAATAGATCAAATGTTTCCTCTAAAGAGAAATTAAAATGATATATTTATATCCCCCTGGAGGTATATATAAACTTGTTTCTGTCAAACAAATTCACCAATGGGAATTTTTAAACCAAGGTTAATGTCAGAAATTGTCAGAGTTAGAGAGATTGTGAACTCACGTTTCTGATTGGGTTATTGTAATATCGTGATTTATAAAAAGAAATATATATTTAATCTTTATCCTCTTTCTGGCACAGAGCTCCTAAACCCTTGGAATTTTCTAAGTGAGTATCTTCTGTAATGTTAATGAAGTAACTTTTGGACATAGCACCTGAGGTTAGGAGCTGGTTGCCAGGGGAAACAACCATGTGATTAGAGGGTTGACTTTTGGGGAAAGGAGAGGGACTAGAAGTTGGATTAATCTCAAATGGCCAATGACTTCATCATCATGCTGTATAAAGAAGCCTCCATAAAAACCCAAGGGACAGAGTTCAGAGAGCTTCTGCGTTGGTGAACACATGGGTTCTCAAAGACTTGGAGAAGGCGTGGAGTCTCCATGCCCTTTCCCATGCCCTGCCAAATGCATCTGTTCCATCTGGCTCTTCCCAAGTGATACCTTTCTATAATAAACCAGTAATGAAATAAGTAAAATACTTCTCTGAATTCTGTGAGCTACTCTAGCAAATTAACCAAATGCAAGGAGGGGTCATTGGAACCTCTGAACCGCTATCTCTAGGTAGATAGTTTCAGAATTGAATTAAATTGTAGGATACCCAGCTGGGATCCCAGAATTGCTTGGTGGTATGGGGAACACCCTCCCCGGCCATACATATACACATTGGAATTGGATGTAGAACTCTTGAGTTATATTACAATTTAGGACCAAAGAGTTACTTTACTCAGTTGCAATATCATTAACTAGTAATTTTATATCTATAACAGATGTATAGCAAGAAATGAATAATATTTCAATGTACCCAAGTAAGAATGCAATAGGTTAGACATAATGATGAACTACTTGGCTGTTTATTAAGAGGTGAGTTTCTTGAATTAACTTCTCTGTAGAAACAGAAAAGCAGTTTCGATAATTTGGCTAAAATATACATTGAATCCTAAATTCAAATAAAAGAAGAGAAAGAAACAGAAATTAATTGAAATCATTTATGGCATATAATGATCTAAAACCTAGATGTTGCTAAGAATAGCATAACATTCCATTTTCTTACTTTTAAATACAAAGTTAGTTAACAGAGTTGTAGACTAAGGACTTGAATAAATTACTGCAGGGTAGGAAAATCATTTTCCCTCTACCTTTCTGAGTTCTTAGCTGAGACCTCTTTAGTAAAAGACAGATTAACAAGAAAAAACAAACAGAAGTTATTACATGTATATCTCAGTATGCATGGGAGAAAACTAGGGGAGAGTGAGTAACTTTCTGAGGTGGTTTAAAATTCAAGCTAAATACCATCTTAATAGGGAAAGGGAGAGGGAACATAGACCTTTTAGGAGAGAGTAAATGATTTTTGGGAAAGATGAATGGTCCCTTTGAAGAATAAAAGGGAGGTATGTTAGTTTTTAACAAAGTTTATTGAGTGTGGTGTTCGCTTCTAATCTCTCTTGCAATAAAACTCCTGGTGAGGGGATTTACGACAACTGAGTTCCTTTTGGAGGATTTGTCTTTAGGTAGGTAAGGGGAATTCAGAGAAAGCCTTTCCCTGAATGGCTGTGTTTCAAATGTCCACACCTCAAAATAATCAATACGCAAAAAGACATACTTTGAGGTAGCCATATTCTGCTACCCTTCATTATCAAGAATCACTAGCAAAATAATTAATTGAATAAGTGCTTTCCAGGTATTTAAGTCCCTTAAATATATGTTTTTTCCCTCATATATTTCTTAAATCTGTTAATACTTTAAATCTTCTGCCTTTAATCATCTACCTTTTCTTCTCTCTTGCAGAAAATTTTAGTTAAAGTAACCATAACTTGAGTCAAGCCTTTGTCAAACTCATATTGAATTCTTAATGGACATATTCCAATGACAGAGAGCTGATCAAACTTTAGGGCAGGGAAAAAAAAAAGAAAATTTATGTGGACAGACACTCAGTTCCATGTTCTACATGAGAAAATGTGGGTAGATTTCCACCAAGATCCTCTCTGGAATTTAAGATCTCAATAAATTCCTTTTCCCTCTGCATTGGGGAAGATTCCCCCTGCCTAAAAGACAAAGCTGTCTTACCCCATGCCCTGGAATCCCAGAGTTAGCTCACATCTGGAGGTGAAACCCAAGGCATGAAACCACAGATTGCCTGAGAAAAACCAAGCTGTGACCACAATCTGTTGGCCTGGAGAACCAGCTTCTCTGAGATTCTTTGGTAGGCCCAGATACCAGATTCTCTCCAAATTTCCCTCCTGCCAACTAAGCCCACGAATAGCCTCTCTAGAATCGCCTCAATCCTCCCTGCTCCAACTTACCACCAAGCTGGTTCTTTTTTCTCTTGAGGTCTGCACTGTGGCTTCTCAAGTAATGCTAAGCCAGTAAGCCTTGAATTTTTGCTTTCCTTAATTAATAACCAAAGTAACATTCTGCCACACGCTTGAGACATCCCTCTCTCCCCCAGTCCTACCCAAAACATCAAAGTACTCCATCTTTAGAGCTGAGATGGGTGAAATGGACTACCAGTATATCTGACTGCTGTATGGTTCGCTAATTGCTCTATACATTCGCTGAGTTACCTTCTTATAACACAAAGCTATTGACTAGGCAAAACGGTACAAAAATTAAAAATACTTGATATGTCATACTGTGATTCCTATCCTCATTTAGAGGATACAGAAATAGAGTAATTTGTTCATAATCAATAAAATAACAGCAAGGATTCAAAACCAAATCTGTCTTCAAACCCATACTCTTAAATCTATGCTCAGGAAAAACTAAGAATAAGGAAGAGCACAAAAAGAGGCCTCTGCAACCAAAATAAATTTCACATAATTTATGTACTAAAGCTTATTAATTCATCTCCTCAAGAATCCCTCAGGATCTTAATCAGAGCCTAAATATTCAGTCTAATCCTAATCACAATTCCAAACTCTTCGTATTCTAAATCTGTGTCAGCTAAAAACAGCATGTTGAAAGCAGTGAGAAGAATAAAAGATGTAATGATCAGTTTCAGAGAAAATAAGAAACAGGAAAGCACTAAAGTTAGTCTCACAAACTGAAAAATTCCCAGCAGGATAGGACTATTTGGAGGCAAATAGCTCTACATTCTAATATCAGATTTGTGCAATAGGTGGTGTTCATAAATTTTGAGGAGGCATCTATTTGTCACTCTCGTACCCCACCTATAATAGTTCCATTAAATCTTCCAAAAGACAAGAATAAGCAACTACTTGTTCTCATTTACACTCTTTTTTACTCATAGATAACTTTGTGCATTAAGTATTCTAGTACACTGCTGGAAAACAATTGGTTTGACCCAATGTAGAGACTGAATTTACAAGACCATTCAAGATTCTATTCATGAAGACTATATTCAATATAAATCCATTTTTGCAAAGCTCAAGTAGAAGTAAAACAATATATTGTTTAGTAATACATTATAAAATATTTTTTAATGCAATACATTATGAAAATAATTTTTTTAATGCAAGAGAATAATGGCCCTAAAATTTGAAATAATGCTTCCCTCCAGGAAGAGGCTGGGAAATGGAATAATCAAATAAACAATTAAAAAATGGGTAAAGGATTTGCATAAGAAGCTGTACCAATAAATTGTACTGATAAGCTGATAGGAACATAAAAGATGCTCAACATTACTCATTAGGAAAGTGCATATCAAAACCACAATGAGCTACTATTTCTCATCCACTAAAATGAGTACATAAAAAGGACAACAATAACAAGTGTTGCTGAAGATGTGCGGAAACTGGAACCCTCATACATTTACTGATGAGAATGTAAAATGATGAGGCTACCTTGGAAAATAATTTGTCAGTTCCTTGAGAAAGTTAGACTTAATAAATGACCTTGCAATTCCACTCTTAGGTGTCTACCCAAGAGAAATAAAACCATATGTCCACACAAAAATGTGTACACAAATACTCATAGTAGCATTATGCACAATAGCCAAAAGGTGAAACTAGCTAAAATGTCCACCAACTGGTGAATAGGTGAACCAAGTATAGTATATCCATAGGATGTATAACTATTCAGCAATGAAAAAGAATGAAGTATTGATACATGCTACAATACGAATGACCCTTAAAAACATGCTCAGTGAAAGAAGCCAGACACACAAAAAACACCAATTGTATGATTTTACTTATCTGAAATGTCCTAGGAAGGCAAATATATAGAGAAAGAGAGAAATTTAGTAATTTTCTAGGGCTGTAGGTGGGACTAGGAAGTGACTAAATGAGCATAAAATTTATTTTTAGAATAATGGAAAAGTTCTAAAATTAGATTCTGGTAGATGATTGTACAACTCTGTGAATCTACTAAAATTCATTGAATTTTACACATAAAATGGGTGGATTCTATGATATATAAATTATATCCCAATAAAACTCCTATAAAACATAACAGATTTTCAACTTTTTCCTAAATAACTTTTTAATAGATAACCCACATTATTCAATGTTCCCATGAAATTTTTCTTAATTGAAGCAACATATGACTATGCTGTTCATCTCTTAGTTTGTGTAACTGTCAGGTGGAAAGAAGAGGCTTAATTACCCACAAATTACTCTCATTATCATCCATTCCAATTTAAACAACCATAGTGTGGTTATGAGTAATGTCTCTAAAAATGTGCCAGTTTGCAGTCTCACCAACAGCAGAAAATAGTGACAACTGGTGACCTTTGAATCATTGTAATAACGTGGGTACATCTAGCTTGCAGTCCTGCCTCTGCATTGGGTCATGCCAGAATATGTCACAAGTTTTATGTTAAAGTCAAAGAAAGGAAGTTAATACTAGTTTTTTTATTTTAAAAAAATCCATTAACTTTTCTTGATTCACCTATAAAATTTATAGATAGATGATAGATGATAGATAGATAGAGATAGATAGATATGAGCCATCTACAGGATAAGATAGAAAAGAAATGAATATGGCTGAAATGCATCAAACGCATAAGAAAAAAATTAACTTAGAGACATATTTGCTATTCCTCTGAGAAAGG
>PUFA01000074.1:8277500-8791732 GCA_003508835.1 Eonycteris spelaea | reverse complement strand
ATATCTCTTCCACATCCTGATTTAACCTTTGGTCATATATACTCAGAAGTGGGGTTGCTGGATCATATGATATGGTAGGGTGGGGGAAATAGGGAGAGATTGATAAAAGGGTACAAACTTTCAGCTATGATATGAATAAGGTCTGAGGATATAATGTAAAACATAATGATACTAGTTGATAATGCTGTTATCGTATAATTGAAATTTGCTAAGAGAGTAGAACTTAAATGTTTTCATACACACACAAAAGATAAACATGTGAGGTGATGGAATATTAGGATGGAGGAATCTTTTCACAATGTACATGTATATTAAATCACTATGATGTACACTTTAAATATCTTACAATTTTATTTGTCAATTATACCTCAATAAAGCTAAAAAAGAAGGTACAAAACAGTTCTTATAAATGCAAAAAAAAAGAAAAAATGCTTACTAAGCCAAAGTATCAACATTCAATGAAATAGCAGAATTTTCATAGTCCAATTGAATGTCTTTCAGAATTTTAATGCATGAAATATTGAATTAATTATATCTGCTAATTCTTTTAATCTTCAGCAAGGATTTAGGCACTATTATTAATATAAAATAGAAGAAGTAATGAAGGTTAAATAATATTCCCAAAATTGTATAGTTAACTAAGTAACAGAACTGGGATTTGAACCAAGCTCTGCCAGACTCCCATACTTTTACTACATCAAGATATAAAAGTTATATAATCACTAAATAAATGGACTATGCCAATCAACATGAATCTGGGACTATATATATTTTTATATATAACATATATTATGTGTTTAGTATATATATCAAATATTGAGAATATGAACTATGTCACCTAAAATTATCATTTACTTAATCTAAACTAGATAAAAATCAATATATACTTATATGTGGTCTCAGGTTCATGTCTTTTCACTAACCTAATATTTCTCACCATGTTCTCTGAATCATTTGGGTAACTCATTATAAATTTAGGTTCCTGGGCCTTATTTAAGATATCCTGAATAAGGTTCTCTGGGAGCAGAGCCTGGGAAACTGCATTTGAACCAAGCTTCATAGCGCACATTAAATTTGCCAATCTCCTTATTAACTCTTTATTTAGTCAAACTAACTTTATTAATCAGTTATTTTTAAAGGTTTTTCTTTAAAAAAGGAAAAAAATAAAACAAACTGACAAAAGGAAAAAATAAAATGCAAAAGATCTTCCAAAACCAAAAACCAAACAATCCACTACTTTATATGGAAACTTAATTCAAAGATGACAAAGTCTATTCAGATTGGTGGTGTATTTAAAAAGTAATATATGGTATACAATTTATATATTTCTAAAAATTTTGGCCAAGTTACAAATATCCCAGGTGACTTAGTAACTCTAAAATTCATTAATCCAAATTTGTTATGTAAAAAAGAAACTCTATGGTATAATATTTTAGTGGACAACTTAAACTCTTAGTAAATCATAACCACCAATTGATTATTTCATAAGATTATTATTACTTTCTTTAACAATGACTATCTAGTGCTATTCATATTTAAATTAATTTTGTTATCTAAGTCAATTTTGGTCTTATTTAAACCTAATATTCTGATTCTATTGCATACATTAAAAATTGGGACTTTATCTTAAAACACATACATTTAATTTTTATCCTTCTGATATAGCTTTCTTTAGTCTTCTAATTTCTGAGAAAATCTCAACCAGGAAACAAATAAGCTTGTTTTACAAATGAACTCATAAGACTTATGATGAATCTTGGGCAATTAACATTTAACATTTATCAACTAATCCAAATCACAAAGTTTTCATATACATATTAATATATATTCTAATCCTATATATATAGGACTTTATATATGTAGTGTAATCTATATATTGTCTAATCTAAACCACAAAACATTCACTCAACTGTTCAACAAACATCTGTTGCACACCTACAATCTGCAGGGAGCGTCCTGGGCTCTTGGGATGCCTCAGTGAACAACTAAAAATCCTTGCCCTGGTAGAGCTTGCATTCTAGCAGATGGAGACAATAAACAATAAGCAAAATCAAGAACTAAATTATTTAGTATGTTAGAAGATAACAAGTGGTATTGGATAAAAGAGAAAGTAGGGGAGAATAAGGGGTGAAGTGGGTTGAAGTTTTTGAACAGAGCGGTCAGTGTTGGCCTCATTTGAGCAAAGCCTTGAAGAAATTGAAAATGTTATTCATTTTATAAAAATGACCATACATGTAAAATACAATCCCTACTTCTATTGAATCCTCTCTTACATATTAATTTTCCTAAGATGAGTTAATTATCCTGTTTTCTTTGTGTTTTCTCTTTTGTTAGACTTTCATCTCCTTGAGGAAAAGAACTGAACCTTAGTCATCATTCTTTTCCAATCCCTTAGCACCGTGCTTGGCATGATATTTGGATAACACGAATTGAATTGTTTAATAAGATATGTTTAGAAACTGAAACAGCTCATGAGAGTTCTGGCAATGGGATTTTAATTATTGGAATGAAAACCAACCACTGCCACTTTTCTTATATTTGTTTCTTTAACACTCTCTATAAACCATATATTGCGAATCCCTTAATTTTATTATTTTCTCAGAACTGGAAGAAAGAAGGGCAATAGTGGAGTCCCAGAATGCATGAAGGGATATGGAATAAGTCCTAATTTTGTCTCTTATCTTAAGTAATAATTAAAATATATGTTAGCACATGCAGCCTACAGAAATGAATATGTAACAGTTAAGTAAGAAAAAACAGGATTTTCAAGCAATCTAATGGCTTAATAGTATAAGTTCGACTCCATGATTTGGGGTAGTAGGCATAATTCCTGGGTGTTTGGACAATTATTATACTCTTCCACCGCAGGCCCATTATATCTTCATCACAGCTGAGAGAGAGAGTGAGTGAGAATTTCTAGGTAATTGTCATAACCTGTCTATTTCAGAAAAGGAAATCAAACACCTTTGGAAGTGGGGTTGATTAAATGAACTTTGAGAAAATGCGATCAGAGAGATGCAAGGAAATAACCATCCTAATAATAAGCATTAGGGTCTACGAACAAGAGTCATGATAAGGAAAAGAGGATTAGCCAAATACTGCAGAACAGTAAAGAAAGAAGGGGAAAAAAGCTATGTTTATATATCTGTATCTGAATTTGTATCTGCATCTATCCTTGGTCTCAAAGGATGCCTCCAGCATCCTTATAATACAAGGTTGGAAATTAATACCAGAACTACAACACTACATTCTTTGTGCTTTGGGGTGTGTGTGTGTGTGTGTGTGTGTACACAAAGGTGTGATATATATATGTGTGTGTATGTGTGTGTGTATATATATATATATATAATATATATATATATATGTATTTGGATATATGTATATATATCCAAAATTGAGATAATATAATAATAAACATATAAAGGTCATGGCCATTATAGCAATTCTTAACTAAGTCATTCTCATCTTTTTTGTTTGTTTTTATAGTAATCTGAGTTAAAGAATGCCATATTAATTAAAGATAAATATTGGCTTTGGCTGGAACCAACTGCACGTGATAGTACTTCTACAAGTTGGTGTGCTAAGTATTTTATAATTATTGATTCAAAAAAAAAGATCTAAAGTGAATTCTCTCAATCTAGGATCCAAGGCAATAAAAAAACAACAGCAACAAAACCTCCAAAATCCTTTCTCAAAGAGTAGATTATTACTAACGCCTTGGCATAAATTCAAGCTTTAGCTTAAGAGTAGTCTTGAAGGCTATTAAGCTCTTATTAACATTTGTACTTGGTTTTCATCTGTGAGAATGCTAAAAGTCACATAGAGGTGCTACAGAAGTTGCTGGCACTTTGGTATAAGTGCTGCACGGTATCAGCAGGAACCAATTTGATCTTCTGGATGTGTTTGACACATCTGAAATGCTTGACATGACACTATTAGAACATGTAATAAGAATTTCTGAGAAATTTGTAGGAGATGCCTTGTAAATTAATTATGTCAACAATTTTAGTCTTTGCTCACCATTCAGGAGCAGCCACTAAAATTATCAACCTTCTCCAGTGCCTGGAAATCTAGAGTTCTCGGTAGAGCCAGATGAGAAGGATTTTCCTGCCCAGACTGGAGCCCAATTTATAGAAAGGAATAACAACTAAAGAACAGTATAAACTTATATTATTTACTGGCTTTCTCTCAAGAAAGGACAGATGAGGTCAAATTCAAAGAGCAAGGGTCCACTTTTCAGTCTTTACCTTTTTTTTAGTATGTAAAATTATCAAGTTTCACTTTTGCCCTGTCAGAAGATGAGTATTTATTAATTAAAAGGGCAATAAAAGAAACAGCTAACAACAGCCTGGCACCATTCCATTTTTTTCTCTCTCTCTGTGAATAAACAAAATCCTCACTTTATTGCATAGTACACGATAAATATAGCTTTGAACTCAATTCTGCTTTCATTCTGACCGGTCTTTGCAGTGATCTTTGGCAAAGGATTTCTTTTTGTACTCCTTTAGCAGCTAAAATGAATTTACACGACAATCTTTTGATCCTTAGTGGATGGTTTTAAAAGTGCAGAATAGTAATTTATAATTTCAAGAAAAGGTTTGTTATATAAGTTTATATTGTCAGGTTTTCTTTTACAAAATATTATTTTTAGCACACCTTTTTGGGAATTATATTGAGGACAAATATATTTTAGGCAAAATAAAGTCGTGTTAAGGAACTATTGTTTACTTATTACTGAATTGGTAAATGTTTATTGAGTACCTTCTACTAACTGAGTGCGTTGTTAAATACAACATTGTATTTAAAAAATGATGCAGTGTTTCTGTTAAAGAGGTTATGTTTGTTGTGGTTAAGAATATGGGATCTAGAGTCAGGTAGATCTTGTTTTTAATTCAGTCTTCATCATTTACTAGCAGTATGAACTTGAGCAGGACACTTAAGCTGCTTAAGCCTCACTTTGCTCATTTGTAAAGCCAGAATAAAATTGTACCCTATCTCATAGGGGTATTGTGAGGCTTAAATGAAATAATAAATGTGACATAAAGATACTAATTTATATTTCAGTTTCCTTATTGTATAGAAACCAGGAGGAATGGGACTGCTGTTATTTTATTTTCTTCCCTTCTTCCTCCTCTTCCCTCCCCTTCTCCTCTTACTCCCTTTCCTTTTCCTCTTTCTCCTTTTCCTCTCCAAGTTAGCCTGGATCAAATTCCTCTATTTCTGTGGAGAGGGAGAAATCTGATATGAAGACAATTTCCTTTTGTGGTGTTGAGGCTTAGGACATGCTTCCCCAACATACAGCCTTTTGGCATATTGAATATTTTAAGCTAAAGGAATTTGGGGAAGGTCACTGTGACCACCCGCCCCCCCACCCCCGCCCTTCCTGAACCAGGTCATAAAACCCTCATATGAGAGGTGCCCGCCCTGTGCTAGGAGGGAAGGAGCATCCTTATCTCTGAAGACAAAAGGGATGCCAGGCAGAATTTGAACAAACAGCCTTACTAAGTTTACCTCGATTTGCTACACTGATCTCATACTCTTTTACCTGTCATATTTCTCTATGACTATCCACTCTCCATCAAATCTAGATAAAATACCCAGGCTTGTTTCTTTGAATCTTCATTTCCTAATGAAGTCTCATACATCACATACAATTTATATTAAATAATTTGGTATGTTTTTCTCCCGTTAATCTTTGTCAGTTTAATTTTCAGACCCAGCCAGAGACCCTAAGAGATTCGAGGAGATCTCTTTCTTCCCTTGCACCTTGATACCCTTCATATCTAAGTAGAGGTTTTTAAACTTAAAACTCCTCTAACAGTTTCCTCGTAGCCTCCCCTTATCAAGAAACAGGTCACAAATGAGCAGTAACTGCACTTGCTTCATCCATGTTCCTCCCGTCTTTCTAAAGATGCCACGGAAGGCAAACCAATTGAGGTAAAGAGGATGCGTTTTATTGTAGTGCCTTAAGTAACTAAGTTAGAGTGGTGTATGTAGGAAAAGTGTTTAAACTGACCCTGCTATGCATGTGCTTAAATCTTTTCCCAGCAAGAGGAAATCCTGTTTGCAAAAACAGGATTCTTGCAATATGGCTAAGCTGATATAACCATCAGTGATCCGCTGAGTAGATGTTTATCTCATTAGACAATTCACTTGGCCTGAAAGCAAATAGGTCCATATTATCTGTTCATGCTGAAAAGCAAATATAAAATGGGTATCTGTGTATATGAAAAGAGAATAAGAGGAGGCTTTGACAAGGTAACTACTTTATCAAGCATTCTGTGCCACCTACCTTTTTTGCATTTTTAGATGCAAAATCTGGGTTAATATGGCTTCTAATGATGTTACTAAAGTATAAGTTCTTGATGCATATTTGCTTATAATAAAAAGTAAGTACTCGTGCATGTTTGCTTCAAGTACATTTGAAGTAAGGGGATCTTTCTATCTAGGTTTTGCTCACACTTTTCAAACTGTAGCCCCTACTGTGCAACAAACTTAGGCAGCAGAGTAAGATCTCCAGAAAATGGTAGCCCACAGCAGCCTTTCTTTATTTACGTATTTTCCTGTTTCTTGAACTGTTTTTGTGTGTTCTCACACAAACTTTAATTACAATAACCCAAATTGGGAGTAAGGTTCTGACTAGATGCTGAGTGCAGTTTATGGGCACTCATATACTGCTGTGTGCAAAGCTCACTCATCATGTCCATATTATCAATTAAAAAAAAATTACATGAAGTTTTGGTTGCATATTTGGCAAATCTCTTCTTTTGGAAGAAGTAAAGTCAAGTTTCGCACTTGAAACTAATATGTCAATTATATCTCAAAAAAAAAAAGAGAGAGAGAGAAAGAGAATTAATGCTATGTTTGGTTAGCGCCACACACCACTTTAGAAATTCTGTTGTCACAGCTTAGCCCATACCTTAATTAATCTATGTCATCCATTTATATAAAGTATTTTTAAAATTATTGTTAGTATTAGAAAAATATGTTGTCCTCTACACTAGGTTGCAAATTCATTGTGAGGCTACACATTTATATTTCACTATTATTCACCATCATTGTACTGCTTTCTTAACAAAAGTATTTTGGATATCAAAATTATGAGACTTTCATTTCAGGACCACAAAGAAAGAAGAGATAAAAAAGAAACTTCCGCATTCTGCTTCTAATGCAAATGCCCCTAAGGAAGAGAGCTCAAATGCCTGGCCTCCTCATTGGAAAGGAGTAAAACTTACTAAGAACAAACACAGATGCACAACTTAGTTGTTTATTTTGCTACTCTTAATTGCATCTAGATCTATCCTTCCTTTCTTTAGGTTTAAGATAATTTCTTAAGCCTGACTTTCATTTCTTTCCTTTTTTCTTTCCTCCAAAAACTTAATCAGAAATGTCTTTTCTTTTTACAGTGTCCTCAAGATTTCCCTCTCTTCTTTACTCATCCTAGAAACATGCTCAAGTTCCTCCCTATCTGAAAAATGTCCTTCAACCCTGTGTCCCCCTTGAGTAATGTTTATTTCTCTTCTCTTTTATGTCCAAACATCTTCAAAGAGTCAGTCTTCACTTCCTTCCCTTGTATTCACTCCTCAAGCCCCACTTGTCTTCTGACCACATAGTTCATTGCAAGTGCAGATGCTAAGGTCACTTATGACTTCTAGTCACCATGCTAGTGAAAACCTTTTAATTCTAGTTTGATTAGACTACTTCACTGCATTTTAAATTACAGATTCACACTTTCTCTGGAAATTGTCTATACTGTTTCTATTTATACCCCCAGTCTTTCTCTGACTCCTTTGAAGGCTCGTCTTCCTTTGGGGATCCCTAACATGTGGGTGATTCCCAGGGATTGACTGCTTTTCTCACTGCACTCACCCTTCTTAGGTGATTTCACATATATATTTATGTATTTGAAATAGGTAAAAATGGTTTAAAATTAATATCTAATATCTCCTAAGTTAAAATCTCTATTCTGAGGTGTCTGCAAAGGTTCAGACTTTCATATCCAGTACTGTCCTGGGCATTTGTACTGGGTGAGGAACAAACTTACTCTCAGAAACCCTGATGAAGACATATGTGGTAAACTCCTAGTGCCTTGTGATAATATTTGCATATTCCTTTAAAATACTAAATCATAGTCTAAACATATATATGTGCTGAATATTTTAAACATTCACCAACCTCGCATAAATAGAATATATGTGTTTATTGAACCCTGTAAACTGCAGCCTTTGGTCTGGTGCCCTAAGCTTAATTCCTACAGTGTCCCACAGGCCTCATGTAGTCCACATTCTTTGACACCATGCATTAAAAAAAGAAGAAAAAAGGGGGGGTTAGCCAAATCCTTGCCTCAGGTGAAGCTATTTATGAAAAGTGTTTTTTGAGCAACAAGACAAGGAACTGAGACTTCATTGTCTTTAAAGAACAGGCTGCACGACTATGTTGTATCAGTTTGCTAGTTGTGACAGGTTGTATTTTCCACAGAAGACCAAATGACCTTCCATAACATGACCATGTCCTTCTCCCTTCAAGTCATAAGAGCTTGTTTTTTCTTTTACCAGCTTGAATATGGACATGCTCTGTGGCTACACTGTTGATAGAATATGGCAGAAAAGACTGTGCCAGTTCTGAGGATAGCCCTAACTCCTTTGCTTTCAGTTGCATGCTGTGGGAAGCCCAAGCCACATAAAAAGGTGTACCAGCCCCAGCTGATCTCCCAGCCAGTATCAAAGCTAGTATCAAAACTAGCCATGTGAGTAGCTAGTATCAAAGCTAGTATCAAAACTAGCCATGTGAGTAGCCGTTTTGGGTGTTCAATCAGTCTGTCCTCCAGATCCAGCAGATATGACTCATGGGAGACCCTATGAAAAACCACTCAGCTGAGATCAGTTATACCCCAGAACTGTGTGATATTAACAATATGGTTATTTTTTCAGGTCACTAAGTTTTACAGTGATTTGTTATGAGAATAGATAGCCAAACACTAATTAATGCCTTTGTTTATGGCAGAACTTGGGCTGAGACTTGCTTTCTTTATTTCCTGGTATTGAAGTTATGGTGAGGCTTAGCCCTTATTCACCCAGCTCCAAATATTGTTGGCTATTAAGGTATAACAAAAAGAATCTGAGTTGTACATAACCAAATTGACCTGGGAAGGGAAAGCATTTTCCCCAATGTTAACAGAAAGAATTTCAAGGTTCAGAAACCAGACATTAGGCTTATATAATGTGGTTTGTGGAATAGCAGAATTGTAGCTTCAAATGTTACTCTGAGTTATTAGGTGCTAACATGGCTGGCAATATCAAAGTTAGCAAGCCCAAAGACTATAATTCTTTTGTCATGGTGGACAAATTGTCTAGATAGATTACTAACATACTACATTTGCAGTGCATCTCCTTAAGACAAAAGAGAGTCAATGAGGAACTACATCAGCCATTTGCATCCTTATCTTTGCTTTGTTTATTTGCTGCTTCAGGAGCAAGCCAAAGCAACAGGCAACCTTGAATGACTCCAACTCAATATTCTTATCCAATCCTAAACCTGGACCAGGTGGCCTAGTATGATATCTCCACCTGAATGCTCCACAGGCAACTCAAATGTATTGTGTTTCAAACTGAGCATATCATATTTCCTCCTAAACCTACTGCCATTACTATCTTCTCTGTCTCAGTAGGTATTAATCTCCATCCACCTGTTCACCAGATTTCTTTTTCAATCTCTCTCACCACTTCCAAATAATATCCAAGGTCAGCTAATGTGACTTCCTAAACAGCTTTTAGTAATCTCTTCCTAATATCATTTTAAGTTTCTGGCTTTAACTGTGTCTTATTTGGACCCCTTGGTTCATCTCTCCACCTCCAGTCTTGTCTATCTAACTAGCAGAGAAAGCTATGTATCATGTAATTCTGACTGTATAATTTCTCTGCCCCGAATATGCTACCCCCAAAGCAGCACGTAGCCTCCTTGGTCACCTGTCCTGCCTCATTTCCCACCACTGCTCTCATAACACTGAAAACATTTTTACAACACTGCCTTCTCACAAAATCGAAAGGCTGTCTCACCCATCACAGACTAAGCTCTTTCTTATCTCAGTGCTTTTGCTCATGCTGCTCCCTCCTTGACATAAATTCTCTCCATTCCCTTCCCCACCTTCTCCGTCCTCAGTCTGGCTCATTTCTACTCATTATTTAGAACACTAGAGTCTGAAAAAGTCCCAATGCCTAGGCAACATGCCAGGACAATTACAACAGAATTTATGTGAGTGCCTCCCAGGAATCAGTTTATTTTAAAGCTTCCCAGGTGATTTCTGTGGCACCTAAGGCTAAGAACACTGCTTTAGAGTCATAACTCTCCTTTCTCTCTAGATTGAAGTGCTCAATTATGATTCCCTAATGTTCTGTAATGTCTCTATTATTGCATATTCCATAATGCATTATAATGAACTATCTACAAGTTTGTCCCACTAGAGGATATGAGGTCTTTAGGGTAAGGACTGCGCCTTTTTCAAATTCGTATTTTCAGTATTTAGCTTAGTAGCCAGTAGGTACTAAACAATCAATCACCCTTTATGAAAAAATAAATGAATGAGAAAACAACTAAACTTATGCTAAAAAACGTTTTCAGAATATTTATATGAAAGTAAGTGAACATGTCATTCTATTTTTCTTTAGGACAATCTGTTTTTTTTTTTCAGTCCCAAAGCACATAGGCACAAGTAGGGTTAGACTACATAACATTTGCTTTATGGTTTGGAATGAAGATATTAAAAAATGAGGGTATGCACTGAAGGTTTTGATCAAGGTGCTGTCAGAAGTACTGACAGGCCTGAGAATGTGACACAGGCTAGTGAGTTGGCAGTGAGAGGTAAAGTCTTGCTTCAAAGAGAAAAATAAAAAAGGGAAACATTTGGGTTTACTCAGTAACTTTGGGGGGGAACTTTTATTGACTATAATTTGATAGGAAACTTCAATGGTTGGGCTAGATATAATAGAATAAATGTGTACTTGGACTATTTAAAACACTGTAAAGAGGACAATAATTATTTAGAGAAGAATATTGGTAAAATGAGAATGACAAACATATCAAGTTGAAAAACTACATTCTGAAGTCACTTCAATTCACTAGCCCATTTTCGATCATCCATATTTCAGTTTCTGTGAACTTGAACAGGAAAGTCCTTGATGTCACAATAGTGAGTCTAACAGTATGGTAATGGATCCATAACATAAATGCATATTTTGAGAATCTGCTATGTATAAGGTTTTGTCCAAAGATCTTTACAGCTTTAATGTCAACTTATCTATGGTTAACTAACTTATCATTCTCACTTTTTTAGATAAAGAAACTAAGACTCAGGGAGATTAAGTCATTTGTCCAAGTTTGGAAGAACTAAGATTTAAACTCACATTTTCTTTGGTTCTAACCCATTCTACTTTTCTAATAGGAGAGATTAAATATGTACATCAATGATAAAAGTTAGAATGTGATATGTGCTATAAGCAAACAAAAGGCTAAAAGTATATAATGTAAAGTTTTACTTCTCATTGTGGGGGATAAAAACAGACATCATGGGGAAGATATCTGATTCAGCTCTTACGTGAAGAATAGAATTATGTTGTTCTACATTTAGTAACTTTCCTGAAGTTTTTTTTTTCATTAGAGATTTCATTATAAAATATATTGGGATTTACAATTTGAAAAGGTAGTACAGAAAGTTATCTTATACACTTAATTTCCCCTCATATCAACATCTTATATATGCTTGACACAATGATCAAAAGTAGTATATTAACGTTGATACAATACTATTCACTAAACTACAGATTTTATTCAGATTTCCTCATTTTTCCCATTAATGTTCTTTTTCTGTTCTAGTCTCCAAACCACAGAATTTTATCAGAAGGAGATGTAAAAAAAGATATTCTAGGAAAAGGAAAGTCCCTGAACAACAAAAACTCATATAGTCGAGGGCACTTCTTCTAAGATGATCAGTAACATGTTTAAAATATAAATGACTCTATTAACAAGTGGAGAATTCTCCAATGCTGTTTTCTTTCCTGTCAGTCAGCTTTGTCTGGTTGAACATAAAGTCATAAATGAAGAGGACGTAACTTGTAATGTTCCCTTGCTGCACTGCTGTATTTTCCTTTTGCATCACCAGTAATAGAAAACGAGGCTGTGCGCATTGCAGTGCTAATGCACTCTCAATGGCTTTTCTGTCTTGGTCTGACAGTTCTGGCCTCGTTGCAACATACCACAGATCTGAGAAAAATATGCCAGTCTATGCTGTGTTTCCCCAAATAACTTTTTTATTTTGCAGGGTGTAAAGAACCAACTCTACAAAAAAGCATAAACAAAGCCATTAAGTTCATCCTAGGTCTTCCTCTAAAAGGCTTTCAAAACAGCCATAGTAAAAAACAACCACAAACCCCATAAAGCAATAATATACTTGACATAAATGTAAAGAGTATGTCTCCATTAAAAACAACGATGACAGAAACATTCACCCGAGTCTCTGGGGAAATAAAAATGATATGACATATTGAAACTTGCCAAGTTCTATGTGAAGAAGCAAAAGGGTCCTTTCTCAGAGGAATAGCAAATATGTCTCTAAGTTAATTTTTTTCTTATGCGTTTGATGCATTTCAGCCATATTCATTTCTTTTCTATCTTATCCTGTAGATGGCTCATATCTATCTATCTCTATCTATCTATCATCTATCATCTATCTATAAATTTTATAGGTGAATCAAGAAAAGTTAATGGATTTTTTTAAAATAAAAAAACTAGTATTAACTTCCTTTCTTTGACTTTAACATAAAACTTGTGACATATTCTGGCATGACCCAATGCAGAGGCAGGACTGCAAGCTAGATGTACCCACGTTATTACAATGATTCAAAGGTCACCAGTTGTCACTATTTTCTGCTGTTGGTGAGACTGCAAACTGGCACATTTTTAGAGACATTACTCATAACCACACTATGGTTGTTTAAATTGGAATGGATGATAATGAGAGTAATTTGTGGGTAATTAAGCCTCTTCTTTCCACCTGACAGTTACACAAACTAGAGATGAACAGCATAGTCATATGTTGCTTCAATTAAAAAAATTTCATGGGAACATTGAATAATGTGGGTTATCTATTAAAAAGTTATTTAGGAAAAAGTTGAAAATCTGTTATGTTTTATAGGAGTTTTATTGGGATATAATTTATATATCATAGAATCCACCCATTTTATGTGTAAAATTCAATGAATTTTAGTAGATTCACAGAGTTGTACAATCATCTACCAGAATCTAATTTTAGAACTTTTCCATTATTCTAAAAATAAATTTTATGCTCATTTAGTCACTTCCTAGTCCCACCTACAGCCCTAGAAAATTACTAAATTTCTCTCTTTCTCTATATATTTGCCTTCCTAGGACATTTCAGATAAGTAAAATCATACAATTGGTGTTTTTTGTGTGTCTGGCTTCTTTCACTGAGCATGTTTTTAAGGGTCATTCGTATTGTAGCATGTATCAATACTTCATTCTTTTTCATTGCTGAATAGTTATACATCCTATGGATATACTATACTTGGTTCACCTATTCACCAGTTGGTGGACATTTTAGCTAGTTTCACCTTTTGGCTATTGTGCATAATGCTACTATGAGTATTTGTGTACACATTTTTGTGTGGACATATGGTTTTATTTCTCTTGGGTAGACACCTAAGAGTGGAATTGCAAGGTCATTTATTAAGTCTAACTTTCTCAAGGAACTGACAAATTATTTTCCAAGGTAGCCTCATCATTTTACATTCTCATCAGTAAATGTATGAGGGTTCCAGTTTCCGCACATCTTCAGCAACACTTGTTATTGTTGTCCTTTTTATGTACTCATTTTAGTGGATGAGAAATAGTAGCTCATTGTGGTTTTGATATGCACTTTCCTAATGAGTAATGTTGAGCATCTTTTATGTTCCTATCAGCTTATCAGTACAATTTATTGGTACAGCTTCTTATGCAAATCCTTTACCCATTTTTTAATTGTTTATTTGATTATTCCATTTCCCAGCCTCTTCCTGGAGGGAAGCATTATTTCAAATTTTAGGGCCATTATTCTCTTGCATTAAAAAAATTATTTTCATAATGTATTGCATTAAAAAATATTTATAATGTATTACTAAACAATATATTGTTTTACTTCTACTTGAGCTTTGCAAAAATGGATTTATATTGAATATAGTCTTCATGAATAGAATCTTGAATGGTCTTGTAAATTCAGTCTCTACATTGGGTCAAACCAATTGTTTTCCAGCAGTGTACTAGAATACTTAATGCACAAAGTTATCTATGAGTAAAAAAGAGTGTAAATGAGAACAAGTAGTTGCTTATTCTTGTCTTTTGGAAGATTTAATGGAACTATTATAGGTGGGGTACGAGAGTGACAAATAGATGCCTCCTCAAAATTTATGAACACCACCTATTGCACAAATCTGATATTAGAATGTAGAGCTATTTGCCTCCAAATAGTCCTATCCTGCTGGGAATTTTTCAGTTTGTGAGACTAACTTTAGTGCTTTCCTGTTTCTTATTTTCTCTGAAACTGATCATTACATCTTTTATTCTTCTCACTGCTTTCAACATGCTGTTTTTAGCTGACACAGATTTAGAATACGAAGAGTTTGGAATTGTGATTAGGATTAGACTGAATATTTAGGCTCTGATTAAGATCCTGAGGGATTCTTGAGGAGATGAATTAATAAGCTTTAGTACATAAATTATGTGAAATTTATTTTGGTTGCAGAGGCCTCTTTTTGTGCTCTTCCTTATTCTTAGTTTTTCCTGAGCATAGATTTAAGAGTATGGGTTTGAAGACAGATTTGGTTTTGAATCCTTGCTGTTATTTTATTGATTATGAACAAATTACTCTATTTCTGTATCCTCTAAATGAGGATAGGAATCACAGTATGACATATCAAGTATTTTTAATTTTTGTACCGTTTTGCCTAGTCAATAGCTTTGTGTTATAAGAAGGTAACTCAGCGAATGTATAGAGCAATTAGCGAACCATACAGCAGTCAGATATACTGGTAGTCCATTTCACCCATCTCAGCTCTAAAGATGGAGTACTTTGATGTTTTGGGTAGGACTGGGGGAGAGAGGGATGTCTCAAGCGTGTGGCAGAATGTTACTTTGGTTATTAATTAAGGAAAGCAAAAATTCAAGGCTTACTGGCTTAGCATTACTTGAGAAGCCACAGTGCAGACCTCAAGAGAAAAAAGAACCAGCTTGGTGGTAAGTTGGAGCAGGGAGGATTGAGGCGATTCTAGAGAGGCTATTCGTGGGCTTAGTTGGCAGGAGGGAAATTTGGAGAGAATCTGGTATCTGGGCCTACCAAAGAATCTCAGAGAAGCTGGTTCTCCAGGCCAACAGATTGTGGTCACAGCTTGGTTTTTCTCAGGCAATCTGTGGTTTCATGCCTTGGGTTTCACCTCCAGATGTGAGCTAACTCTGGGATTCCAGGGCATGGGGTAAGACAGCTTTGTCTTTTAGGCAGGGGGAATCTTCCCCAATCAGAGGGAAAAGGAATTTATTGAGATCTTAAATTCCAGAGAGGATCTTGGTGGAAATCTACCCACATTTTCTCATGTAGAACATGGAACTGAGTGTCTGTCCACATAAATTTTCTTTTTTTTTTCCCTGCCCTAAAGTTTGATCAGCTCTCTGTCATTGGAATATGTCCATTAAGAATTCAATATGAGTTTGACAAAGGCTTGACTCAAGTTATGGTTACTTTAACTAAAATTTTCTGCAAGAGAGAAGAAAAGGTAGATGATTAAAGGCAGAAGATTTAAAGTATTAACAGATTTAAGAAATATATGAGGGAAAAAACATCTATTTAAGGGACTTAAATACCTGGAAAGCACTTATTCAATTAATTATTTTGCTAGTGATTCTTGATAATGAAGGGTAGCAGAATATGGCTACCTCAAAGTATGTCTTTTTGCGTATTGATTATTTTGAGGTGTGGACATTTGAAACACAGCCATTCAGGGAAAGGCTTTCTCTGAATTCCCCTTACCTACCTAAAGACAAATCCTCCAAAAGGAACTCAGTTGTCGTAAATCCCCTCACCAGGAGTTTTATTGCAAGAGAGATTAGAAGCGAACACCACACTCAATAAACTTTGTTAAAAACTAACATACCTCCCTTTTATTCTTCAAAGGGACCATTCATCTTTCCCAAAAATCATTTACTCTCTCCTAAAAGGTCTATGTTCCCTCTCCCCTTTCCCTATTAAGATGGTATTTAGCTTGAATTTTAAACCACCTCAGAAAGTTACTCACTCTCCCCTAGTTTTCTCCCATGCATACTGAGATATACATGTAATAACTTCTGTTTGTTTTTTCTTGTTAATCTGTCTTTTACTAAAGAGGTCTCAGCTAAGAACTCAGAAAGGTAGAGGGAAAATGATTTTCCTACCCTGCAGTAATTTATTCAAGTCCTTAGTCTACAACTCTGTTAACTAACTTTGTATTTAAAAGTAAGAAAATGGAATGTTATGCTATTCTTAGCAACATCTAGGTTTTAGATCATTATATGCCATAAATGATTTCAATTAATTTCTGTTTCTTTCTCTTCTTTTATTTGAATTTAGGATTCAATGTATATTTTAGCCAAATTATCGAAACTGCTTTTCTGTTTCTACAGAGAAGTTAATTCAAGAAACTCACCTCTTAATAAACAGCCAAGTAGTTCATCATTATGTCTAACCTATTGCATTCTTACTTGGGTACATTGAAATATTATTCATTTCTTGCTATACATCTGTTATAGATATAAAATTACTAGTTAATGATATTGCAACTGAGTAAAGTAACTCTTTGGTCCTAAATTGTAATATAACTCAAGAGTTCTACATCCAATTCCAATGTGTATATGTATGGCCGGGGAGGGTGTTCCCCATACCACCAAGCAATTCTGGGATCCCAGCTGGGTATCCTACAATTTAATTCAATTCTGAAACTATCTACCTAGAGATAGCGGTTCAGAGGTTCCAATGAGCCCCTCCTTGCATTTGGTTAATTTGCTAGAGTAGCTCACAGAATTCAGAGAAGTATTTTACTTATTTCATTACTGGTTTATTATAGAAAGGTATCACTTGGGAAGAGCCAGATGGAACAGATGCATTTGGCAGGGCATGGGAAAGGGCATGGAGACTCCACGCCTTCTCCAAGTCTTTGAGAACCCATGTGTTCACCAACGCAGAAGCTCTCTGAACTCTGTCCTCTGGGTTTTTATGGAGGCTTCTTTATACAGCATGATGATGAAGTCATTGGCCATTTGAGATTAATCCAACTTCTAGTCCCTCTCCTTTCCCCAAAAGTCAACCCTCTAATCACATGGTTGTTTCCCCTGGCAACCAGCTCCTAACCTCAGGTGCTATGTCCAAAAGTTACTTCATTAACATTACAGAAGATAACTCACTTAGAAAATTCCAAGGGTTTAGGAGCTCTGTGCCAGAAAGAGGATAAAGATTAAATATATATTTCTTTTTATAAATCACGATATTACAATAACCCAATCAGAAACGTGAGTTCACAATCTCTCTAACTCTGACAATTTCTGACATTAACCTTGGTTTAAAAATTCCCATTGGTGAATTTGTTTGACAGAAACAAGTTTATATATACCTCCAGGGGGATATAAATATATCATTTTAATTTCTCTTTAGAGGAAACATTTGATCTATTCTTATAAGAGGATAAATAAAATTATTTTTCCTACCCTTGAGGGGAAGGCCATTATATTTCTAAGGAATGAGACCTACTAACGTTGGAGAGAGGGTGTGACAGAAGTAAATTATATGTTCTAAAGATGGCTGCCATCGATATATTTATTCAATCTCACATGATTTTTTTATGAGGTGATTAACACTTCTCTCAATGGGGTTTATGTTCTCTCCACTTGAACTGGTTAGGGTTTATAACTTCTTTGACTAATAGAGTAATTCACAAGGGGTATTATGTATTTCTAATGCAAAGTCATAAAAAGATATAGTTTCTGCCTCTCTCTCCTTGAGGAATACAGGTGTTGTGTGCCTAGATGTAGGGGCACTGTGGGAGGGGTGGCATTGCTAACTATAACACCAACATTTTTGTGGTGCAGCTTATACTATAGGTAGATGTAGGATCAGAGGACTTAAATATTAATCCAATTTATGTTGTAGGGGCAGAAACTCCCTGCAATCTATAGTCAAATACAGAAAAGAACCTCTTCCATGGCCCTTTTAAATAAAACTGAGAGAGTTTTCATTTTGAAGACTCTCCGATATCCCAAGAGTGGAAGTAGAGACTGGGAAAGAAAACCCAGGCCACAGTAACCTTGTCTTTTTCTGTGACTAAGACACACAAGGTAAGCATCATGAGATAGAACTGCGCAGCCTTTACCATTTAGAAAATAAGTTGTCTCTCAAGAACTTGTAAGGATGTGTTAGAGAGTTTTAGATTAATGGCATCATTTCTGATTCATTTTTGTTGCCTCTTGGCATCTCATTTTGAGGATCATCAACAATAGGCAAGACAGGGACAGTGAGGAATCCTGGTGTCTGAACAGGACTGCTAACACAAATCTATGTTGTCTATGACATGAGCTCAGTCACTACACTGCTTCTGCCTCAAATCCTCACATACCCAATTCCTGATGGCTGTGTCAGGGGCCCCTACCACACTCTAGTGCAATATTGTAATTCCTAAGGGGCATAAGGAGCACCTAGGTGTAAATTACGTTAGAGAACCCCAAACTGAGCACAATGGGAAGTAAACACTCCTGTTTCACACAGTTTTGTGCTGATCCTCATGACTTTCTGCTTAGAAATATCAGGTGATTTTTTGGTTTTATATTAATAAGCATTGAACACTAATAGTCCATTTTTAAAAAATCCTGCACTGACATCTGGCATTTTTTGTTATGCTTATGTTCCAGGGATCACAAACACAATACGTGAAAGTGAAAGGAAACAACGGTCCTCACATCTTTTGTAGGCAAAAAAAGTGTACTCTTAAAAGTTATTTTGATTCAGATAAACCTTTCTCACCTACTGGTTTTAAACATGGTTTAGGGGTTTTAGATAAAAAATGTTAATCTCTCACTGTATATCATCTTGTATTTTATATATATATTCTATATAATACATATTAATTATTTTTCTTTTCAGTGTTCATTCATACAATGATTTTTCATGGTACTATCAGCTTAAAATGATTACATCTCACTAATTAATGCGTGACTAAGAAAAGTGCATTAAAATTGCCATTATAGTGATACTATATGTCTAGTGACAAATTTCTGCCATTATAAGATACTATAGATACACAGCAATGCAATATACATTCTGATATTCTATGCACTGTGTTTTCCTATTTCCATTCTTTATCTTCTTGATTGAACTCTATAGGCAGCCAAGGGTCAGTGCTTCATCCTCTGGGCTCTTGAAGTAATTGATAATCGCTCTATTGTTGTCCTTTTGATATTGCTGGGGTTTGTGGTCTACATATCCAGGATATGAAGGGTAAGAGCTACGGGTCATTCACATTTCTAATACTTGAATGTCACATATGTGCTTGGTGCAGATGTTTAATTTAAGTCTACTGAGTGAAAGAACATTCTTTTGATGTCATTTTGTTTAAATATATTTTGGGTTCTTGGATTAAGATTCTCGTTAACATTTAACCTAGTATAGAAATTACTTCAAGTATAGGCAGAGTTGGTTACTATGCCCTGGAAAGTTTTCAGAAGAAGATGTGATCTTCTTCTGCTTCTTAAAAATTGAGAATTTATCTGCTTGGTCATCTGTCTGTGCTTATTTTTTTAGCATTTCTAATATTTTTCTCAGACAGGAAATAGTAATACACTGTGTTTGTGGCTTCCTTTCCTTCTTTATCCATGTCAAAGATTTTGATGGTTCCTGTTCTGTTGCATATGACTCCTTGGAAAATAAATAAAAAACCTTCTTAAAATGAAATGATTACATCACTTATAAACATAATTAATTTAAATGTCAGTTTATGCATTTGGCCAATGTTATTAGAATTAGTATCTTTAGATGAGCTTTCACCTTTGAGGGAAAAAAGAAGTTACACTAAGCCTTGATTCTTTCATAAAGGAGGCTATAATTAAAAATTCATATCTTCCAATAATTTTATTTTATTAATTATTTTAAAATATGCTCAAGCCCTGTTCATATATTTTATGAGTTACAAAGTTCATAGAAATTTAATTTAGTTAATTATTAAAATATTCATGAGTAGAAAACAATCTAAGTTGCTATTAGACAAAAATTTACTTTTAGTCTAATTTTGCAATTATACCTCAGAATATACATAAAATAATGCTTTCATACACCCAGATCTTTCTTTTCTTTTCCTCAGAAATGGGCAAGTAATTTTATATAGTTTCAGTAAGTATTCTCCTGTTTTTTTTTTTTTTTTTTTTGCAGTCCTGGTATAAATTTAATTGTTATTGTGAATATGAGATTTGCATGGAGTAGAAATATTTTGATAACTTAGATGTTTTATTTTTTCCTTCCTCCCATTATATACACTATTTAGAGAAAATATATTTGAGTGAATTTTGTTTTCCTCTACAAGTAATTGTTCCCTTTTTAAATATTACTTCCCCCTTTCTGATTTGGGAAGATTTGTTACTTATTAGTGATGCACAAATAACAGTCTAGTAGCTTAACTTAATAAAACTTTTTAAGGGCTAGTAGAAGAATGACTTAGGTCATAACGAAAAAACCATTAGGTTTTACTGAAGTAGTATCTGCCATCCTGATAATCCCCTTCTTTTTGTCCATAGCGTTTTGTCTACCACATGGCACCATCATGAACTAGTTAGGTAAGTAGATGATGACACAAGACTAGAATAGGTTTGAGTTTTGGTGCCATCGTTAATTGGCTGCATGAACTTAACCTTTCTGCATTTCAGCTTTTATCTATAGAATGGGCATAATAATAATTATACATCATAGGGTTATTGTAAAGAGTAATAAAATAATGTGTATAAGAAACTTAGAATATTGACTAGTATACAATATAGTAAGCATTCAATATACCTTAGCTGTTATTATTACTAGTAACAGTCTGGAAAAAATATCAAAGTATAATTGTTTATATATAAATGTAATGTGAACAAAGGATGAATAATACTGTCCCATTTTGTGAATGGGGAAATTGAATATCATTAAATGTCTATCCTAAGAACCCTGAGATAAGCACTATACACCCGAAGATATCTTGTAACAACCTAGTGCCTATTTCACACCATAAGACTTCCTCTTTACTGAAAATGCACCCTATCACATAGTAAAGAAATTTTATATTTGTATGATCTACATTATTTACACCAAATTTTATGCAGTGCGATCCCTAAAGGTAGATAAGGATAATTAACAATACTGGAAGGTGAAGGGCATAGCTAGAAAAATTCAGCCAAATGAGAAAAATTTATCTGAAATCTGATATTTTATTATTTAAAAACGGTGAATTTGTCTTTTGATTCCTTTATCAGTCAGATTGTGATAGGAAACAGCTGACGTTTCCCAATTGGGTAGTTAAGAAGTTTACAGGTGTAAGTAAGTGTTAGGCAATCACAAAGTAGTAGTGCAGTGCCAGGAATCTAGTGACAGTTTGGGGTGAAGCCTAGCACTCTTAGGCTTGAGGAATCAAAGAAAGGAGGAGTGACCAGAACCCATCCTAATGAAGACTCTGACAGGGGTTCTAGCTTTGTTGAATGTGACTCAGCCAACACAAAGCACCCTATGGGCAGGTGAATCAGAGAAATAAATGCTTCAAATTCCTCTCCTCCCTTCTACCCATCTCCATCAGCACCTCTGAAGGGAATGGGTCGCAACCTGGCCAGGGAGACTGTCTATCCACATCAGCTTCCAACTGTACAAGAGTGGAGAGTGACTAGAGAAGAGCAAATGAAAGATATCCAGCACAATGCCATAAACTTACGTTTGTTCCAATATTAAAGTGACGTAAGTATGTACCCATTAAAACTACCATCAGATGCTTTAGGAAGACTAATACTTCAGGATGGAAGGCGTCCTGGTTTGGGTAGCACAGAAATAAAAAAGTCCTTGAGTGCAAAATTGATCTTTGGCGATTTCAAATCCCTAATTGAGTGCTGTATTAGTTTTCTATTGTTGTGTAACAAATTACCATAAACTTAGCATTTACGAATTTGTTATCTTGTAATTTCCGTAGGTCAGAAGTATGAGTCCAGTGTGTTGGATTCTCTGCTCTGGGCTGCGTTGCTGAAATCAAGATTTGGTCATGGCTGCAGTTCTCACCTGTTTGTGGCTCCTCTTCGAAGCTCACTGGTCATTGGCAAAATTCATTTCCTTGTGGTTATAGGGCTGAGTAGCTCTTTTTCTTTTGGCTGTCAGTAAAGATTTTTCTCATCTCCTAGAGAATGTCAGCAATTCCTTGCCTCATAGACTCCGTTGGCAATTCACAGTATGGATGCTTGCTTTCTTCCAAGCCAGCTGGAGCATGTATCGCTGACTTCTGGCAACAGCTGGAGAAAACTATCTTTTAACGAGCTCATGTGATTAGGTCTGGCCCATGCAGATAATGTCTTCATTTTAAGGTTAACTGACTTGGGACCCAAATGACTACATCTGCAAGATCACCTCAGAGCAGTGGTTGTTTGAATAACTAGGGGAAGACATGTGCATATCAGGAGCCGTGACTCTCAGAACCCTCTTAGAATTCTGCCTACCACAGGGGGCCTGAGTACATCGAGTGGAATCACCTGGGACTCTTCCTCTATAACCTTCAGAAGGTGTGACGTTGCTGATCTTTAAAACCTAAGTTAACTGTGGGGCCTCTAGTAGGAGCTACAAATGCAGATGCCTTCAGGGGCCAAACCCATAGTTTGCAAGGCTCATTCGCATGAAATTTCAGTATTTTATACCCACACAGGATCTTTGGGTGGCAAGGTCATCATTACTGCTGTTGTGTATTTCAGTTTTGGGGATGCCCCTCAATTCAGCAGGCACAAGTCTCTCAAAATTGCAGATGCAGTCTCAATTCAAATCTGAAATGACCAGTCTCAGGTAATAATCATTATTGTATCCATAATGGAAAATTCTCTCCTTATTAGCTCCACAGACTCACATGAAGAAGGGGTCTGTGATTTGGATTCCTGTTTCTTTTTGCTTCTTAGAAATTCTATTTCTGCCAAACAATCTGGCTGTAGACCAGAGAAGGAGAGGAATGGGGAGTTTGGAAAATTCATATTCCTGGGCTTTTTGTGGATTCTTTAGAGACGCATCTCACACCCATACTCTCCCTTCCTCCTTTCCTTCCCTCACATATAGATATCACCAAGGATCTCCAACTTCCATATCTCTTAATGCAGGTAAAGTACTATCTTCTAATTCTCGGACATAAAGCTCCTAAAAGCCTGGTGAATCTGGAAAGTCTCCTCCAACAGTGTTCAGCAATAGAGATTTGTGAGTGAAGTTGAGCATATTTTCATACATTTATGAAGCTTGCTTATATAGTTTGACAAATCTCTGTTGTATTGTTACTTTTCATAACTGATTTTGTAGGTGTTCTTCCTATTTTTCTGGATTCTAATATTTTGTCAGTTACATGACTTCTAATTTGCATATGGAATCTTTTATCATATCTAAGTTTTAAATTTTAGTACAGTTAAGTTACCAATTGTTTCTTCTTTTCCTCTTTTTTTGAATTGGTTGTATTTTATTAGCATTTAACTTTATATTTTAAAAATCGTATTTGACATGACAAAGTTAATAGAACATTTTTTCCTTTCTTAAAGATCTGACAACTCTAAATGTTTGAATGTATTATTCTCATGTTTTAAACAAAAGGGAAATATGTTTGAAGTCACAATTTAGGTATCTCATAGTCATATTTAAACTCTTCTTACTATTTATCTAGATTTATAAAAAGTTTACTAAATGAAAGAAAATGGCAAAATGCCAGCTTTTTTACAATACAGTGATAAAAGTCAAGCAAAGAAGAAAGCAAAACTCAAAGGAGTATGGGAAAGAACTAACATTTGTTTTGCTTCTTGTTGAATCCACACAATTTTGCAAAGTATATATTGTTATCCTCAATTTACAGATGAATACACTGAGGCTCAGATTAAATGACTTGGCCAAGGAATTTATTTTTAAAGCTAAAATTTGAACCCAGGATTCCTTGATTCTAAGCCTGAGTATTTACCAGTATATCTCTTTGAACATCGAATTAATATCTCAAGAATCTACCACTGGAAAAATATTGATTGAAAAACAGCATGCATTTATACATGATACTTGCTAAGGTTGATACATTCGTGGAAGCACCCAGCAGAATGTTCGGCACATAGCCGTTATTTTTTGTATTGACTTTGGCCAAACAGAACATAGATAACAAGCAAATACTTTCCAGCCCTTTAAGAAATCTTATCTTGTTTTTAAAGACCTATAATATCTTTGACAGTGACATTCTGTTTCGCTTTTTGCCTTTTTTACATTTGTTTTTGTTTTTGAATGGCAGGCCAAGGTTCCTGTACAGTTTGATTGAGAGGTGTCAAGTGGGAATAAAAAAAGATGTAGGGAGATATTACCTGCTACCAGAAATCTCTTCGAGCACTTTCAGCTTTCATCCTAACGATTTGAATTTCGACTGTGTTAGTCCTATGTGATATATTTAGAAAAACTGGCTGCAGAACATTAAAATATTTCTAAGGATCTAAAAATTTTAGAACTCTAAATTAGCTCACTGATAGTCATGGGTGGTGTTCATGAGTTTATTAAGTTTATTAAGAACATGTGGTAGACCGAAAGTTATCCTCTGCGGTTTACAAAAGGCAGATCCATCACAAGAAACAAGAGGTATTTTAAATTCACAATCAGTCCAGTGAAGCCCGATATGCTAAGAAGGCTGGTCTTGCTTACTACTCAACATGAAAGATGTGAATAAGTCAAGAACAGCTGGCTAGAAATGACACCTAACAGGAAAAACACCTATTGATGGGACATAAACAGCTACAGGCATAAGACAAACTATCTCAGCTGCTCCCCCCACCCCTTTCCCGAAGACTCTTGCATGATCTAAAGAAGAGGCTTTATATCTTTGGGAGTGACTGAGGTTTAATTTTGTCAAGAATGAATGTCCAAGTATGACATGGGTTAGATAATGGCAGACCTAGGAGACACTTTAGGCCGAAAATAGTGTGTATTTATACACACAGAGTAGTCTAGGGAGAATATGACACTTGGAAGTCTTGAAACAATCACTGTTTCAAGTTCATGGAAAATTCGCTAAATCATTTTTCAAGATGTGAGGTTCATAAATCTTGTACCTCTCCCACTCTATGGTTCCTTGACGAAGACAGAATCAAGGAGGCAAAACGGAAGCCAATTAAATGTTAGTTTTATTAATGGTTAAGCTGGATTGGAGGACATGGCTGGGCTTTCTATCTCTTTCTAGAACCTAGTAGCAGGATCTGACGTTAGAGAGGCAAGGAGGCTAGAACTAATCGGCACACACCTGAATTAGGTGCCCTGGGCATGAGGCAGCTAAGCCTACACATGAAATGATATAAGCCTGAATACAGTGGTCCACCTGTAGTAGATGGGCCCTGTACCCCTTCCTGTATTTCCATGAATGCCAAGTTCTCATTAACTCTCACCAAGGAAGAACGGAAGTATGTACACACACACATACATACATACACACACACTGCAAAGCCATCAAGAGCAGGGTAAAATACTCTTTCTGATGACCCTCAGGCATTGTCAAGTCTATGAAATTGTATTTTAATTAAGGAAAAAAAGACTTTCATTGTAAATACTTTCATCTCTACTGAAGATTCCTAGCAGAAGTGTGTCACACTTAAAATCAACTGATTTGAAACACCCAGGGCTAAAAGAACAATTTTGACAGTAGCAGCAAAAGAAAACAATAACAAAAAAACAAAGGCAGTAAATTTTAATCTATATTATGTTTATTATGGAAAATGAAATGCAAAATGTCATATTTGAAATTTTCTCAAGGGTAAAACTAAGTCATCGGTTGAATTTCATTCATCCATTTAAAAATCAAATCCAAAATGAAGGAAGAAGTGTATGCAATTCCAAAGTTTTGATCTATCCTTATGTAAATGATACCATTTCACCTTTTGTCTAGGAAATAAAATTTAATTCGTAGGTCAATTTCTGGAGGATGAAGACTTTCTTGAATTAAGAATTGTATGACCTTCGTACAGAGACATTGTGAAAAAACATAACTTTAGATTTAAATATTAATACATTCATTAATGAAATTTCATTTTGATATTACTATTTCTTCAGCGATTTAACCTTATGCTACACTTTTGGTCTTTCTCAGCTGAATATTTACAAACATAAATGATTCTCACATTGACAGCTACAATTTTTCTGGGTGCACTTAAATTATTACACATTTTCCAGAATAATTACATAAATTTATCTTGTAACAATAAATATTGACAAACATTAAGATTTCAGGTATGCTGCTCTTATAAACATGTATGTTTCTAGTGGTTAAAAAACACAGCCAGCTATAGTTCTAATCATAGTATTTTTATGGTTGGTTAACCTTTAACATTAATCTAAGATATAAAGATGGCACATTCATTCTCTAAAACATGAATATGTAGTAAATGGTATTATTAACTTTCTACTAAGGTTATATTTGCACTTCGTCACAGAGTTTTTATTAATGGGCAATTCTGGTATTTCCATTCATATCTTCAAACTAATACCCAGCCAACATAATTTTTAGTGTCAAGGAATCAAGGTCAAATCATATTAGGTTTCAGGAACAAAGTCAGACTTTTTGACCTCTAAAGAATATTTCCTTATAGAGGAAAAGAGAGAAACTCAAACAATACCAATTTACTGTTTGGAATTGTGTTGACAAATGTCCTGTGTTGACATTTGCTGGCTAATGACTCTGATATTGTTATGACGTCCACATAGTATCACCTGTTAACAATAATGGTAATTTATCTGAGTCTATCTTTAAAAACTCTCTATTGCTAATATCCAATTAGTCTACCAACATCATTTATAATTGAAACAAAGATTTTTACTCTAGACTTCTTTTTGGTGTTGCTAAACGTTGTTTTGCCAATCTCGAGAGAAGAATGCCTAAAGTCACTTTCCATTTCAAGTGATTATACACTCTTTTGAAATCTAGGGATATATCTCTAAAAAGGTAGGGCCTTTATTACCTGTGCAAATAAACACACTAATAAATGTACAAATGGAGTCTACAAAACATAATTGGTTTTCCTCAGTGTTTATCATTTCCAGATATAAAATTAGGTGCTTAAAGAACAGCATTAAACTTTTGAAGCTGTTCAGGTACAGTCTGTGCCCCAGTAAGACACTAACTAGATTTCATGGCCCAGTGGGGCTGGGCTTTCCTAAGCACCACATCTGCTACCAGGGAGTAATACCATTTAGTAGAAAGCATCTGATCCAATATTAATATATGTAAAACAGAACAGTCATGAAAAAACGCAGTTTTCAATTAGTCATTTTAATTCGTGACTTATTTGAATATACTAGTATGAATAAAAAGCATTTATGTGTGCATATATATGTGGGTAAGCTATTTACAGTTATGGTATGTATACATTTTTATGTGTAGAAGATGAAAATACACTTGATTAGCCCTTTTGAGGCTTTTGAACAGCTGTTTCTTCTCCCTGTTTCCCTGTAGCTGCTTTGAGGATTTAGATAATTCATACGAGGTATGTACACGATCACACCCATAGTATGTACATCCTAGTCACACACATAGCAGAAGGAGGATGTGTGAGGAATGTAAATCATCCAGGTGGTCAAAGAACTGACCTTACCTGTGACTAATGGTGTGGTTAATTAGCTCTGGCATATTTAATAACATGCCAATGTACTGATTACTATATTCAGCCTTTATGATAATTATGTTATCTATTCTCGAAGATGAGTAAAACCAACAGCCCTTTCTGACCTTCAAAAATGAAAGGACAAATTCTGTTACTGAATACACATGCACACTTTTGCTAGCTTTATTCACCTTCAGACATGTGCCTACCTGATGACAGAACTTGGCCTTAAAATAGGATACAGCATGTTATCTTTTCTACACATAAAAATAGAAAACCAACTACTCACAGACTGTACACACTTACAGAATGAATTGACATACCATGACCAGCTACAGTATTATGCACAACATATTGTTCACATTAGTACAGCAGAAATAAATACGTTTAGAAATGTAGTAATTGTTAGTATATTTCTTTCTTAAGTTTTTGGGCTCTGTTGACCTTTTTCAACCTCAGTAAAGATATCACCAGATGCCCTTAAAACAAGCTCTCCTCTAGGGACTGAGGAGTATGACTATAATACTGCAATCTCCTGATTTACCAATATTGTTTTGAGACATGATGGAAAACATTATGAAAAATGCTTTACTCAAAGATGTGGTTAAAATAAATGCTAAGGAATCTAAACTAAAATCATTAAAAGATATTGATAAACCTGGGTAAGCCCTTTTTAGTCATTCAATATAGTTTGCTCTATATGGTCTTTCCATGTTATTGAAAGCAATGATATAAATCAGAAAAAAAAAAAGCTGTGTAACTGCTTAAAAGTTTTGCTAAAGAATATTTAATTTTTAAATTTAATTTTTAAAGTAACAAAGAGTAATGCTAGTAGCAATGTCAAAAGGCAAGCTATAATTTTCACCCCAGAAATAAGTGGGTGACATCCCCACATCTTAAGAGATCAAGGAAGAAGTTAGCATTTCTCTCCCATTTTCTTCTTTTTAACACATCACTAGAGTATCTCTCACCATAATTCTCACCATGCTGGTTGAGCATCAGTATCTTTTTCTGAAGTATAAAATATGTGATTTTTATTTCTACTGTTTTGCAGCCAATTGATTTTGAGCTTGTACCCAAAAAGATACTTTGTGAAGAATTGGTACTTAGAAACGCCCATCTGGAACATCATTTTCTGCAAGGCATTATTCGAGGCCCTTTTTGCCTCATCTTTTATTTATTTTACATTTGGGAACCAATTTTTCATAGCTAAAGCTAGTAGTCCTCCAGGCATAGTTAACTGAATTGCTTTTCTACATGCAAGTATCCAGGAAGAGTATTATCATATGTTTAACTTCTCCATTTCAACAAAGTTTCCAGCTGGAGTTGTCTTGAGTTTTAAGGTAGCAAGACTCTTGAACTCCTTTTCTGTCTTGGCTAGAATTAAAACAGAGCGGCCAACCATATCCCTACTAAAGCCTACTAGTGCTGTATCTCTTTATGGAGCTCAAACACAAGCTTTTCCAGCAAGAAAGCAGAAATGATGCCCCTTCTTATCTCATCCTTTGGGTCACAGTCTTCATAGAGCAGACCATGGCTATCTAATGGCGTGCCCATAATAGATGCACTTGCTGGTGTAACTGCCTCTTTTGGGCACATTATTGCTTGGCTTTATTTCATATTCAACAGTCTTTATTCTTGTGATTAGTATCTGAAATATCTGGGACTTAAGAAAAAAAGAAAACATCAAACTTGTAAATAACATCTTGTTGCACCATTCTGGCCTCCATAGTCCTTTCACCAAGGCCCGTGGTTATTTAAATGTCCTTTAAAATTATCATCACCTTGATTATCTAAGAGCCAACAGTAAGTTTTCAAGATATTTTTTGTTTCTATCTACACATATATACAGATGTACTGGATTTACTTAGAGGTTATTTGGTTGTGGCGAGTAGTTTAGCTGGTGAGTGTTCACAGTTAAAAGTAGCTGTAATGACCTCTGACAGATGTCACAGATGACCTGTGAGACAGAAATTTTCCACCTTTACCCACTTCATTTATGTCCTTGGTCATAACAAATCAAGCGTATTTGATTTCTGTAGCCAAGGAGAATTTTTTCCTAAGAGTAGGATAAAGTTCATGGCATTCTGTTTCAATATTATAAGACTATTTTTCCTCCGTTTGCAAAAGTGTCTAAGATTTTGTAGACATCCTTAAGATCATGTGTCTGCACAGATTACATTTATAATTACTCGGCCAACTGCAGAATTCATTAAGAAGGACGTAGTTACAAGGATGATCATGAGATTCAGCATATCACCTGTTATTTGCCAAGTGGCAGTAGCTGACCAACAATTAGAGAGATTCGTTCAAAAGGGCCACACAAACAAGGAACATTGCTAATAGAAAACAAAATGCTCAGATATGAAAATAACATAGTAAACACTGACACAGACATAGACAAGACTTCTGATTAACTGTACGGACAAAACAGGGTAGGGACAAGATGGTCAGCTCGTTTGTCCAAGATACTGCTGAGTTCACTGTATTATTCTCACAAAGGGAAATTCACAGGTTTCATTTCTCAAACACCATTTAGGACAAACGCAGGAGAGTAAACAGCATCATCTCCATGGCAGCATTGTAGATGATTAGTAAATCAGACAGGGAGAGGCCTACGCAAAGCTACAAGTGCCTGATTTTCAGTAAAAACACATATACATATATGCAAACTTTACTCTAATGTAGTTTTTCTTTATATTGATTCTTAAAAAGTAGACAAGTGATGTGGAGAATTATATGGTACTAGAAGTGGGCAAATCTTTTAACACTTGTATAATATGTTGGAGGAAGAGAAGATAATTTCTCACATTTAGGCAGTAAAATAGTAACAGAGTGGATACAGTAAAGGCCAAACAATTTACATTAACAGCATACTCACATATATCCTCTGTAAACAAATTATAAAGTCATATCATATTCTACACTTCATGTGGTATATACAGGTATTCCCAGAATGAAAGGAACTCCCAGAAATAAGAGGAATAATGCTAGAATAAGCTAGAAACAATAAAACCTCAATACTTGGGGATGCAACCAAAGGCCACTTTCCTCTTTGGCTTTCTACTTTAAGATGACAAACTTAATCCTATTAAGGATTTGGTTCCAAAATTCAAGGTCTAGGATATTATGTTACACATGCATATTCAGTTCAATTTATTTCAATTTTTATATTTTACTTATCACATGGAGAATACTGGTATCCAAAATAATGAATATTGGAGAATTCTAAAATTAAAAATCCATAAAAAAACAAATGATATTCGATACAGCTGAACTTGTCAAAGTAGAAAATCATACTCATATATTTTATAAATATTTCATTTTGGATGCAGACAAAAAGATCTGGTTAACTTTGGCTTAACAAAATGTTCAAATTATGCCAGTGATCCAAAACACAGAAAAGTTAATTAGGATCTTACTATATGTTTAACGCATTAAAACTAATAATTTGGAAAGTTATAATTAGAAAAGCACTAAAGAGAAACATGACAGCTTAAAAGATGACATTTTTCTTATGTTCATAATAGAAAAATCAATATTTAAATAAAAATTCTAGTATTCACAGGGTAACGTGGATAGATTTTAACATTTTAAATCTTTCATTATCCTCCGAACTGTGTTCTAACTCATCCCTCTTTTCCTACTGGTTTAAGAAATATTTTATATTATTTACTTAATAAAACATTTTCTTCACTTACTTTAACAACTAAAATGCATTTAAAAGAATCAAAACATAACCAAAAGAAATTAAGAACAAAAATAATTTTCAACCCAATGTGTGTCACTCAGGTAAAGAACAGCCCAAGTTCAAAGAAGCTGCCATTAAAATTGCTCTACAACCTGATTTGTTGAATGAACCTAAGGAGTTGGGAATAATGTACTGAATGTTTGTGCTGTGTCGCAGACTTAAGTGAAGGAAAATTTTCAAATCAAGGTTTTATTGTGAGACTACGGAGGGTATCGTAATGTCCAAACATAGTTGTCTTGAACAGGCTCCTATCTTATTTATCCACTTGATGATCTATTTCTGTTACTGTTTTTAAAAGCCATTCCTTCACTGAAAAAAAAAAATAAATAAATAAATAAAATAAAAGCCATGCTTTCTGTGGGATTCAATAAGCAACAAAACAAGAAAGCTTTTGTAATATTTTATGACAATCTCTAAAGTATGTTAGAAGATAAAAAATTAAAAAAAATTAAAGATTAAGAAGTTAAGAAAAGTTCCAGCACCAAAAAAACCCAGTTAAAGTCACTACCTCAAACATTAAATTTTAATATGAGGCACAATATCACCAAGTTTAGCTTTAATTTAGTTACATTTTATTAATTTCTTTAATGTGGGACAAATGCCTATAACACTTTTAGGCCTCTGCTTCGTTTAACTATTTATAAATCATGTGGTTACTCCAAACTCATGAAAATAAATATTATTACCAGATGCTGAATTCTTCCTTTTCTCCTATTTTAATGCAGAACAGCCTGTTCTAGCCAGTTCACAGCAGAGGATTACTTGGGGCCCACTCAGCTGGAGTGGGTACTGTTGACAGCTGCCACTGTGTACACAGAGTATTCTCTGTGTATACACAGCACGCATGCCAATGTGTGAGGGAGACAGCCAGTGAGCGAGAGACAGAAGTGAGATGACATCCTGGAAAAGGCATCTCTGACAGAAGTGACATGAACATTGCTACAAACAAATATTTAAGGCCAAAAGAGAGAATTTTAGACTTAATCTCTAATTGTTAATAGTCATTTGATTGCTAATTCAATGGTAATTTCTACTTTGGATAGCATTCTTAATAGAAGCAAATTGGTAAGAAACTGAAAAATGTGTCATTAAAAAATTCATTGTAAGTTCCAAGTACAATCACTATAAGTACCATTCTCAGTCTCTGAGAATGCTGTGACTGTGGTCTACTTATGCAGACTTCATATACAATCCAATTATTTTGAAAGGAATCAATGGCTATTACTAATTTAAGTTACATCCTGCATAGCTTGTGGTGTTAAAGTTCAGGTATGAGTTTTCCCCATATGTTCAGAATTTGCAAAAGAATTAAAATTGAAAAAAAGGCAGCAGCAGCCAAAACAGAGATTTTGAGTTCATGTAAAATTGGCATTTATGAGTCTCCAGAGAGAGAACACATGGCCATCTGTCTTATCTAGGGGACTGAGTTCAGAGAAGGCAACCAGTGCCTCTCCAACATCTGAAAATCTGATTTTCTAAATGCAAGGTGGAGGCCAGTGATCTCCCTACAATGAATCCAGGAGGGGAAGCCTTTCCAGGGCCCTAGTCCATTCTTCTATTCAACACTACCCCAACTCTCAAGCCATTGCTGGTCATCCCAGCCCAGTGCTCTGCAAAACACTCATGGGTCCCCTGCACAGGGTCTTTTGGAGACAGATAAGAGCTGAGCTCAAACAGGTGCCTATGTTCTAAAGTACTATAGCCCACCCAAAGCTCACACTGTGTTTTAGGGGAGGCCTCTTTTATAGAATTTGAAAGATGAGATATAATGTTATTTCTTTTAAAATCAGTAAATTTGCAGAGTTTATCTTTTTGCTACAGATTAGAAATTTAAGCAATTACATGATGCTAGTCTACACACAAAAACTGTGAGGAAGCTTGTGTTCTATTTGGTGTTGACTACATTTTCTATTAGGGGCTACTGACCAAATCAAAAGAAAAACACAAACTGTATCATGTTTACAGGAGTCTAAATTAAACATATTGTTTTTGTTACTCAGGAAGCTTTCAATTTTCAGCATAGAAAGAAGAGTGTTTGTTAATTGGCTATTTATAATTCCTTACCTGAACCTTAATGTTCTCAGTACAATGTTTTTGGAGAATATCTGTACAACATAAATTTTAGTCTTATAGATAATATGATGATTCTTTTCAAGAATTCAGGAGCATGTACTTCCTCTATGGTAAGGAAATATGAATTTAATCTTGTCAGAATCACAGAGATGCACCTTGCTTTCAGTGCAGGAAAGTCTGTATATAAAATTCATGTTTTATGTGGGCAGTATTAATATGCAAAAGCATAGCTAATTTTCCTAATATAACTTTCCTACATTTATTAAGAGGTATAAGAAGGTTTATAAAATGGTTATCTGTAGATGTTTACAAATATTAATTCACATTTGGTATTTTATTTATGCATTTAAATGCTTTTACTTAATATCATCTGACCTAGGAATGAGTCAATTTTTTTTTCAAATTTTTACATTACAGTTCTTCTCAGCCACTTACAATTTGTGTGGTAACAGCAGTCTTATTGTATTATGACTAGAAAGTATAACAGTGCTTTTGCTAATAGTGTTTTTAGTATTTTCAATATAAAGCAGGGAGTTTAATGGAAATACCATAGTATGATAAATTGAGAGTAACACAAAATGACATGTGTATTAATGCTAATTCTAAAAGAAACGTCATATTAAAAACCCCAGTGAATATTATTTCCTCTTAATTAAGGTTGTAAACTTTCAGTGAAGCTTCCTTTTCTCTCGTTCTTTCAAATTGAAACTATTTTAATTGATGGAGCCCTGATCAAAGGACCCAACATTTCTTAATAGCAACTTTCTACAATTAATCCTGGCTTTCTCTTCCTGGTCTCTTAGAAAAAACAACCATAAAAACTAAGGTTTGACAGGGACTGACACTTAAGGACACCCTAAGTGTTTACAAGGGCTCCGATATACGTTCCCTTTCAATCTAACACAGAGGAAGGCGCAGGACGAACACAGCAGTTGGGGCGTCGTAAGTTCTGCAGCATGGACTGGAAAACACTGTGCTGCCTTCCTTTGAGCTTTTTATTTGAAGAAGTATCTGAGGAAATGGATCTCCGGGTCTGGCTGCTTTGCGCTTTGATTAATTTCTCGTGTTCCCGGATCTGTCTCTGTAAGTGATTCTGGATTGCGACGCCCAGGGACTCCGGGTCCAGGGAAGCGCCATACACTTCCCAGGTCATGCCCTGCTCATCCCACACGACGTCCCTGACGCGCTTGGACTGTTTCAACTGCAGCTTGGAGTCGGCGCTGAGCTGCTTTTTCTTCTCTCCTGGAGTGAGCCCCACCTGGGCGGCAGCCGCGGTCACGTTTAACTTTTGCTCCTTGAGGAACTCGCTGACGCGGCTGGCCCGGCGCGGGCTGGCTTTGACCGACCGAGAAGGGGTCCTCTTGCCCGAACCAGGACTAGAGTCACCCATGGAATCAGACGGCAGGCTCAGGCTGGTGGCTGTCTTGGTCTGTCTATTTTCTTCCGCAGTGCCCTCCTGGTTATTTCTAATCGGGGAGGGTATGGGATTGGCAGCTGATCTCGTGCCTCCACTTTCTTGAGATTTAGGATTGAGAAGTAGGGTTTTGGCCTCTGCCCCTGCCCTGGCATCCAGGATATCAGTGCCCTTAGGCTCCTGTTCTTTTACTATCTGAGAAGACGCAGCCTGCTTCTCTCTCACATCTCCTTTATTAGTGGGATCCAAGCTCCCGGATTGGTCAGCTGTGCTGGCAGGGCCGCAAGAGTTGGAGAGTTTGCAATCTGGCTCTTTTTGTGGCCATTTGTAGTTTTCACTGCAAGCTCAGATGGCTTGGTTTTAAATTTCCCCAATCCGTGATTTGTTTCCTCCTGACTTCCTACACTGACAGAAACCTGGTCAGTGGGGCTAGCTTTCAGGGAGCTAGAATTAGTACCTGAAAGCTGTTTAGAGGCAGGCTCCACTCTTACTGGAGTCATTCCTGCCAACCTCCCATCTTCTTTACCCGTATCCTGAGCATTACTGGATGCCACACTGATTGAAGAGGTTTTGAGGACCTCCCTGGTAGGCTCACCAATTTACTATCCCCTTGGAAAGCTGCAGAAGCAGCTGCAACTGTCTGAATGTGCACTTCCGGCATGATACTAGGGCACTGCCCCAGCTCCTGGGGGGCTAGGGTGCTGTCTGATAGCTCCAGTGTGTGGCTCCCACTGCCATGGCAAATGACGCGCAGCTGCTCATGTTGCTCAAAGCGCTCAGGAGTAGGGGAGGTTTCCTTTAAGAATGCAGTGAGGATGCTGGGGCTGGTAGAGACCGATCTGCTCTCAACACTTGCCACTGCCTGCACCTCAGCATCTTGCCGAGCCGTGCTGGGAACTTCCTTGATCTCATTTTCAGCTTGGTTGGTCATTGTACTTGCTTCTTTGAACCTTGACACCTGATGCTGTGTTGGTAGCAGCACTTTTTCTGCATCTGTAGGAAAAGTGGAAACTTTGCTAATGAGGGATGCTTGAGGTGTCACAGAAGTCACCGCCTGGTGTCTGAGGTGGGGGCAGAGGGCTGTTTATTCCCTAAACATCTGTCTTCTCTTGCTGGAGATTTACAGGACCTTATCTGTGAGTCGCAAATGGCTCTCTGCCTTTCCCCTTTAGGTCCGCCTACAGGAGAGGAGGCATGACTGAACACCCTGGCTGCTGCATTTGCAGTTTGCACCATTCCCTGGATTGTTTCTTGAGAAGAAAAATCACAGGCACTTGATCTTTGCTGTTGTTACAAGTGCTTCCCACTGGACAACTTGACTTCTCAGGTTGCTCTCCATCTGAGGTTCTCTGTGATTTCACCAGGGGATCTTCAGATCCTGACGAGTGACTGGCATTAGGCTGTTCACCTGAGATGGCCTGGTGGGTCTGCTGACTGGCTGGCATTGTAAATGTTGTGTGTATAAGATCCTTTCCTGCTGCAGAACACGGGGCTGGTGCTACAGGCTTGCTGCTTCCTCGCAGCTTGGTATTGGCAGGAGAGTTGAGTGTGGGAGAAGCTATCTCTACCTCATTGAAGACGCCAGGAGAAGACATGTCTGGCTGGGTGGTCTCATGCTCACAGGCCTGCATCAGGGCCTCGGCAGCTGCCCTGGGGCTAAGATCTGGTTTGGCAGGTGCACCGGAAAGGCCATTGGTGTTCTTACACAGGGCGGCTGGTACAGGCTGAGGAGAGGCAGCCCGCACCTCTCTCAGATCCTCCTCTTTTCCAGAAGCTGTGATCAGGGACGTTTTAGCCGATCTCAGAGGGTCAGGTACAGTCCCCATGGAATTTCTTTTTAGGAAAACCTCAGAACTCTCCCCTGAGCAGTGGTCCCACTGGGAAGCCGTCGTAGCTCAGAGTGAAGACACAGTCACGGATGATTCTGCTGAAGGTCCAATCTGTGAATTAAGGAAACAGTACCATTAATATAGTACAGCATTCAAAGACTGAAAATAAAACAAATTGTCACTTGTAAAAGACCTCATAAGCACAATAAACCTTTGCTTCCCATATCTGTTCATATAAAAATACATAGATCTTGGAAAGACTTTAGAAAAAATAGTTTAATTATACGAGTATCATTTTGATACCTTAGTTTCTTTTTGCACCTCACTGTTGTCTAGCAAATAGGTTTTTAATGCATTTACTTAAGCATTTGATAATTACCCATAATCTGATATACCAGATATCAGAAAATTCTATAAAGCTACTATAATCAAGTCAATAAGTATTGAAAACTGTTCTAAACAGATATGTGAAAGAGAATATCTAGAAATAGATCCACAATTAAATGAGGATTTATATGTGACAACAGAGGCATTTCAATTTAGTGGCAAAAGGATGAATTACTTAATAATATAGAGGCTGGAAAATGGTAATTCATCTGGAATAAAACTAGATCTTTATTTTACATTAATTCTAAAAATAAATCCTAAATGGATTTCGATGGATTAGATGTTAAAATATTAAACAAACAAAATCCTATAAGAGAATCTAGGAACCATAAATATAACCTTTGGCAAGGCAGAAAATACAGAAACTACAAGAAAAATATAAACTGAAGTATCTAAATAAAATTAAAACTTTTGCATGGCAAAAGATACCATAAAGAAATATAATAGGTTTGAAAAAAAAATGTTTATAATGCTAGAGGAAAGGCAAAAAATGTCTACAGTATAGCAGAAGCGCTTAAAAATTTACAAGGAGACAAAAAAGCTCATTGGAAAAATAGTAAAGAATATGAAAGTACAGTGGTCCCACTGGGAAGCAGAGCTAGGAAAAGCCAACAGCCAACAAACTTATGAAAAGATGATCGAATTCATCTATAGTCAAAAATGCAAGTAAAGTAACAATTAGATTTTACTTTACACTGATTACACTTGTAAAAACTTTAAAATAAAGTTATAACACCATAGCCTGGGGAAACCTAGCTAAAGAAAGCATTTTTATTAATTGTAGGTGTAAATATGTATTGTTACAGCTTTTTTAGGGAAGCAGTTAGTTTTTAAAGCTAAATATACTCATGTCCTTGACCCCGTTATCCCAACCCTATCAACAGAAACAAAATACCAGCATATATAGATATAGGTACAAGTATGTTTATTGAAGTATGTTTCTAGAGCAAAAAAAAAAAAAAAAAAAAGAAACAAACTCATCTCCACGAATAGGGGAAATGGTAGAAAAAAAATCACAACACGTCTCCAAAGCATTTATATGACCATTAAAAGAAACTCTTCACTTGGGAGAATTTCCCCAAAGCATGGTCAAATGAGAAAACCAAGGTACAGGAAAGGGTATATACATTTTCATTTTTGTAAAACAATGACCTAAAACATTACATATGGATGTGCTGTGTGTGTGTACAGATATGTTTGTATACGATTATACAAATTCTAAAAATATTTGGAAGACATATTAGGTGTTAAATGGAGCATGATGAGCTGGACACAAGGAAAGAGAGATGGTGGGACCCAAAGGTGGGAAAGTACTGAACTTTAAAAAGTACGCCTAAAAATTCATTTGTGTGTGTTCATGTATAAACATTTCTTAGAAAGAACAACCAGATAATAAATGATATGAGTAAAGCAATGGTTCAGAAATAGTGGATAACTGTGTTTTAGTATTACCTCTATTACTCATAGACTCCGTGACCTTATGCTAATTGCTTGGCAATTAATTCATTGGCAAAATGAATTATATGATTTCAAATGACCCTTCAAGGATCTCGCTTCTTTCGCATGTGATAGATAAAAAATAAAATAGCAGAATCTTAACTCAGGCTATAAAGGGTCAAAATAAGACAAAAGCAAATCTGGTTGGGCCCAGATTTTGAAAACATATAATTTTATCTTTTGGTTCAATATTTGGAGGGTCTACTATGATATGAAATCTAACAATATAACTTCTTCCCCAAACCAGCTCTTCCTTCTAACTTCATAATTCATATTAATGGGTTGAATATTTTCCTATCCTTGGTTTCGACTACTTTTTGCTCATTCAGACCACTTCCCCGGTTTATATTCCATTTCTTTCTTACTGGAGTTTTCCATTGCCTTCATATGCCCCCAATCCATTTTTCCTCTCCCTCTCTTTTACATGTGTCTTTATTATGCTTTTCCTCCCACTCTCTGCCCTTCTTATCCTGAAAAAGCCTACCCATTCTTTGAGGCCTCACTTAAACCCCATTTCCTTTCTGAAGGCCTCTAAAACCTTCAAGTCACAAAGTTTGTCTCTCCTTTAAAAATCCTATAGTTATGATGATCTGTGTTCTTTGTATTGTGCTTTTAATGCACTGTTTTTGTACCTTTGTCACTTGTATCATTTCTCCAGAAATACTTCAAGTCCCAGAAAGGAAGGAGACAAGCTTACTGATTCTTTTCTGTTCACTCCACAGGACACAGTGCAGGATCTTGTGCATAAAAAGGTATTAATTCATCCCATTTCCTTCCAAAGTGGCTACTATTAATGCCCTACCAAACTTTGAAATAATAGGAAATTTAAACCTATGGGAAATATAAACAAAAAAAATAAAAAGCACTGTTTTTGTAAGTAAGAAAATGATTGTATCTTATTTATTAAGCTTTGTGTATCTGTAATCCAGGTTTAGACAATGAAAAATGAGCACACTGGACACCAGTTACAAAAAGCTGAAAGGTCTCATAAAGCCAGGAATTCAGAATGTCTCTTGTCATATGCCTAGAACCGAGACACGTAGCCAAGAGGATTGTAAATTGTAAATAGTTCAAAGTTTAGCAACTGAAAGTTTGAAGACTTAGAAAAAGATAAGAGACTTCATAAAATTCTCTGAAGTCACTTTACTTCCATCCCCCACAGATGGTTGATTATACTAATTTGAAAGGGTGTTTTCCTTTACTTGATTTGTTAATAGTAGTTAAATCATCCATCAGTTGAACACTCAAGAAAAAAAGCCCAGATTGCTTGGCTAACATGTCATTAGACATCTCTTGATTATGAGTAGATAGGAAGTCAATACTATTCTCAATCATTTATGCTAATATAATTGTTATAGCATCTCCACCCCGGGAAAGGCTGCCTAAGTTCTGAGACAACTTTCCTCCTTCCACCCCCATACCCTACTCCTGCCCAGTGCATTTCCCCTGCCCTCACCAACCAAATAGCAGAAATCTTCAGTCTCCAACAGGTTAGACACAGAGGACACTTAATAAGTGTAATTACTCAGTGGTTTATAGTGTGGAGAATATATCTTCAAAATCAACCAGGGTCAAAAAAAAAAAAATCAACTGAAGTGCATCATCATAAGATTTAACCTCTAAAAATGAAGTTGCAAACAGATGGCCTCACAGACTTGAAGAACTGCTCCTGTAGGAGTGTGTGTGTGTGTGTGTGTGTGTGTGTGTGTGTGTGTGTCCGTGTCCTACCCTTCCTTTCCTTCCCTTTCTCTCCCCTCTTTCCCATTTGCATTTCCTTTCTTTGTCTTTTGAACTGAAGAGGTCTTTCATAAGAATCCAGATTTTCCTCTTGCTTCTCTCTAAAAACTTGGATGGTATGCATTTCCAGAACGCAACACTAGAGGGCGCAGATAGGGGCTGTTCTCCTTGATGGCATGGACTCTCCCGGTGGCCCATTCCCCATGGGCCCTGCTTTACTCCTTTACATTACTTACCCGGACTCTTGTGGGCAGCTGAGTTTGACAGCTTTGCTCTAAAAGTACGAACAGAGTAGACTTCCTAGCCTAATTTTAGTCCTCCGAGGGCAGTTTGGAATTGCACTGAAGAGCATGGAACCTGGGGCCAGAATCCCTGAATTAGAATGTCAGTTCTGCTCCCTAGTTCTACCTCTATGTACTTGGGCAAATAATCTCTCAGAGCCCCAATTTAATCTATAGCTTGAGGATAATAATAATAGTACTGCATCACTGGGATGTTGTGAGGCACAGATTTAGCATTTAGAACCAACAGCATCTTGGCATGTATTAAGTACTTATAAGTGTTAGCCTCTTTAAAAACCTCAACATATAAGCTTTGATCCGTGTTAAGGAAAAAATTATTCTGATACTTGTTAAAATGTTAAGACAGCCTTTAGTCAGGACTAGTACGATAGGTATCAAGACTGTTGCAGGAGGTGAATATGTTTAGTATTTCATTTTATGATGGAGTATATTTTACTTAACTAATCCTCCATTTTGGCATGTAGGTTATTGTCAAATTTTCATTACTTTATATTCTCACAGTTCAATTGTTGTACTAAGAAATATTTATCTCTCTTGGATGAGAAATTTATCAGATATTTAAATTATTTTGATGAGTATATCAAAGAGATATATGCACGCTCAGGTTCATTGCAGCATTATTTACAATAGCCAAGATACAGGGACATCATCTTGCCATCAATGGATGAATGAATGAAGAAGATGTGGTATTTCTATACAATGGAATATTATCCTGCCATGAAAAAGGAGACCCTGCCATTTGCGATGACATTGATGGACCCTGAGGGCATTATGCTAAATGATGTATAGTCATCAGACAGAGAAAGAAATACTGTATAATATCACCTATATGTGGAATCTAAAGAAAGTCTAACTTGTAAAAACAGAAGTAAAAATGGGGATGAGGGTAGGAGGAAGAGGACAAATGATGTTTAAGGGTAGCAACTTGCAACTAGTAAATAAATCCTAGAAATCTAAAGCGCAGTATAGTAAATATAGATAATACTGCATTATAATCATCAAATATGCTATGAGACTTGAACTTCATTCCAACTACTAAAAAGAAATGATATGTGACATTATACAGGTGCCAATTATCTCTGCAATGGAAATAATATTATAATATATAAATGTATCAAATTAATGTTACATGCCTTAAATTTACTCAATGTTACATGTCAAATATATTTTCTAAAAAGGTTGGAAAAAAACAACTTTCACAGGAGGGGAGAAGGATCAGGTTCAACTCTAAATACAACAAGAACAAGTGAGAATTTATAACCAAGAAGCATGTTCGGGGGGGGGTGGTGGTGTAGGGGGTCAGTGGATGGAAAATTACTAAGAGGAAAGAAACTTTGAGGTTGGGGAATTCTTGCTAAACCACTGAACAGGATTCTTGCATAAAGTAGGCCAGGTGATCGGCTATCACCTGGGGGATGATGGAGGGTGAAAAATTTGATTGGATACTGAGGATGATCAGATATGAAGGGTGGGAGGATTCTCTCTAAACTGGCTTAGCAGGATTCTTGCTGAAACTGGACATAGAAGCCTAAGACTGTGTGGCCTAGTGCAGAAGAGGGCTCAGAGGAGCCTGACTAAAGTTTGGCCAAAGAGGGAGTCTGTCATTTGCACTGGCGAATATAGATTTCCTTATAAGACTCTGAAGCATCATGAATTCTTTCTGAATTGGTCACAAAACACACAGAAGCTAATGGTATCATAAAGACTAAATGAGTTTGGCTTGTTTGATGGGAACTGGACTCTTGCTAGCAGGTCCCTTTGGCACGTCTGCCCTTAGAATCATGAGCAAAAATTTAAAACCTTGTTCTGAAATGTAGTGAGTCTGCAAGGTAAACAACATCCACCTTTTACAGGAAGAAAACTGAGGCCCAAAGGTTAAATAACGTACTCAGGGCTGAATACTTATAATTCCCGTGAACTGAATTCTAATGAATGCTAAGTCCCTTCTGTGCTTCTTTCGTATTATCTGTAACTCTGGAAAAAAATTGGAAAGAAAGAAAAAACATTTTTTAAAAATACATCAACATACTCTGGAGGAGAGGGAGCCTTCTTTTTGTTAGGGATTTGCAACCCAGGTGCAGCCCGGATGGCATTAACACTCACTGCAATTTCATTCATAACTGGTCACTTTATGAAAAGCCCGGCTTTTTGAAAGCTGACACCGCCACTGCTCATTCTGAAAATTCTGGGTTCCACTACTATGCCACGCTGCCTATTTTCATAACAGACACCCACGCTTAATAAAACAGGCAGCAGGGAATCTCATCCCTTTGTGACTTGCTCCAAAGCTGCTCTGGTGGGAAGAGCATTAGACAGAGTATATGGAGAGAGGCCTGGCAGTCCTGGACCAGCAGGATGCTGATATACTGCAGGTCACCGCAGTAACCCTGTGGGCAGCAATTACCTCTGCCCACTTCAAAACTGACACTTTGCTAGAACAAGGGCTCCAGGATGTCACTGCATCTCTTTAGTGACATTTTGCAAGTGTTACAAGGACCTCGGTGAGTAAACTCTCTCCAGCTGTCTGATAGCAGCTTTTAGCCTCCAGATGGATGGTGCAAAAATCCTTAGAGAACAGTGAGGCAAGAGGTATGAGACTATTAATCCTCAAGAAAGGATAAAGGAAAAAAAAATGCCTCCCATCCTACTCCATCCTATTTGTTCCTTTTAATCAGGACCTTGCCTAGAGCATTCGCATCCTGAACCCAGCAGATTCTGCCAGTGCACAGTTTTAAGGAGAGGTGATTCAATCCCAGGAAACACCCACAGGCTAGGAAAAGCAGTTCCTTCTTCTTTATAAAAAAAAAAAAAAAAAATCATACCCTCACACTAATAGCGGCTTCAAATGCACTTTTCAAAGATATTAGCTGAAAAACTGGTTCTTCCCTTTGAACTGTGTCTAAAGCAACTCAGAATAGCTGAAGAGAAAAGAAGGCTGCTTTGCTTAGTGCCACTAAGTTCATGTGGACTTTCAATTGTAATGGTTACTTCATAAAGGCTCAAGAGAAATGAGCTGCATCCCTTCTCCCTACCTGGTTCTTTTGTTCAACACTGTTCTAGAAAAGTGAATGCGTGCCTTGTTATCACATCAATTCCGTGGTAAGCAGAACTAGACGAAAACAACAAGTAGAAAATGGCTTGAAGAAGCATGAAGACCCCAAATATATCCTTCCTTTTTTTGCCAGAAAAAAATTAAACAGATGCTTTCTAAATTCATAACAGATTGGGATCACACAGTACACCAATCACTTATTTATTGCTTTCCATATTCCAGACGTTGTTCTCTCTGTGAACTTATTTATTTTTCATATTAACTCTATGAGGATGTATCTATGAGTTCCACTTTGCAGGTCTGGGAACTGAGGCAAGGTCGTGCAGCAGTAAGTGGTAGAGACTGATTTAAATCTAGAACGCCTGGCTCCAGAGTCCATGCTGCTAATCAATTTTACACAGGGGAGAGATGGAGCACTTTTTGTGGAGGCAAGTTCAATGACCTGGGCAAGAAGCATCATCGGACAAGTAGGGAAACAACAGAAAACTCAAAAAACGTAGACGTGAAACTATTTTACTAATTTGAGCTAATAGAGGTAACCTAGGCAGAAGTTTCCGCTCTTCAAAATGATTAATCCAGTTTGGACATTGGAAAGGCCACAGGCTTTTCTGAGAAGCTGATGAGGACTCTGAACCTTCTCTCTAGAAACACACACGTGCCCACACCATATTTGCTTGCAGATAATTTAGGAGGATCATGCCTGGAAACCTTTCAGAGACTGTACATTAATAACTCTTTGTCTAAAGAAAAATGTCAAAAAATTAAATTTACCTGCCTCAAAATGTTGTTATAGAGCTCAAGTGAAATAAGTTAAATATTCAGTGTGGTTCTTGGAAGATAATAGAGAAATAATCATGAATTATTATTATTTGCCATCATTTACCTAAGAAGGCAGGACCTATGCAATATATTTTAGAGTCCATCTTAAAAGGTGCAACACTTAAGTTTAGTTTGTGTTCTTGTACACCCACCTAAAGACTATCATTAAAAGAAGGAACTTTTAGCTAACTTGAAGATTAACAGGATAATGAGGTCTTTTTTTAGATAGTGTGGGAGATGTGGACCTATGAATTCTTTCTCAGCAAATTCAACACTCAGTTTTTAATAACCTTGAAAAATTAACCCCTCAACAGCTCCATTTTCCTGCCTGCGCAGATAATCATAGCTAAATATCAAAGTTGCTGTTTATAAGCGCCTAAGTATTTTTTAAAAAATTTGAACCCTTCTAGGAAAGAACTAATTAAAATATTTGTTTTGCATTTTTTTTTTTTGCCTTCTCTAATCAGCTGGGTTTTACTATTTCCTTGATTTGCCTGACAGATATTCAAATCTGAATGTTTCCCTTTTGCAATTCAGCTTTGAAGGGCTTCCACTGCAAACTTACGCTAGATGCAAAGAGAATGCACCAGGACTCAGGGCTAAATGGTGGTTAAACAAGCCATTAGAAAGAAATTAAGCAGTTCTGCATTTGCATGTCTTTACATTTGCATTTTAAAATCCTGTGTTAGATATGATCAAAGCTGCCCTGCATCCTAATTTTCTGCAAGATATATTTAGTGCACTCGGCTTTACAAACAAGTATTCTTGTCCTTGCTTCCTTCTTCCTTGACCTTGCTGATCTGCTGTGTTTTTCCCTGGCTGCCACACTTCCCCCTACACCATGCAGTTCTCATAAAAACTAGTCTCCACTTGAACCACTTTTTTTTTTCTGCAAAGTTAGCTCCTAAGTGCAGAGGTGGGCACCTAAGCAGAGACCCTGCTACCTGGCCCAGGCTGAAAGCTTGTTAGCGATTCTGCTCCTGTCAGAAACCAGCCAACAGTCTCTCCCGTTCCCACACTTGGATCTTTAATCATGTTGAACGATGGGGAAGCATCTGGTGGCAGTACTGTGGAGATGGAAATAGATGGGAAGGCAGGGCTGTGCACGAAGCTGGTCAGATAAGGCTCCCCTGCTCCTAAGGACTCAGGGAAACCAGGGAGGAGGCAAGTTAGGAATCAGGCAGATTCTTCCAGGCCTCGGTCTGGTCCCTCTGCAGTACTGCTCTTTTGCTTTTTTGTAAGGAGGACCTGAGCGTCTGAGAGAAACTGGGTTGCTCTGCTCTTGAGAAGGAGTAGTTTCTTTGCTGAGGTCTGGATCTTCTTTGGGTTTGGTTTGTGAGTTGTTATTAAAAAAGAGAGAGAATCTGTCATTCTCTTGTTTTACAGACTGTAAAACACTAAGGCAGCATGAAGTACTTAAAAGTTTTGATTTTTGCCCTTAAGGAGATTTCAATCCATTTGAGGAGACAAAACAACTTCAGTCAGAAGCTATAAGTGAGCAAGATAGCATATAATTAAGTGACTAATGCTGTGTAATAAACTGCATTTCATAAAAGTTCAAATCAGGGGAAAGGTCAATATTTCTTATTCAATTGACGTTTCCTGGTACAATTCTTCTATAGGCTAGAAAAAAATTGCTTATGGAAGTCTAAAGAAAAATACATGTTTGAAATTAGAGAAAAATGAAGTAAGTGGAGTAAAAAGAATGGTCTGATTAAAAATTTAAAAATCGCTCAAATCACACTGAGACAATTAGGAATTACTGTTAATATCCTTTCATTCATTTAATAATTGCATGCCTTTTTTTGTGCCAGATATTCAGGACACAAATATAAACAAGATACATTTATGTTTTTGAGGAACTCTCAGTTCCTGCAAATCACTAATTTCAATACAATATAAATGTTGTAGAAGAAACAAAAAACAACAAAAAATATACTATGTAGCACTGAGGACTATGTTATTTGGCATAGACCTTAGGTTACAGAGAGTGGAGAATCTTAAGCTTTGTAAAATGTTATTTAATACGGTTGAGAGAAGGTAGACACTTATCTAGGACAGATTTTCTCACCTCTGCACACTACTGACATTTTGGACCAGAATTTTTTTTTTCGTGGAGAAAAAGAAAAGGGGTAAAGCGTCCTGTGCATTGTAAGATGTTCACAGCATTCATGACCTCTTCCTACTAGATGCCCAGAGTACCTCTATGCCCCACTTTTGATATGGAAAATGTCTCTAGACATTGCCAAATGTCTCCTGGGAGGCAAAAACTGTCTCCAGTTAAGAGCCACTGATCTAGGAGATGAGTGTATTCACCTTTGATAGAAAGAAACATTCTTAGAACAAATATTTGTGATTGATGAGAGTTTGAACTTACTCCACTTAGATAGGAATTAATGATACAGTTTCCTGCTCTTAAGTCAAAGATAGTGCTCTTTACACTCTGCATGTGAGGCTGCAAATTAGAACAACATCTACAGAGAACAACTTGGCAATATTTGTCAAAGACACAAGGTCACATACACTTTGACTCAGCAATTCCACTTTAGGTACCAACCTTATAAGTAAAATAAATAAATGTGCTAATTGACATATGTACAAGGTTATTCATTGCATGAAATAACAAAAGATTAGAAGAAATCTAAATGTCTATTAATAGGAAGGTAGTTAGTTACAAAAATTATGGTACTATTTCCATATAATGGTATATTAAGGAGCCATATTTAATAATGAGGAAACTCTTTATGTATTGATATGGAACTATCTCCAAAATATATTAAGTAAAACAACTAAAACAAAATAAAAAACCCAATGGTACCAATAAAAACCCCCGAGATATAAGGTCATATGTTTAACGTGGTACTATTTGTATTACAAGGGAAAAAATGAATATCTTTTGCTTGTATATACATAAAATATCTCTGTAAGGATAAGTAAGAAATTGATATTAGATAGGAGGGGAAATGGGTATGTGGGGGGTAGGATGCATGGAAGAGTTTTCACTCTATATACTTTTGTAGTTTAAAAATTTTAAACTATATGAATGTATTACCTATTCAAAAATAATAAAAATTTAAAAGCTGGGGTCCTCACCTGGACAAAACTGAACATACATGCACGCTGAAAGTTTTCTGTCAGTGATGACAGATTTATACTGATCTCTCCTATACTCTTTTCATCTGCTCTTTGCTAAGCAAGGTTAGTCCAGCCACTCCACTAATAAAAGAAAACCATAATTTCCTTATCCATCTAGGTTATCTACAAGCTCCGAGCTAGGCAATGCAATTATTTTTCAAAGTCAACATCTGAGAAATGCTTTTTTAAAGTGATGTTTTGTTGGGCCACAAAATAAAGTTTACTTAAGTTTCTTTTCCCAGACTCTCTGGCTCCTGTTTATCAGTTGATTTCACCTCCCCCCACCCCCCTTTCTATTCCTGGTAGCTCTAGCAGTTAGTCCTAAAATCATACATCCCTCAAACAATAAATCTAAGGAAAAGTGCAACTCCATGAGATTGAGTCAAAACATCGATAAAAATGTTTAAGAAAAATGTATTTATTTTGTCTATATTTTGAGAATTGACTAAATGTCAAGAACAAAGTTTAGAAAGATATTTTAATTCCCAGTTATCAAATCTACCTTTTCTGTCACCACCAGGCTTAAATTAATTTATCAAATCTCACAACAGTACAATATCATACTATTTGGTCTTGTTTCAACAGTTCCAAAAACTTACCCCCACTTGCTGCCTCCCAATAAGATATAGCCCATCTAGGATGGATTAAAGTACAAATATTTCCCTTCTACATGCAAAATAATTTAAACAGTTCTCCATTACCTCTAAACTAAGATATGTTCTCCTTAGCACAGCTTTAAAAATGTCCTTCACTATCTGATCCATTTCTCTTTCAAAACTGGTATCCTCTCTCTCATTATCATTTGCCATACCTTGTATGTTACTCTTTTTACAACAAGCTTCAAAAAAAGATTATCATCTTGTGAAAACTGAGGCTCAAGAGGCTCAAAGAAATCCAGTTTGTCGAAGTTGCACATCTAGTAAGTGACAGAGTTGAAATTCAAAACCAGGTGAGTCTCATTCCCAAACCGCCACCTTCAAGATGACAAAATGGGAGGTAAAAATGAATTCATGATATATGCAAATAAAGGAAAAGACGGCAAGCAGGTAAATCTGAAAAGCATTTTTGAAAGATAATCCTCCCTTAAAAGTTGTCTGATTACATTAACCAAAAGCAATTGCTCCATCTCTCATCTCCTTGTAGCAGTTTGTCTATTGTTTTACCAACCTCCGGGCACTTCTCACATCTTGCCTCATCCTCTGTTCTCCAGGCAGCAGGCATTGCTAGTGCAAAGCACAAGCTTGTGGAGTAGAGTGAAGAGTATGACATGGCTGCTGGATCTGAGCATGAGGGCAGGGTAGAGAAATAGGATGGAGGGATCACACAGGGCTTTAGGTCTTTGCTCATGTGTCAATTTTTCAATGAGATCCCTTCAGACCCAGGCTATGGTTAAATTGCAAGTCGTCTGACTTCCTCTCTTTGTCATTTCTGAAGTCTTACTTGTTTACTTTTTTTTTTTTCCCCATAGCACTAATCACCTTCTAAAGTATCAAAACATTTGCCCACTTATTGTGATTACTGTGTATTGATATCTTCCCCTGCTGGAATGCAGGCTCCCAGATGGCAACACTTTGTCTTTTTACTTACTGATGTACCCCAAGTGCCTAGATTAGTGAATGGCCCATAATAAGCTCTCAGCAAATGTGTTGAATACTGCCTTTTTCATTTTAGCCTGCCTTCACAGTATGTTACTGTTTCTATGATTTTCATTTAGCTTTTACTGATTGCATTTAAGGATAGGTTTTTCCTTGAGGACATATACAGGCAAGGTAACCATACATTATGGATGTTTTGGGGATAATTGTAGTTCAAAATACTGAGTTATATTGCCATCATAAGTATTTTTATATTTGCCTCAATTTTCATTTAAGATATGCTTAATGTAAAGGGATCTATTTATTCAATGTTCTTTTTTTCCAGCTAGCTAATTTAGATGATAAATTCTATTCCTCTGAAGATCTGAAGACATTTGCTATGTATGGAGATGGGCAATTTCTAATCCATCCCTAGGTGAGATATATCTTATTTGGGGGCTTGTAAGTAACTGATTATAATGCCTCTTTTTACTTAAAGTACTTAAGAGAAAATGTAATCTCTAAATACATTTATAGAAAAAGACCAAAAATTACATGATATCCTTTCAGATTTGTCTTTCCAACCTAGGGATACCTATGTTTATATTTGCTACTCATATCTTTTTTGTAACACTTAAAACTTTGTAATAATTCACTAAGCAAAAGTTGCTAGGAACTTACGTTGACACTAAAATTCCAGATTACTATAATTTGGTATAAGGTAGAACATTAAAATGTCTCATAAAATTATGAGACAAAAACTTTTAAGAAGCTTCTCTAGGTTGAAGCTGACATGCCTGCAGAGCTGAGAACTAACACATTATATGCCATATTCAGGTAAATGCACACAGAATGCCATATTTTTGTTTATTTAATTGGCAAGGATTAAAAATAATGTTCAATGGTTGTAAGGGTGGAGTGAGGATGGTATTGTCGGCATTGCTGATGGAAACACAAATTGATCAACAGATCCGGAACATCACAAATACCTATATATATCCTTTGAACCAATAATTCTATTTCTGGGAATTGAGCCTAACGAAGTAAATAAAATAACTAGAAAGGGTTTATGAACAATGAAATTCATTCTATGGTTATACAGTAGACGCTCTCTAAATAACCTCCACCCAGCTGATGAACTTTCCATTCCCATGTAAGATTTACTGATGAACCCAGGACTTGGCAGCTGGTAGACCCCTCTCAGGGGGGTCTGCCCAGTTCTGCTCCTATCACTTATGTTGTATGACGCCAAGAGTCAGTGGCTCTTTCTGAACTTGTTCATGCCAATTGTCCTTATTCTTGCCACTACATAACTTGACTACAATGATATTACATAAAAAGGATAAAATAAGGAAAAATCGATCTTGTTTCTTGCTGAAAAATGTAGCTATTGAATTCGGACTGAGTGAGACAGCTGTAGAAGAGGAACATAATTATAAACACTTGACATTTTAATTCAGAATTAGGAATGCTTTGCTTCACACTGCAACAAAAGGAGTAGAAAAATACTGAGTCCATTATGAGTTTACGAAAGATATGAAACCCAGCCCATGGTTCCACTCGCAAAGAAAACTTCTGCCCTGTATCAAAAGGCTGGCTATCATGATGCTATAGGCTATAAGAAATATTTATCTAATATAAGATGTAGAGAAAATATACATGTAGAAAAAATATTAGAAGAAAATAAGAAAATATATTAAAATATTAGTGAGTTAATATATGGTGGGATTATGGGTCATTTAAAAAATTTTATTCTTTATTCTTTTGTACTTTTAAAACCCTGTAAACATAGTACTGTGTAAAGTGTAGCAAAAATTATAAAGAAGAGTAAGAATGAAGAAACAAGGTTCCTGCCAAATTAAACTCCAGAGCCCCAAGGTTTCCCATTTTATAATCCATGTTAAAACCCTGAGTTTCTCATTGCTAAGAATATCATGGTGAAAAAATGAGCAGGCTGTTCCTCTAAAATTGCACTTTTAGATCTTGTTTTATCTTGATGCACTCTCTGGGTCTTCGGATATTATACCAGCTCTTTACTTTTTCTAAACTAGTTCTACATATGAGTCCTAAGTATATAATGATTCCACTAGATGTCTGGGAGGACCTCTGTGGTTAATCCTGCCCAGCTGAGGTAAAGTACTCAACAAGCTTTAGAAGGGTTCCAACCACCTGACTGCAAGGCTAGTGATGGCTCCGATTCAACAGAGTTCACATGCCTGTCCTAGGAGTTGCTTATTGCTTCATTATTGGTCCTTGACATTCTTTCCTACCAGGGCTCCGGTCAGTCTCTGGCTTCTAGTTAGAACCATTTAGATGCCACAGTAATTTCTCTTTTACTTCTGGTTTTAAGTATTATCTCTCCTTACTGTTTTTTAATGTCTATATTTGAGGCCAACTTTCAATAATAGGGAAGATTTCAAGTATACGGTGTGTGTCGGGGGGAGGGTGGGCAGGAACTCAGTGGAATCCACAAAGAGAATGGTGCAGATATGGGGGTAGGGGGTAGAATATACTATTTATTCAGGAAAGAGTAAGCTGTCCTGATCATTTGAACATACTGTACTCATAAGCATTAAAAATTTTTAAATTAAATCATTAAAATATTTTTTAGCTACTACATGCCTGGATATGCCTGACTTTTCAGATTGAATGCTATTTGTATAATAACTGATATTAATATGTGGTTACATTAAGCTGACTGTTGGGAGCTAAAAGCTGCGTTGTTAGATTGGGTAGAAAGTCTTACTGGCTTTTAAAAACAAATTTGGCCTTTTGGGTAAGCGGTAGGAAGCTACTAGAGGTTTTCCAACAGTGACACAATTAGGAAGTTTAAAAAAGAAGCAGATTTCAAGTATCACTGACTAGCACAGAAGAACTCACAGGTGGGGAGATCAATTACAAGGCTCTTACCACCAATGTTGTTAACATAAAGTATAAATATAAACAGAACAGAGCTATGAAAACCAAGGCAGAAGTAGCACTGGTAGTATTAAAAGACTGGTGGTGCCAGGAAGCAAGACTAGGGAAGGAAGCAGGATGATTCGCGGATTTCAAATCACAGTGATTTGGAGAATGTTGGGGAGGTTGTCAAGCTGACTCAAGAATAGGGACCAAGGCTGGACTAGTGGGTCTTGCCCCGGAAGGCTCTGCAGCACCCTGCACACAGCTGGTGGACCGTCTCAAAGTCCGAGTCATTCCCGTAATAGGGGGGCTTTGATGATGAGCCGTTTTTCCGGATGGTAGCTCCCAAACAGTATCACCTGTGTTTCGCTGTTTTTAACTTGATTACTTTTTCTAGTTAAGTCTCTCAGACTTCTTTCATCCATATATAGTATGTAATCAAATGTGGCAACGCTTCTTTGGTAACCTGCAGGGCACTGTGACTCATGGGGACACCATGCTTCTTACGCAATTCTGCCCTCAGTTATCAGGAGGGTTTCCTATCTCGTACATGGATGTCACTGCGCTGTCTGTCCTCCAAGTATCTGAAATTTTGATCAGTTACAAGTTTTCAAAAACTGCTTCTGCAATGGGTGATAGGCAGACATTACCCAGACACACTAACAGCACTGCCTTGGGGACCTGTTCCACCTTCTTCCCATGCCTGATGGTATGTTTTTTTAAAAAAACAATTTTGGGTCTTAGATTTTTGCTGCCATGGAATAGTCAGGAGATAACAATTTTTTCTCTGTCAATATCAATATATTAGTATTCCAGTGAATTTCAAGCTTTTTTGACACAGTTCAGTGTAAAAAAATATATATAACCCAGTACATGCATTCATATCCAACTGTTTAACTAGTCCAGTAAAAATAAAATGTTACTAAAAACAATATTTAACTTCTGGTATTTCCTATTCAATCCCATTCACTTAAAAATGCGGACTGAATCCACTGACCTGATATCCAGTGACCCACAGATGAAAAACAGGGAATTTAACTCAGAGCTCCATATACGACGTAACCACGTGTTCAGCTTGGCTCTCTGGGCCCAGGACAGAAGCTAGAACACAGAGCTTTAGAAGTTTTGAAAAAAATATGAAAAATATTTATCTTTCTTAAGAAAGATTCAGTAAAATCATTATATAGCAATCTCACTCAGTTTCACTGTCAATTTAGTAAGTTTGTTCCCAAGTCCCAAATTCAAATTAATGGATAATCCCAATTATAATATTAATCCAATAATTCATACAAATTGGGTTTAAATCTCCAGAAGGTCATATTCATATCTAATCGGAATATTACAGTGATTCAGAAAATTTTAACAAGCTGTAAGAAAATTTAATCTGGAGTAAATAGATTTGTAGCAACAGAAATTATAATTGCTAACACATATAGTAACTAGAAAATGAGCCTAGTGATCACCGAAACACTTTTTTACAAACTCTTCATTCTTTTTTCATATTAAAATAAGCACGTTTGCTTTTGTTTGTTGTTACTATTCTTATGAGGGTATGGGATAACTCCGAGAAACTGCTTGTGTACTTCGGAAGATCTCCAGGACAGTTGTGAAAGTCTCTGAAGTTACTTGGCCTTTTGCAGGTGATATTTTGCACTGAATGGAACAAAAGGTTTTCTTTCTTTTTTTTTTTTTAAATAGTAATCATGTTGAATTTCATAGTGTCTTGGAAGACATTTCCAAAAGAAAAATCGCAGGAAGGTGGCATGGGGCAGTAGGAAGAACACCGTTATGCAGAAGACATGAGGATTGGTCCTTTAGAGCCTCATGTTCATCTTCAGATGGGAAATGAAAGGGTTGGCCTAGATTAGCTGGCCATTGAGTTATCTGGAAAGCTTCAAAGAAATTACAGATTGTTGTGTCCTAGCTAGCTACAGACTCAATCTATGTGTTCATTAGAAACAGCTCCATATAATAGCCAACGGGGACATGTTGGGGGTGGTTCACATCCTATTATGATTCAGGTGAGCTTTTTACATGCATAGCAGGCTATTCCTTCTGCCAAGTGGACTTCTACTTACAGGGTCAAAATTTTCTTCAGAAAACTGATCTGGCCGTGCTTTAAAAGTTCTAGACCATAATGCATGAGTGCCATAGTTTACCTTAGGGGAAAAAAAAATTTAAGTGGGTATTATCAAGCACCCACTGCAGACACAATGTCGCTAAAACACACATGGAACATCTAACATCCAGCAGTGTAGCTACATAGTGAACATTGCCCCAGTTACCACTTAGAGAGTTGGCTTCTTGTGTCAGATGCCCTCGAAGGAATGCATTTCCTGAGGGCTGGCTATCTCTCCCACCTGCCAAGTGGTGCAAGCCAGGGCTCCCACAGTGCCTGCTATCTATATGGGAACTGGAGAGTTGGGAGTGGCCAGGAACAGAGGTGTAAGGAACTGGGATGGGCAGCAGCTCATAAAGAATCAAGGTCAGGTATTTATAGGACCAGGCAAGGAGTGGGGCCTTCCTGGTGAGGCTGTGGGTAAAAATGGAGCTACTCTACCAGCAATTCTTTCTTTCCCATCTCCTTGTTTTTCCAGTGTTTCCCTCCTTCCTGTAACCTTTCACAAATAATTAGATCGGCACTGAGACGAGGGTGAAGACCAGGTGGCTGTTGTCCTACCTGGGAATGGTCAATTACTGACAGATAACTGAAGTAAGTGTTGATGGCTGAGGTTTGGCATCCAATATGGTCACTGAGGGGAGACAGGCATAGGAGCTATAGATGTGGCCAGAGAAGCTTTGGCCTCTGGCAAGTACCATGTCCTGCTGACTTCGATATTTGCTAATAAGGGGCCAGGCAAACTGTGTGTGTGTGTGTGTGCACGCACCCACACGTGGCAGTGGGTATGGAAGGCAACTAACCTTAGAGTAAAGCAGTGCCTTTGCTTGAGGAAAGACTTTGAATACAAGACAGGTTTGGCCCTGCAATTGCAGTAAAAATTCAAAATTTTTACCAATGATGTCTACATTTCACTATTTAAGATAGTCTCATCAATAATAAAATAATAGCAACCTGCCTAGAGCCAGCAGCCACTCAATACTACATGGAGTTAACACTTCCTTTAACCTTAGGTTGTATTTGAGTATCCTGGAATCAGAAGGAAAAAAAGAATCAAAACAGAGATAAAAGACAAAAGAACAGTTTTCCGCTCTCTTCAGAACCATTCCCTGACAGTTGAATAAGATTTGCTGGCAGGCCTGTGCCTTGGCTACACAATAATAGCTGCATACATTTTGGAAGGAGCAGAATGCAGCCCTCCTTCCTCACTCATTCTCTACGCGCCCTGCAAAGAGTTGCAGGAAAAATGATTGTGCAATCCTTTCCTTGGTTGTTAGTTATTTCTTCCTTAGTGAAATAGACCTTCATTTGCCTCTGTGTTCGTGTCACCAGTAATGATGAACTGTAACGCCACTGCTGTAATGCAATCTGGGATCATAATCAGACCGGTTAATGTTTGCTAACACATTTCATAAAGAAAAAAGAAAAACAAAACCTCAACTTGCCTAAATGATCTCTACAGTGGGTCAGGTTTATGTGGAGCTCTCAGTTCCATAATGAATAATGTCTACAATTAACAAAGGCCGAGCAGACAATTTTAAGGGAAGGTTCTGTGAGCCTAACTTGCCTCAGAATACCTGAATTCCAGGAAATTCTTGCTTAAATTAGTAGTAAAGGGATAAACAATATGATTTGTTTTGGAGCTCAGAGCTATCTGTCGTTCTACAACATAGCAAATAATATAGAGTATATGATGCTAATAATAAACTTTGAATACACTAATCATTCTTTCACAAATATTTATTGATCACCTTGTATACAGGTATGATCATGTATAATTGTATTTTATACAACTTCTTATTTATTCTGCTAATGGTCTATACACAGATCTTTAGGTTCTTTTTAGAATATTTATTTTGATTAGATTTTTATAGCTTTTGCTAATGACATTCTAATTTATATTTTAATGCAATCTTTCTTAATTACAAATCCCTTTCATTAATTACTATCATACTGTTCACTTTTATTATAAACTAGAATTTGGATTTTTCTTTTCCTTATTATTTACATAATATATAAATGCCAAAAGATAAGCTGGAAAAGACATAATTAGAAATTTCTTTTTAAAAACTTTATAAAATAGAAAGACATATTGTTAATATGACATCCTTTTCATAAGAACACATGAAAAAGGAAAGGTTGGCCATAGTGGTCCAAGGGAAGAGGCATAGAAATGAAGTAGAAGGACAGAGAAATTCTTATTAAATTAACTAAACAAGGGTCCTTTACAGACTACTGCTCATAAACTATAATCAGTTGAGAAGTATAGTTAATTAAACCAACAACAACTATAACTAAACTTCATATTTATTTATTTATTTAAATAAGAGTTCTTTTTTTTTTTTTTTTTAACGCCTACAGCACCTGGTATTCCTAGGTGGTCTCTCATCCAAATACTAACCAGGCCCAACCCTGCTTAGCTTCCAAGATCAGACAAGATTGGGCACGTTCAGGGTGGCATGGCTGTAGACTATAACTAAACTTTAGAATACAAAAAATTTAAAGAAGAAATAGTAATAGTAAAAAAATCCCTAACCTCACTATCGAGAAACACTAGTAATTTTTTTTTAAAAAATGAACAGGACAAACAAGCAGACTCATGGGCATGGATAATAGACAAGTGATTACTAGAGGGGAGGGGGAAAGGGGTGTAAATGGGGTAAAAGAGGTCAAATATATGGTGACAGAAAGAAATCTAACTGTAAGTCGAACACACAATGTAAATATATATATGCCTCATTGTTAAAATGTACTGCTGAAACTTACTGAATTTCATTAACCAATGTCACTATAAAAAAAATAAATTTTAAAAAGTTAAGACTTTAACGTTTTTTAGATCAGTTTAAGGTTCATAATAAAATTGAGGGGAAGGTATAGAGGTTTCCCATACACTCCCTCTTCTCACACATGCATGGCCTCCCCTACTATCAATATTCCATACCCCAGTGGTACATTCATTACAATTGATAGACCTAAACTGGCTCATCCTAATTCCCAATGTCTATGGTTTACGTTAGGGTTCATTCTTGGTGTTGTATCTTATATGAGTTTGAACAAATGTATAATGACATGTAGCCATCATTATGGTATCATACAGAGTATTTTCACTGCCCTAGAAATCCTCTGTGCTCTGCCTTTTCATCCTTTTTCCCATCCCATCCCACCCCAACTCTTGGGAAACATGGATCTTTTTACTGTCTCATAGTTTTGACTTTTCCAGATGTCATATATTTGGAATCATACAGTATGTAGCCTTTCAGATTGGCTTCTTCCACTTAGTAATATACATTTAAAATTTTGCCATGTCCACCATTTGTGACAACATGGATGGCCCTTGAGATAATCATGCTCTACCTTTACATCAGCACTAGATAAAATGAAATAAGACGAAGATGAAAATCACATATCACATATCACTTATAAGTGGGATATAAATCTAAAAGCAACAAACGAACAAACAGAGACTCATGGACCATGGGACAATAGACAAGTGGTTACCAGAGGGTAGGGAGAGGGGCCGGGGGTAAGTAAGTAGGATAGACAAGTGGTTACCAGAGGGTAGGTAAGTAAGTAGGATTAAAAGGGTCAAATATGTGGTGACAGAAAGAAATCTAACTATGAGAAGTGAACACATAATGTAAATATATATGCCTGTTAAAATGTAGACCTGAAACCAAATTTCATTAACCAATGTCACCATAAAAAAATAAATTAAAAAAAAAAAAGTTTTGCCATGTCTTTTCATGGGTTTTCATTTCTTCTTTACACTGAATAATGTTCCATTGTTGGATGTTCCATAGTTTATTTATCCATCTACCTAATGAAGGACATCTTGATTACTTCCACATTTTAGTAAATATGAATAAAGCTGTTATAAGTATTCATACGCAGGTTTTGTGTGGATGTAAATTTTTAACACCGTTGGGTTAAATACTAAGCAGTGCATCTAGTGGACCATATGGTAAGAAACTGCCAAATTGTCTTTCAAAGTGGCTGTACCATCATCTTGCATTCCCACCAGCAATGAATGAGAATTCCTGTTGCTCCATATCCTCGCCAGCGTTGGTGGTGGAACATCTACTAATATACTTATTTGTTATTTGTATATCTTCTTTGGTGAAGTAGCTGTTCAAATCTTTGACTCATTTTTTAAATATTGGTTTGGTTGTTTTCATATTGTTTAGTTTTAAAGAGTTCTTTGTATATTTTCAACACTAGTGTTTTATCAGATGTGTTTTTGCAGATATTTTTTCCCAGTCTGTGGCTTGTTTTCTAATTCACTTGACATTGTCTTAAGCAGAGCAAATGTTTTTAATTTGAATGAAATCCAGTTTATCAACTCTTTCTTTCATGGATTATGCTTTTGGTGTTGTATCTAAAAGGTCACTATTATACCCAAGGTTATCTAGGTTTTATCCCATCTTATCTTCTGGGAGTTTTATTGTTTTGCATTTTACATTGAGGTGTATGATCCACTTTGAGTTTATTTTTGTAAAGGGTATAAGGTCCGTGTCTAGAATCTTTTTTTTGTTTTTTACACGTCCAGTAGTTTCAGCACAATTTGTTGAAATGACTATCTTTGCCCATCGTATTTCCTTTGCTCTTTTGTCAAAGGCCAGTTGACTATACTTATGTTGACCTATTTCTAGACTCTGATGACATATCAATTTTCCATTCACCTATTTGTCTATTCTTTTATCAATATCAGACTGTCTTGATTACTGTAGCTTTATAGTAAGTCTTGAATTTGGGTAATATCAGCCCTCTAACTTTGTTCTCCTTCAATATTGTTTTGACTATTCTAGGCCTTTTGCCTCTCCATATAAACCTTAAAATCAGCTTGTTGATATCCACAAAATAAGTTGTCAGCATTTTGATTGGGATTGCATTGAATTTATAGATAAAATTGGGAAGAACTGACATCTTGACAATATTGAGTCTTTAACGAATGAATATAGAATATCTCTCCATTTATTTAGTTCTTCAATGCAGTCTGTCATTGACTAAAATGTTGTTATGTGGTACATGACTATATGTAGGCACTGTTACAAGTCCCACTTTATAATTATGAAAACCAAGGAACACAGAAGTTAAGGAACTTACTCCAGATCACACAGTTAGGATGTGACCAAACCTTGATTTGAACCAAACTTTGTGGTTTCAGAATCTTAGACACTATAAACTATCCAAGGATATAGGTTACCACAGAATTTAGTGGTAGGATACAGAAGCAAAGCATAGTAGAGAACTGTCACTGGGGAAAATGAACTTTAAACACCCTACTCCATCCCTAAAACCTAATATCAGTTAAAGTCTCCAGATTCAAAATCCTGGGAGAGAGGCTCACTTGGCCCTTGCCTGGGTGAGGGCAGGCTGTGACTGATAGTACTAATAAGGCTGCACACAGAGGAAAGAATCAATTCCCCAATGGAAATGAAAGTGTTGTAAAAGGAAGGGAAATGAATACAGGAAGGCAACAAAAACATGCCCGTTACATGACACAGAAGAAAAGATTTTTATTCATATTAATAAAGAGTTCACAATGGTAACTGTGTGAGAAATCCCTCAACTCTCTTAAGAATATGTCCTCAGTATACAGCTTTATTTGGAAGGAATTTCTTTACTCCTTTTCCCTCTCCTGCCTCTGCCTCAAAGCCACTCAACAGAGCCCATCAGGGAAAAACTCTTCTCAAACTTCATGCAGCTCTTGATTCCTATATAGCTTTGATTCCCTCACTATCCAACTTCTTGAAAAAATCATCTACAATGCCTTCATTCCTCCCTTTCTGCCGAGTCACTTCCAAATCTATCATCTTGTTTCTTCCTCTGTCCTTCCTTCCATGTCACTAAAACAGGCCCTTGCTAAAGTTACCAATGACTAATTTTGCCAAAACAAATACAGTCATGCATTGCAGAATGACGTCTTGGTCAACAACAGACAGCATATATGACAGTTGTCCAATGAGATTACAATGAAGCTGAAAAATTCCTACCCCATAATGATGTTGTAGTGCTTATAACGTCATAGCACGCATCACGTGTTTATGGTGATGCTGCTATATACACACCTCTGCACTACTAGTCATTTAAAAAGAAAGCACATAATTATGCACAGTAATAATACTAGATAATGATAATGATATCAATGAGTATGTTACGTTTTATGAATTTTAATATACTATACTTTTTATCATTATTTTAGAATGTACTCTTTCTACTGATAGAAAATGTTTGCTGTAAAACGTAGGCCATGTTACGTGGGCAGCAGCCTCATACATCTTGCATTTACTAAGTCTCTTGATTGCATCATTTTTTCTTGTGCTTGATTTAATCTCATGTTGTTTTGTTCATTATGGACCTTAAGCATACAAAATCCACTGCTAATGTTGCCAGTAAGAGGCCACATCAAGTAATTGACCTGGAAATGAAATAAATTATTAAGAACTATGAAGGTGGAAAATCAGTGATGGTTATTGCTCACTAGTCAGGCATATCCCATTCTACCATAGCTAAAACTTTGAACGATATGACAGAAGCTGTTATTGGGTCTGTTCACTAAAGGCAATGAGACTACCAAAAATTTGAGAAGGGCCTGTGTTAGACATGGAAAAACTTCTAATGACTAGATTGAAGATCAGATCCAGAAGCATCCCTCAAGCACCATGATTATCATGGCCAAAGAAAAATGTTTGCAGTATTAAAAGAAAAGCTGCCCTTGATTATGATGTTGAATTTACTACTAGTCTTGGTGGTTTAAATGATTCAACAATCATTATTCATCATGTTATATGAAAGTGAGTGGTGAGTCTGTGAGTGCTGATGTAAAGGTAGCTAAAGTATTTTTGGATGCTCTAGATAAGATGATTGAGGGAGATTACTTGCTAGAGCAAATATTCAATATGGATAAAACTTCCCTATTCTGGACATGAATGCCTGAAAGTGTATTCACCCATAAGGTGGCCAAGTCAATGCTAGGTAACAAGGCTTTTAAGAACAGGATAACAATCTTACTTGGGAGCAATGTTACAGGCTACAAATTGAAAGTCTTTGTGATCTGGTACAGTGAGAATCCCAGGGCCTTCAAGCATATCAATAAGCACACACTGGCAGAGTATTATGGGAGCAATAAAATCATGGATGACTCAGCTCCTTTTCTAAGATGCCCTCCTGAATTGCTATGGTAGTGAAATGGAGATGAATTATTTTGAGAATAACATAATTTTCAAGATTTTTCTTATTGTTGGTAATACTCCTTATTGTTGGTGATCTTTATCCTAAAATCAAAGTAGTATTTCTACCTCCAAACACCACCTGTTTGATCCAAATGATCAAAGAGTTATAGCCACTTTTAAGGCTGACCACCCAGGGGAACCTTGACCAGTCTATTGCTGCAGCTGAAGATGGCACTGAGAAGACATCGATGCAATCTTGGAAGGATTACAACATCTATGACTGCTTCAAGAACCTTGCTTGGGCTTGGGCTGATGTTACCAAGGAGATGTCACCATTCATAAATGGCAACTGTAAGAAGATATCAAGAGGCTGGTACTTGACTTCATAGGACTTGCCACAGATGAGGAGCCTGCAAAAGTCAACAAGACTGCGGTTGAGGTGGCAAACAACTTTAACCTGGGTGTAGATGAGGATGACACTGAAGAGCTCCTAGAGGTGTTTCCTGAGGAAGTGAGTAATGAGGAGTTGTTGGAACTGGAATAGGAATGTATAAACAAAGAAAAGGCAAGAGAATAGGAAATCACAGGAGAAGAAATTTTCTTCCCCGAAAATTCACAGTGAAGGTTTTAGCAGAAGCTTTTGCAGACCTCAACAAGCTCCTTGGAAAATGTGAAAACACGAACTCCAACACTAAAAAGTTTTCATTAATAGAGAGAACGTCCATATTTTATTATCTGTTTACAAACAATTCTATGATAAAAAGGAAACAAGCCAAACAAACCACTGAAAAGAATAACACCTCTTCAAGAAGATCCTCAGGTAGTCATAGGAGATGACAGCTCCATGCATGTTATTGCCCCAAAGACCTTCCAGTGGGACAAGAGGGGGAGGTATAAGAGATATGGATGATCCTGACCCTGCGGAGGCCTAGACTAATGTTTGTGTCATGTCTTAGTTTTTAACAAAAATATTTAAAAAGTAAAAAAAAAAAAAAAATAGAAAAAGGGTTATAGAATCAGGATAAAAAGAAAAAATATTTGTGTACAGCTATAACATGTGCTTGTGTTTTAAGCTAAGTGTTATTACAAAAGTTGTAAAGTTAAAAATTAAAAAGTTCATAAAGTTACCATAAGCTAAGTTTAATTTATTATTGAAGAAATAAAAATATTAAAAAAAATAAATTTAGTGTAGCTTAAGTGCACAATGTTTAAAAGTCTATAGTGTAATGTCCTAGGCCTTCACATTCACTAACTACTGACTCACTGACTCACCCAGAGCAACTTCCAGTCCTGCAAGCTGTATTCATAACTAGTACTCTATCTTTTATTCTGTTATTACTGTACCTTTTCTGTTTAGATGTGTTTAGATACACAAATTCTTAACCATTATGTTATAAATGCCTACAATATTCAATAGCGTGACATGCTGTACAGGCTTGTAGACTAGGAGTAAGAGGTCATACACATAGCCTAGGTGTGTATTAGGATTTACCATCCAGGTTTGTATAAGTGAAGTCTATAATATTCCCATAACAACACATTTCTAATGGTGCATTTCTCAGAACATATCCCTGTAAGTGAGGCATGACTGTAAACACTTTTCTCTTTTTACATTTGTTGACTTTTCTATAGCAATTGACATTCTGAGGACTCTGTCCTTGTGGAAGCTCTTTTTCTGATATGCTCTCACTTGGTTTTCCTCTTTTCTCAACAGAAGTCTCCTTCTTAAAGCCCTTCTTTGATTCTTTTTTCCTCAGTTCATTTCCTAAATGTTGGCATTTTCCAGACCTTCTGCTCTTCTCACTTTATACACTAAACCTGGGGAGCACAATTACTGATAAGTCAGGAATCTCAAACCCATCTCCAGCCAGAACTGTCTATCGATCTCCAAAATAGCAGCTCTTCACTTAGAAGTGTTATTGATACCTCAAACTAAATATGGCCCAAAACTCATCTACTCTTACCTCTAAGCATGTTCTTCCTTATTTATCTCAGCAAATGTCACCTCCATCTCCTTACATAAGCCAGAAACTTCAAAGCAACTCTTGCCTCTCTTTTCTAATTCCTTACATCTAACAAATCACCAAGTCTTACAGATCCTTCCTTTCTAATATCTCCTCTATCTAACACCTCCTCTCTCGTCCCCCTATTGCTGATGTAATGTTGGCATTTATCATTTCTTGCCAGAATTATTTCAAGGACTTCCTATATAATCTCTCTGCCTCCAATCTGTACCTTCTTCAATTCTCTACACTGCTCTCGAGACTTTTCTAAAATGCAAATATGATCACGTAACTCCCCAAATTAAAATACTTCGGTGACACCCACAGATTTCTGAAGGAAGTTCAAATTCCTCAGCTTGGCACACAGGTTCTTTGTGGTGAGGCTCCTGTTACTTCTTAAGTCTCCTAACTTGTTAAGATCCACAGAGTCTTTCAATCCAACCACTGAGAAGGATCTAAGGTTGATCAAAGGTGTCAAAACCTCTCCACTTTTAGTCATGCTGCTTCCAGTTTCCTGAATGCCTTCTGTATTGAGTCGCTTACTGTTCTCTAAAATTCAGACCCACTTAGAACCTGTGAATGTGATCTTACCTGCAAATAGGGTCTCTGTAGATATAAGCAAGTGAAGGTAAGGTCATGCTGAGTTAGGGTGGGCCCTAAATCCAATAAGACCAGTGTCATAAGAAGGAAATTCGAACATAGACATAGACACAGGGGAAAAAGTCTGGTGAAGACAAGAAACACTGGAGTGATGTATCTACTAACCAAGGAACAACGAGGGTTGCTGGCCACCATCAGAAACTAGGAGAAGGATGTAGACCAGATTTTCCCTCAGAACACTGGAAGGAAGCCAGCCCCGCCACGGCTTGATTTCGACTTCCAGCATACAGAACAGTGAGAGAAAAATTCCTGTGGTATTTTGTTATGGCAGATCTAGGAAACTAATATACCCTCCCTCTCTTTATTTCCTGGCAAACCTCAAATTAGCTCGGCATCTCCTCCTCCGTGAAGGCTTCCTTGTGCTTCCCCATCCCCAAGTCTTTCCCAACCCGTGATATAGATGCTCTCCCACCCCCTGATTTAGATGCTCTCCCACTGTACCTATGCATATCTCTACTATAATGCTATACTTGCTATGCTGTCATTATTTTTTTCTTTGTTTTTTCTTTAGTAGATGTAAGCTTAACACAGTAGAGAAAGTGCCTACCTGGCAGCCTCAGTATCCTGCATGAACCTGGCAAGAAAAAAAGGTGTGCAGTTAACATTTGATGGATGCTAACATGCCTCAGGAGAAGTATGATTTTTATTTCCTTCAAATGGAATATTGTGAGTCATCAAGTAGAGTGAATATAAGTTAATGGGAAAAATAAGATTTCATATTATACCAATAATGTGCAAAGCATTGCCAACAAAATTACTTTAACATAAAAGAGCTGTTTCTATTATTGAAGTTAATTTTATTCATTGGCAATGATTAGAACTGTATCCATGCTATCTCAAATCATGAATTGTTTGCTTTGCATTTTTTTTACTGCTTTGACTAGCAGTTTATAACAAAAATAAATATCATATGAATATCTAAGTAATAAAATATACTTTGTAAACAATAAAATAAATGAAAGTCAAGAACACTTACATCATGTCTTGTTAGCCTGACCATTGAGCAGTTGTAATTTCTCACTTACTTTATTGGGACAAACCCACAGGTTTATAAGAGTTCATTAAGAAAGGATCAATCCTGAGTGTGTAGAATGTTAGCCTGAGAACTCACTTGTCAGAAGTATTGGCACTTTAGTCACTAAGAATGATTTCCTCATAACCTGAAGTGGCTTAGTGGGCTGTTCCCACATTGTTATCATGGGAATTATGAATCTCAGAGTTTATGTTAGAGATTCACAAACCTGTGAAAACTTGCCTAATAGAGAGATAATAAGCTGGACTTGTTTACTTTTAAGAATTCATTATTATTTGCCACACATACAGTTATATTACCCTCAGTAATGGAGGATATTTTTTCTAACAGTGATATGAACATAATCCATGTATGTTCAGGAATAAGAAGACCACACGTTACTAAATGAACCAAAGCTAACCAAGGACTTTTGTATTTTGCTTGTAAAACCTCTTGTTTAACTGAAGGCTGTGAAATGAGAAAAAATCAGGATCTTCACAGTAATTATTTTCCTTATTTTCTCAGCTCTTATGCAACTCCTATGCTAAACAAAGAACCTGAAGTACTAAACATGAAAATATTACTTTTTTCTTTTAGCTATCTCAATTATTAAATATATATATATACTAGTACTGGGCCTATGGTAGTTTCTAGAGAGCCACAAAGATGAGCAAGACTCAATTCCTATCTCAGGGACTGGTATATATTAGGGAGAAAGACAATTTCAGTGCCAGAGATTTCAAAGAAATACAAGGAACGACGCATTCCAACTCGTGCAACTGGGAAGGCTTCCTGGGAAACCAGTAGAGATCAGCTGCAATACTGGGAAGGAAAAAGCATCAGAAACAGTGTGCAAGTAATCACAGATCATGGTACATACAAAGGTGGGCTTCGGGAACAGCGCCAAGTTTAATAAGGAGTGGGAAGGAGAAATAGGAAAGCATCAGGCTTGAAAGGTGAGAATAATGTTATTTATATGTATTTATATATGTGACATTTTAACATATATATTAACTCATTAATTCATTCCTCAAACATTTATTGAGTAGTTGCTATGTCCCAGACACTGAGAATATCATGGTAAACATCCCAGTCCTCAACTTTGGGAAGTTTCTATCTAGTAAGGGAGGCAGAATCATAAAGGGATGATTAAAATACAAGGTAGTGAGCCCTCTGAGAGTGAGGCACAGGGTGTTATGAGAGCACACTGTTGGTGCACCTAAGAGGGGGCCACCCAGGGCCTCTGAGTGTAAATTACAGCAAAGCTGCCTTAAGAGTTGAACAGGAGTTTGCCCATGGGTAGGAGAGGGCATTTGAGGTGCACATGATCAATAATGTGTGAACAGATGTGAGAGATAACCTGTTGGGAGGCATGGTTGAGGGTGGTGTAGGGTTAGAATAGTAAGTAGTCAGGCATTGCAAGAGCTCCAGGTGCAAGGCTGATGGTGAAAACAAGCCATCTGTCAAGAGATGGGGCTAAAGAGAGCCATAAAGCAAGGTTGTGTTAGGCCTGGAATGACTTTACCCCAGGTCAGAGTCAGAGTCAGTCCCTTGATGGGGCAAATGTGGAGACTGAAGGTAGAGGTACATTTCAAAAGCCTATTGTATACAAATGGCTAACAAATGTGAAAAGATGCTCAACACTGTTAGCTATTAGGGAAATGAAATAAAAACCACAATGAGATACCATCTCACAACCTGTTAGAATGGCTATAATCAACAGGACAAGCAATAACAAATGTTGGAGAGGATGTGGAGAAAAGGAATCCTCATACACTGCTGGTGGGACTGCAAATTGGTACAGCCACTATGGAAAACAGTATGGAGGTTCCTCAAAAAAAAACTAAGAATTGATCTACCACATGATCCAGCAATCCCTCTACTGGTATTTACCTCAAAGACTTGAAAATCCATATCCAAAAAGATATTTGCACACTGATGTTCATAGCAGCATTATTTACAGTGGCCAGGACATGGAAGCAACCGAAGTGTCCTATGATAGATGATTGGCTAAAGAAGCTGTGGTATACATATAATGGAATGTTACTCAGCCATAAGAAAAGATGAAATACTGCTATGTGCAACAGCATGGATGGACCTCGAGATAGAGATAATCGTGCTAAGTGAAATAAGCCAGACTGAAAAAGTAGAAAATCACATGATATCGCTTATATGTGGGATATAAACCTAAAAGCAACAAATGAGCAGGACAAGCAAACAGAGGCTCTTGGACATAGACTATAGACTAGTGGTTACCAGAGGACTATGGAGTATTGGTTACTAGTGGGGTGAGGGAGGAGGAGGGAGGTAGATTGGGTAAAGGGGGTCAAATATAGGGAGGTAGGGGGAGGGTGAAGTGGGTAAAAAGGATCAAATATATGGTAGCTGAAGGAAACTGGACTTTGGGTGGTGAACACACAATAGAATATACAGATGTTAAATGATAATGTACACTTGAAAAGTAAATGATTGTATTAACCAATGTTACCCCAATAAACTTAATTAAAAAACAAAACAAAAATCCCACGAAAGCCTATTGTAGAAGGTACTGTGAGAACTAGGGCAGTGGTTGCAGGAATCGAGAGGAAGGGATATACTAGAAATAATAAAGAGATCAAATCATCTGTTCACCACGATTGATTAAAAGTGAAGGATGTGACAGAAGCAGCATCTGAGGTTTCAAGACGAGGCAGAAAGGTAACCAGATGCTATGGTAAATGCTACGATAGATGTATTCATTGGGTACCATGTAAGTCTGCGAGAGAAGGAACCCTGCCCACCTTGGGGAGGGTTCTAGAAAGCTTTAAGGAGCAACATGACCCCTGAGCTGAGGACTGAAGGAAGAAGAATTAGTCATGTGAAGGAAAGGGTAGAGGGAAGGAGGCCACTCAAGGCAAAAGGAACAGCATGAGCAGGAGACTGAAAACAACACATTAGAGAACTATTAGCCATTCTGAATTACTGTGTTCCTTATTTTCTGAAAACACTTCTCAGTGTGAGAGGCTGTATTAGCATGGTGGTAAAAAGAGTGTGCTTCTGGGATCAGATTTGGACGCAAACCCAGCTTACCATTTAGCAGCTGTGTGGCCTCGGGTAAATTACTTAACTCCTCAGTGCCTAAGGCTTAAACACTTGTAATACAGAGGTGAAAACAGTATCTACCTACTAGGGTTGTTCTCTCTTAGAAGAGAGCTTGGCACTCATTGTTAATAGCAGCAGCAGCAGCAGCAGCACTATTAGTGATAGATTATTTGGGCTTTCCTCCTAACTCACCACCAAGTGTAGTTTCCAAGACCACTGTCCCTTCCCTAACTCCCTTTTCTCCCCCATCCATTTCACAATCACAGATTAAACAGGATCATGGTCTAGCAATTGACATTTTGATTCTGAAAATGTGTTGGAAATCTGGCTGCATTGCAAAAATCTCAGTTCTTGACTGTCATACTTATGTTTCTTACTATGCCCTTTCTCCATAATTATTCCTAAAAGGAATTACTAAAGATTCACCTGTAGGCAAACTGAAATTGATACTGATGAGGAAAAGGCATATAAAGTAAATGAGTGAAATAATTCAGACAAAGATAAATACCACATGACTTCACTTACATGTGGAATCTTAAAAAAAAATAAATGAACAAACAAAACAGAAACAAACTCATAGATGCAGAGGACAAACTCTGATAATTGCAGATGGGAGGAAGGTTGGGAATCTGGGCAAAAAAGGTGGAGAGATTTAAGAAGTACCAACTGGCAGTTACGAAACAGTCAAGGGGATGAAAAGTCCAGTATAGGGAATATAGTCAATAATATTGTAATAATTACATGTGGTGTCAGGTAAGTGTAAACTTAATCGGGGGGATCAATTTGTAAGTCACGAATGTCTAACCACTAAGCTGTACACCTGAAGCTAATGTAATATTGAATGTCAACTGTTACGGAAAAAAAAAAAAAAGTAAATCAGTGTATCCAAGAAGAACAGTGGACAAACTGGAGTTTGGGAGAGAATTGCCACGGACAAGTAACTTGTTGGAATGTCTCTTTTCCTAAATCTACAATCTGCTGCTTCAACTGCTTAATTTATTCTCAGTGGAAAAAGAAGTAAAACACTAGTTAGATTAATAACATTTAGATTAATAACTTTCTAGCTTGATTTATATTCCCTGCTTGCTCCCTTTTTCTTTAGCAGAACACATCTTTTTCCTTAACTTTTAGATATTTTTCTTTTTGTAGAGGTTGCTCAATCACACTAGTTTTTTGACAGAAAATATGTTTTCCTGATGTATATGTACATAAAAATTTAAAAAAAACATGATGCCTGATTATCAGGTGGGTGATGCTCATTAGAACCACTATACAATGATGATCCCAAAAATCTTGTACTTAATAATTTTCTTTGTTCTCTGTCAAGGGCTTCCTTCAGAACAGCTTTGATACTTTCAGCCAAATTCACCTTTCACTAGTGCTTCCCTATATTCTGTCTTTATCACATCAGATATACTTTCTATTTATTTAAAGATCTACCTTATATTAGGATAGCTTACAAAAAAATACTACAGTTCTTTAGTATTTTTTCTTCATGTGACTCCAATGGAACTCCAATTTCCATTTCTTATGTACACATTTCCCATCTCCTCTTACATATTAATTTCCGATTTTTGTTTTTTCCTTGTTGTTGATTCCAGGACTTTCTTGACTTTTGAATGATTAGGAAACAAAAATCTCTAAGAGGAAAGGTCACCAAGTACTAACAGGAAAATATGTGCTTTCTCTCATTATGTTAAATACCATAAACACCTAAGACACAATAAAGACACACACACACAACACACACACACAAATCCAATTGTTAATCTCACAAAGATCTGGAAGATGGTACCACAGAAATAATTACAAGAAAAATTATTTTTAAAAAATCTTCTCCTGTAGCCTCAAATTTTTGAAGAATTCAGTACTGAACTCAATGGAAAATTGAACTAAATTCAATAAATATTTATTAAGGATTCCTATGCATTGGGCATTGTGCGAACTTTTGCGGGGTCTATACAAAGGTATAAAAAGATAAATAAAAGCTGGTATTCCAAAAGTGAATATTTTAGGGAAGATATACCCCTAAAAAGGCTCTCATGTTAGACATGTAGAAAAAGTGCTCTGGGATTGCAAGAAGGCAAATATTAACACTAGAGTAAACTTAAAAGGCTTTTTGGAGGTTCTGGTAAAAGTCTTAAAAAATATATACATATAATTTTATTTCATTAAGCCATTGAAATTTTGAGTTATATGTTATTAGAGGTTCATCTACTCTAGTTAATACATCCAAAGTGACCAAATTGGATTGTGTGCTATTTCCTAGTGTAGGATTTGAGTTGCGTTTTAAAAGCTGAGCCTTGTGGCAGAGCAGAGAGCCCAAGCAAAGATTCAGACAGGAAATTATCTGAAGGAAGGGAGCTCGAGTGGGTTGGGATACATGGCTCTAGGCCCAAGTCTATTATGAATAGACTTCAATGCCAGGTTAAGAAATTGGATTTTATTGCAGAAATTATTTCAAAGTTCTATACCTTGAAATGAGAGAAAAATGAATGACTCCATTCACTAAAATGTGTAATGAAAGAGAAGAAATGTGTGTGTAATGTGTGTGTATAGAAATGTTTTTGAATATTAGGAAAATCATAATAAATTCTAAAGGAAGATTACAAGACTGATTCCATGATAATCTTGATTTTTACTCATTACTATAAATATAGAAGAAAATTTGCTCTGGTTTCAGTGTTGAGTCAGCAAACTTTCATCAAATGACAACAAAACAGTTTTTATCAATTTTCTTGGAAGTTCTCATAATTTTTGATTTATCACTTAAACACAAGGAAATATGTGCCACCGAATTTCAGAGCCACAAGAGTCCTTAAAGATCATGAAATCCTGCTTCTTCCCTTGGATAGTTTATCTCAGAGTAACTGCAGATGTTCTTGGGCCTTTTCTGCTTTCTTATTGTTTCCTTAATTGCAAACATTTTCAAGGTGGCCAATTTGAGATGACATACAAGATGAGATCCTGGACGGGAGAATTTTTCTCTCTTTCTTTTTTCTCTTTGAAAAGCAAACCGGCTGTTACATGGATCAGAGATGCTCGGCCTCTTAGATAAAAATTTAAAAAATAATCAACATGACAAATAGGTTTGTTGATTGTTTTATGCTGTCTTGGTTACTTAGTCATACGACAATGAAAAAAGTGTGTACACAAACCCATATTCTTTTAAAATTTTTTCCTTAATGATTTTATGGGTCAACTAAATTTTCATTACGACCTTCAAGACTGAAATTTAGCATTAACTCCACTTAGATGATATATCCCATATCAAGGCTGAAAAAAGCAGATGAACAAATTATTAACCTGTGTACCTTGCTATGATTCAACTTTGGCCTGGATGGAAGAAATCTGTTTTTCCACAGAGAAAACCCTCATGAGAGTTACCAAGAAACAATTAGCTCTTGTTAAAACAGTATGGAGATCTTCTAAAACTGGGGAGGAAATACATTTTACCCTTTAAAGGTCAGGAGACATTATCATGCAGCAAATTTAGCCCATGATTTATCTTTTAAAAAGGCAATCTCATACACATAAAAAACTTACAGGGTTTGAGTTATATTTTAAAAAATTCTTAGAGGGTATTGTAAATGAGAATTAATTTCTAATAACAATACTAATATAGTTCCTATTTTTAAGCCTACTATGTATAAAATATTGCACTAAGTACTGTCTCTTATTTACTCTCCACAACAAGACAGCAAGGAGGTATTATTTTTTCAATTTAAAATGAGCAAACTGAACTTATTCCTCTTCCACCTTGAATGCCTGTCATGGTTTGCACCACTGACCCTTTCTCCCTGATGCTCTCTTTCGTTGACTTTTCTTTCTACTTTTGGATGGTCCCTTTATAGCCTTAGATCAAACTGATTACTTTTCTGACCCCTAAATATGGGTTTTATCAGCAATTCTTCCCTCCAGTCTTCTCTTTCCCTGTCCTAGGAAATCTCTTTCACACGTAGGTTATCTAATGGTGCTGATCTAATGCCTGTAATTCCGGGCATCACCTTCTCCCCATGTTCCTGTCCTCCGCGATTTGGTGACTGTGGGCCAGACATCTGACCTACATATTGTGTCAACATCCCAAACTCAGTGTTCTCCCAGGGTTCGACATCATTCTGTCAAGAAGAACTTTCCCTCCTGACATCTTTATTCCTATTAATGGCACCAACATTCTCCCAGTCAGATCTGATTTAAAATCCTGGAGTCATTTTGACAGCTTCAGCTCCCTTGCACCCTATAATCATAGCGTCACCAAACCCTGCTAAATCTCTGGAAATATTTGCAACTTTCTTATCAATAACTGGAACTTAACAATACCTCTCAGATTTGCACAGCTCTTTAAAATATACAAAGTTCCCACACATATTATTTCTTATAATTTCCACGTTATCTTCACAGATACAAAAACCAGGGCTTTAGAAACTTAGGTAATTTGTCCCACAGTTTAAAAGCAGAGTTAGGTCGTGATCCCAGGGCCTCTGACTCCTGTTTTACAGGTGCAATATTCCAACAACAGCCTTTTCCAAGTCATGCTTAAGCTGGCACAGTGCTTCAGGCAAGGTCTCTCTACTTTGCTCTAATACAGCATATATAATCACTGATAGACACTGCCTCATAATCACTGTCAAATTGACATTGTTTTAAAACACAGATCTGATCACATCACTCTCAGCTCAAAAGCCTTGGGTGGCTTCCTTCCTATACTGAAAAGGTTCAAATTACATAAATTGGCACTGAAGACCCTCTCCAGTTAGATTTCAACAGTTTTGGAACCTTGCTTCCCACAACACCGGATATGCCAGTCAAATTGCTCTACTCTCAGTTTCTCAAACATGCTCAGTTTTTTAAAGATTTGCTTGCATTCCTCTACTCAGGCCATGCCCTCCCCCACCAAATCCTCACCCCCGGTGTGTTCTCTGCCTCTGAAAATGCCAAATGTCTTTTCTTTCATTAATGAATTCCAAAATATTAATGTATCAAGAGTGTATCAGGGACTGAGCTATATATGAAGACAAAGTAGTGAATAAGACAGAAATGATCCATTTATCAAAGAACTAAGGATCTAGTGGATTCTTAAAGCTCAGGACAAATGCCACGGTCTCCACGAAATAAGTCTTTCCTGATACTCCTGGCAGAGAGTGATGACTTCCTCTTTTCAACTGCCATAGTACAGTGAGAAAACATCTACTGTAGGATTTGTCATTATCTGATTGAATTACGCTATTGAGTCACGTGTCTCATCTCATATCTTAAGTTGTAAGGTATATTTTTGACAGAGACTCTGGGTAGCTCAATGGTTAGCTCTCACAGTACTTTAGTACTGTGCTTCTCATATAATAAGACCTCAATAAATAATTTTGGAGTACACAATTTCTTTCAGTCTGTTAATATGAAATTGGGGGGGGGAGAGAGAGTGGCACGCCCCATTCCCACATACATAGTAGAGGACACAGCAAGTACACACTATTCTCACACCCACCCACCAGATAGTTAACAGAACATTATTTTAGGCAATCGAATTGTCAGCTGATATCCATGGTCCCCTGATACTTGCCTTCATCCATTTAAAGAAAGTTTTGAGATCAAAACGGACCCAAGATTTCCGGATATGAGAGCACAAATCTGTTCAGTCTGCACATTTTTCTGTGTCAATAAACAGGAAATAGGATTAGCATCTTCTCCATATGGCCTGCTTTTCTGACCCCAGAATGAGGAGGATGCTTAACCCTTGACCATGATTCTAGGCTAGCTTTTTTTTTAGATGCAAGTAAACTTATGTACAGTTATATTTATTCTTTTTTTGTATACAGTTGTATGAGCTTCAACAAATGCATAGTTGTATAACCATCAGCATAATCATGATGCAGCACCATCCCATCCTCTCCCAAGAAATTCCCCTTGACTATTCCTACTCTTAACCAGTCATCTGTTTTCTATCCCTAGTTTTGCTTTTTCCAGAATGTCACATAAATATAAAAGTTGTTTCCATCTGGCTTTTTAAATTTAGTTTAATGCATATGAAATTCACCTGTGTTGCTGTGTGTATCGATAGTTTATTCCTTTTTATTGCTGGGTAGCATTCCATGCACAAATGTGCTATTGTTCGTTTATTTATTCCCTAGTTCAGGGATGTCTGGGGTATTTCCTGTTTTTGGTGATCATAAATAAAGACACTATAAATAGGTTTTTGTGTAACCATAGGTTTTTAGCTCACTTAGGTAAATAGGAATGGAATTGCCAGAACACATGGTAAGTGAATATTTAGCATTATAAAAAACTACCAAAATATTTTCCATAGTCGCTGTACGATTTGGTATCCCCACTAACAACATATGAGAGCTCCAGTTGCCTTCTCATTCTTGCCATCACTTGGTATTGCCAGGGTTTTTAAATATATATATAATTTTTGTCTTTGACATTCTAGTGTGGGGCAGATTTTTGAAACTTCATCTTTTTAGAACCATAATTTTTCCATTTCCATATTAAGCCCCACTTCCTTCTATACTTAGATCTTTCTATTATCTCTCCCCCTAGATTATAGATTCCTTTGTGGGTAAGGAAAAAAATATTAGCCATCTTTGTATATATAACGTACTGCCACTCTACCCCAAGTGCAGCAATTTGCATAACCAGGCAAATAATACATGCTACTTAAATAGATGCTTCTGTATGATCAGATGACACACAATGACACACTAATGTGTTTAAAATGTTATATAGAATTATCTAATTTTATCAATTGTTACAAACCAAATGAATTCTAATAACTATGTACCTTCCTCTCTTTTTAGGGATATTTCCATTTCATTTGCTTTTGTGGCTATTTATCTGAATTATAGATTTCTGTTTTCTTGCTTTACCATGGGGAGAATTAAAAAATATGGTTGAGATGGTGAACTATTTGAGTAACAGATTTCTTGTGCTTATATTAAAGATAAGATTTTTCTTACTAGTCTTTTAGTAAGCAATTATAATTTATTTTATAAATGACAACACTAATTTGCATTTTATTGAGCTATAATTGACATATAACACCATATTAGTTTTGATAGCTATATTGTGCAATGATCACCATAGTAAATCATGTTACAAATTTTTTTTTTGGTGATGAGAACTTTTAAAATCTATCTTCTTAGAAGGAACTCTCATACACTGCTGGTGGGACTGCAATTGGTACAGCCACTATGGAAAACAGTATGGAGCTTCCTCAAAACTAAGAATTGGTCTACCATATGATCCAGCAATCCCTCTACTGGATATTTACTCCAAAGACTTGAAAACCCATATCCAAAAAGATATTTGCACACTGATGTTCATAGCAGCATCATTCACAGTGTCCAGGACATGGAAGTAACTGAAATGTCCTACCATAGATGATTGGCTAAAGAAGCTGTGGTACATATATACAATGGAATATTACTCAGCCATAAGAAGAGATGAAATACTGCTATATGCAACAACATGGATGGACCTTGAGAAAATTGTGCTAAGTGAAATAAGCCAGACTGAAAAAGTAGAAAATCGCATATCACTTATATATGGGATATAAACCTAAAAGCAACAAATGAATAGGACAAACAAACTCATGGACATGGACTATAGACTAGTGGTTACCAGATGGTAGGGGGTGGAGGAGGAAGGGGAAGGTAGATGGGGTAAAGGGGTCAAATATATGGTAGCTGAAGGAAACTGGACTTTTGGTGGTAATCACACAATAGAATATACAGATGTCAAATTATAATGTATACCTGAAAATTATATAATTGTATTAACCAATGTTACCCCAATAAACTTAATTTTAAAAAACTACCTTCTTAGTAACTTTTGAATATGCAATACAGTATTATTAATTATAAACACGGTGCTGTACATTATATTTCCAGGATTTATTTTATATCTGGGAGTTTGTACCTTTTAACCCATTTCAACCATTTTGCACTCCCACTCCTCTGGTAAACACCAGTCTGCTTCTCTATATCTATGAGCTTTTTTTTTTTTTTTTTTTGATTCCACATATAAGCGAGATCATGTGGTCTTTGTCTTGTCTTTCTCTACCTGACTTATATCACTAAACGGAATGCCCTCAAGTTCCATCTCTGTTGTTGCAAATGACAAAACTTCCTTCTTTTTTAGGGATGAATAATATTTCATCATGTGTGTGTGAATATCTAACATTTTATTCATTCATACATTGATAGACGTTTAGGTTGCTTCCATATCTTGGCTGCTATAAATAATGCTATAATAAACATGGAAGTGTAGCTATCTTTTTGAGTTAGTGTTTTTGTTTTCTTCAGATTAATGTTCAGAAGTGGAATTGCTGGATCATATAGTAGCTCCATACTGTTTCCATAGTGGCTGCACCAACTTACATTCCCACCAACAGGGCACCAGGGCTCCCTTTTCCTCACATCCTTGCCAATACTTGTTATCTCTCATCTGTTTGATAATAGCCATTCTAACAGGTATGAGGTGCTATCTCATTGTGGTTTTGAATTTCACTTCCCTGATAATTAGTGATGTTGAGCACCTTTTCGTGTATCTGTTGATCCTCTATATGAATTCTTTGAAAAAAAAAAGTCTATTCAGTTCCTCTGACCATTTTTTATAACAAATTGTTTTGTTTTGTTTTGTTTTTGATCACTTACTTGCATGTTGATGTGCTTTTTAGGTGAAAGAGAAAAAGTTGAATTAAGGACCCACATGTAAACATCACTTATCAAGTGAACTGGGGCAAAAAAAAAAAAAAAAAAAGAGGTTGATAGATACTGATAAGGACTCAAAGAATCTCAACAATGGAATGAGTCTCAGAAGCTCTGTTGGCTAACATCTCAGTCATTGCAGGAATTCTGACTATAGCTGCTGACTGAATACTTCCACCTCTGGTAAGCTTATCAATCATACAGCACCATCTCATATACCCCTAGGAGCAAAAGAGTCTCAAAACAAAAAAGAAATGATAAAAGAAACACTGGGAAGGCAGCTTCTTTCTATGCAAGCTTTTGTTTTTCTTTAACATTATATCGTACGAACCTTCTGTAGCACCTACGGAAATCTAAAAATGGAGTTTGGAATCTATTGTGGCAGAAAATATGTTCATCGTTACATCACCCAGCCATGTGCTAAGTTAATTTTATTAACTTTTATGTTACAGGATGATATCTATTTTGAAGAGATGAGCTTGGTGGCTTATACGACATGAATCTTGGAACTTTTTAACAGCTACTTTTGAAACTTTAGTTTTTGAATGGAAGTAAACCAACAACTTATAGTTGTGTATAGAAGAAAATCTGTATAAATCTATAAATGAAAACATCTTAAACATAATCAATAAGCTGCTTGGATTTTGAGTTCTTCAGCAGAAAGGATTCGTACAGAATTCAAAAATAAGGGACTTTCTGACCTTAGACATTTCTCTTTCTATTGACTAGTCTCTGTGGTGGTTTTATACTAGGTGTTAATTTATTAGATGAAAATCCATTCCCTTCCCTAGCCAGTTCTTTATTACAGTTGGCTACAAGGGAAATTTATGTAGGATTTGGAAGGTAGAAGTGAAGCAGCAGCGTTATTGTGCTAGGAAGGGCAGTGAGGCACAACAGGTGCTGTGTGCTGATGTCCTGGCTCACCTTCGTGACCTTAGGTGGGAGTCAGGCTATGGTCTTTCGTCTCCTATTAGATCCCCAGCTCTGTGTCCTGGGAAGGTGCATAAATAGCTTTTCAATGAATTGTGCTGGCTCTTTCCGTGGTTCTCCCAGGTCACTGAGGTTGGAGGAGATAGGTTCCGGTTTGGCTTGTAAGTTCCAGTTTGTCCTTGTTCAGCTCCACTTCACATCCAGCTTTTCTTCCCAATTGCCAGCTCTGCTAACCTATGGTGATTTCAGACTCGATGGCCAATACAAAAGCAACTGCTTTCTGCAGGTTTCTTTATAAGCTCCCGCAATTGTGTAAAGTTTAAAACATAATAAATCCATATTCTATATCACCATAGTGGTTCTATTTTCCAAACTGATATGGCTTCTATTAAATCTTTTGTATTCAGAATATGTACCTTGTTATAAATATTCTTTCAGTACATGGCTTCCTTTAAAAAAATTGTGATAGTATCAAATGCAATAGTACTGGTTTATTAAGCTTAAGTATGCCATTTTATTTTATCATGTTTTTGAGAAAGGGACTTGGAATATGCTCTTTTGCCCAATTCTCCTCAAAAATACTGGGCTGGAGAGTTGGGAGTTTGGTCCATCAGGAGAGAACAGAGCAAAATTAACAAATTAATTTGAACTTTGGTGTGATTCCTAGACTTAAAAACCGCCTGAGCTAACTAATTGTTTCTTCAATATATGTTTTAATGTGACACTTGGAAAGTTATATCTACTCATGATAAAACATAAACATTAAAAATTTGAAAGTTTTTATCACAATGTATATGTACTAAAAGTGGATAAATAATGTCATAAGTGTTTAAACCTCTTTAATATTTCTTAATATTAAGATTTTATGGTCTTTAAAGACAGGGATACATCTTTTAATCTTTACATCCTCCCATAGTAGCACCCAGATAAGTCCTTATTAAACATCAATTGAACTAAGTAAAGAACAAATTTCAACTTCCTGTTTTTTACAAAAAGGAAAAGAGCAGCCATGTATGAGCAAACGACCACAACCAACTGCATCCTCTGATGCCTTTCTCACTATTATATAGAAACTCCAGCAGGAAACCACAGCTATATCCTTTTCACTAGTATAGAAAAACCTTATGAATTGCTGGCAAGCATAAAACAGCTCTATTGACATTACATAGATGCTTGTGACAATTTATATTCACCGCACTCAGGTGCTTTACAACATTTTAGCAATGTCTCTCAAGGACAAGTTCCCAAGAAAAAAATAGTCATAATAATAGTTACAACTTAACCACTTGTCGGGGATATATTAAATAGAAAAACAATAATCAACATTGAAATTCAATTTCTCCTCAATGTAACAGATTTTTAAAAACCTGATAAGTTTTAAATTCCCCATCTGACTCAGATCTGTTAAAATTTCTAACTGATCAAAGATGCATTACCATCTACTCAAAAATCATGAAAGTACCTTTTCTTTTTTCCCCTTTGTATTCAAAATGGCTCAAGAATTAGACCTTTCTAGCTATGAAACATAGAGACCCCTTTGTCTAATCTCATGTATAATCCTATTCAGGATTTTCACAACACATGTTTTAAATTTGTAATACAAGCCTTGATAATGTGTTTTTATCAATGAAGGGACTTTCCATTGAAGATTTCTCAGTTGTTCAGGAAGTACAAAGAAAAGATTATGGCAGAAGTCCAGGGCTTTCCAGGGCTTTAACTTCAATGGGAATCACAGACATGTATACTCATTTACACAGAAGTCAGAGGTATAGAACTTGGTAATCTTTCTTTCATGCCCACAATCCCTAGTGTATACATTTACTAGAGGATACTTATTTCATGAGTACATGTATAAATGAATGAATGCAAAAGTGCTTGGCAGTGATGAAGAGGGGAAGATAAGGGTACCTCTAAATTCCGGAAAAGGCTGATAAGAACTAAAATTCAGAAAATAGGCCTAAGACTGAAGGAAAAAGTATAAGACTCTTAAAAAAAAACAACATTAGAGCATTAGAGCTAGAGTTGATTTTAGGGATTTCTAGATCAATCTTTTCATTTCTAGAAAATGTGAAGTGCCTGGGGTGATGACATAATTTCATGTACCACTTTCATGGATTGTGACATTATGTACCTCTTTCATGATTTGTGACTTATGTGCTTCTTGTCTAAACTATTTTACTTAATGTTTTTATTCAATTGACTATATAACTGGTGCACCAATTGAAAATATTAGCCTATTCTTAAGAAATTATATCTGTAAAATCAGATTTGATGTGCCAGCAATATATTTTTCATATAGCATATTTTAAAATAGACACTTATGAGTATTTTAATATATGTTATATCGAAATAAATTCATAACTATTAAAATAAAAAGTAAATCTATAGACTATCTAAGAACATCTCACAGATCACTCATGTAAATTTCCTGCACTTTTGAACAGCAGTGCATCCTACTGTGCCACCCCATGGAATAAAGAGTTCATTTGAGACAACACAAAGTGGTTCAGACATTCCAGACTGACGACAAGAGTCCAGTAATAAAGACTAATGCCTGTAGGCGACTTCTGTCATTTTTTTTTAACTAGAATAAAATAAATTGCTTATTAAGGATTTTTTTAAAAAATCAAGGCAGAAGTCATGGCTTTAAAAATAATGAGTGGATTTTCATTTTCAAAATGGATGGAGATGTGTATATTCGTCCTTCTGTCAAGTACTATTAGTTTATTAGAAATATATTTTTAAGAAAGGAATGTGACTCAGATGGGCCTCCTGTACACAGATTACCTTTATTTTAGCCTTCAATTTGTAACTAGGACACTTAGCTGCAAGCTATAATGAGGAACTGCTCAACTTTCATAAACAAATGAATGTCTATGATTAAAACATCGATTGCGGAAACACTAGTTCTATAAATAGTTTCTAAGTCCAAAGTCCACAGGTAGGGCTAAACACAGACAAATGCCTGGTTTTTCTTGTTATATGTGTGTACGTGCACGTGTGTGCACACATGACTTTGTGATATGTATTTAGTTTTTCTTTTGAGAAACAAAGAAATCTCATTTGCTGAACATATGTGTCACCTGGATATTTTAATAAAAAGTTTTGTTTTCCAATTTCACTGCCTGTCCAATGATTTATAAAGTTCTAACCTAAATTGTTTACCTTTGAATTCACCCTGTTTCTTTAAAAAATGACTTATCACTGATTTAGAAGCTTTCACATTTGATTTTTAAGCAACACAATATTAAATCCAAGATAGGAGAAATCGGTCTATAAAACCCCACCTATTCCTAATATTTTGACCCAGTGTTCATAATGTTAATGTTAATAATATTGTAGCATAGCACAGTTGGGCTTTGAAGTTGGCAGACTCTGGATTCCCACACAGTTCAGATAATCGATTATTACCTGTGGAATCTTGGGCAAGTTACTTTAATCTCTTTCTGATCTTAAAAGTGGAGAAAATAACAGTACAAACATCATAGATTTGCTTACAGGAGAAATGGTTTAAGTAGGATGCCACTGGCAGAAAAGCCTAAACAATGAAGTTTTGAAAGAGTTGGATCTCCTTAAGGTTACAGGTATGCAATCTTTCCATCACCCATTTCCTTACAATGAAAAGGAAACTGATAAAGAGAAATGTATTACGGTTCTCTACGACCTAGAAACAAGATGACAGTGTCCTGACTGGCTTTTAGTCTCTTGTTCACTCTCTACATCATTTGACTTACTCTTCCCCCATGTTTTTGGTTGGTCTTTTGTTCTTTTCTACTCATCATTATTAGTTCTGCAATGTAGGTGTCCTCTTCTTATTTCTCCAGTGCCACTATCGTTTGGAATAAGTATACAGAGATGCAATCACTCACCAGGCTCTCAGCGACGTGAATTACCAACTTGGACATCTAGGGTTCTAACCCTGGGCAGGAAGACCAGGGAAGAGTGATGAAAACCACCTTAGAGAGAAAAGATAGAGAGCGCGGGTATTTCACCAATCAGCTATTTAAAAACAAACAAACAAACAAACAAAAAAACAGCTTGGTATTTTTAGTACTTTGAAATGGGTACATTACCCAATAATGATCTGATTCAAGATTATCCCTCCAGGGTGGAGATGAGTCTGAGAGTCTAAGCAATAATCTAAAACAGTGGCCTTTAATCTATCTTAAAATACACTAGTGTGTCACAAACCATTTATGTGCAATGATAAAGTACCAATGACAGCAAATAATATATTAAAGAATAATTTAGAGCAGTTTTCTCTGTCAGTTATGCAATTCTTGATAATAAATAATTTCTATAATAATGTTACTCTCATTTACCTCGCTTGCAGTTGTTTTCTTGAACAGAAAAAAAGAGGGATCGGGGATGAAAAGTTACACTGAGGCTCTGCTATACTCATGAGGAGGAAATTTCCTATGGTATATGGATTTGCCACCAGCAGAAACTTATATTTCTTCATCTTTTATCTGCCCTATCTCGATCACTTCTGTTACCCTGTTTCTTAGTTAGTTTTAGTAGAATAAAGTAGAAAATACACATGTGCATGTTTTTACTTTTGATGATATTAAAGAAGTACAGTGTGGAAAAGACTCTTCTCATTTTCAAGTTGGCCTGTCTGGGAAGAAAGGAACCCAGGTGTGGGGAGCAGGTGGTGAAGCTGTGAAGAGGAACGGAAATTAAGCTGAATTGTGAGAGCCTACAGGAAGGAAGAGAGAGGTATGGGGGTGCCTGGTTGGGACACAAAAAGGAGCTTGGTTTGTTAGGCTGCTAGAGGAATTCCTGGTCAGTGAAAGAGCCCATGCTGAACTTTGCGACATATTTATTTAATAGGGTTATGTAGTCTAGTGTCTGGGAATTATTTGAGAGTTCAGACTCCCAAATAATTTTACTCAACTTTGAATCCCTAACATACACACATACATACATATATATGTGTATATATACATGCATATATATACACATATGTATATGTATTTATATACATATATATGTATGTATGTGTATGTGTGTGTGTATATCTATATCTATATCTATATCTATCTATATCTATATCTCAAGTACTTAAGTACAAATTTATTAAATGATATAGGCATCCATTTTCCCTAAATCAGGGCCTTCTGCAACCCTCCTTTCACATTCTATACTTCATCTCCTAAATAAATTCTTATTTCTAGTTTGAAGAATGCTCTTCCTTGACTTACAAAGCAGAAGTACTGACATACTCTCAAACCAATCCAGCTCAGGTTAACTTTTATAATCCCTTCATGAGATTTAGACTCACCACTTAAAAGCCACAAAACCCAGAGGGATGATCTTTTAAAAACCTACCATTACAATTTTAAACATCAAAATAACCACCAGGGGAATAGGAGTTTCTTTAAAAGAATGCATCAAAATTTCAGTGTAACTAAATTTATGTTATTTAATGTTATTAAGAAAAAATTAACTTTATCCCTAAAAAACTTTAACACCTATGGTCTTTTATGTATTATCAATACCCTTCAAGTGACATATCTAATACATAAAGACTTGGACATCATTCTACAAGGAAATGCACTCTCTCTAAAGAAAGCATAAAGACGATGTAGCACAGTGTCCTCTGTTGGCCTCTGCTGACACTATTCTCAGCACTTTCTTCTTGGAGTGAAGCTGCTAAAGCACCGACACTTTAGGATTAATAATTAGATGTGAGGATGTTTTTAGAAGTAAAGTAGGAGGCACAATGTGGGGGTGTAATGCAGTGAAGTGTGCACGAGGAAGGAAAGTGGCAGCAGAAGTGGAGAAAGAATGAGAGATTTCATAGAGCTATTAAGAGTTTTCTTTACTTAGGAGAGCTGCCTAAGTTTTCCATCTTGTTGTCTCAAAAGGGCAGTTGTCTTGATTTACAACATGAATAAATCAGCACTGACACAGTCACCTCATTTTTAGCTGTATTAACAGAGCAGTTCCACACAATCAAGTGGCCAGACTGTGCTGTGCAGCGATCTGATGAGCTTCGGTTTGATGAGTTGAAAGCACAGCCAAATGCCATCGTTAGATGAGCATTTCTCAGCTGTACAGACACAACCACAAACTGGGATATGAATCAATACTTCTTCTGACAGTTTATTCTCAACTGCCAGGCCTACCAAGTAAAATGCACCATTACCTGGAAGATTGAGATACGCTTGGGTCTGTCAGGAGGCTATTATGAGTTTAGCGTGTACCTGAAGAGTTGTGCATAAAATAAAGCGATGGTGCATTTAAAAGTTCATAAAGCGATCCAATGTAAAATCGGAGTCATTGGTCAAGTTAAAAGAATAAATTATTGTTAATTTTTTTGGCCACATATGATACAGTAAAAAGCAAGCAAGCAGGCAAACAAACAAATATCCACTATACTTTTACTAACAGACAAGGTCAACTTTTTGTATTTATTAACCTTCATAGAATCTACATGTTGATGATGGAAACTTTTTAGACTCTCACTATAGTTTATGGGAATTCGGTACCATGATCTCTCTACTTTGCACAGTCACATCAATTTCATGAGTACAGTCAGAGCATTGTAAAGCTCAATGGAACTGAGAAAACTAGTCCAGACTTCGCGAACTCAATACCTATGGGTTCTAGCTAACACAAGTGAAGTTACTGAGTATAAGTGACTTATATAAAGCCTCAGTATCAGGGAGACAATTGGGAATAGTGGAGACTGTAGTGTAATAAAGAGGTAGCACACATTGTTATTCAGCTCTAGCCTAGAGCATGTGGGCTTGTGTTTCATTTTTTATTTTTATTTTTATAATAGATCTTCCGATTTTTGACTATTGGCTTAATTAAAAATATGTACCTGCAGGCCAAATAAAATATGATCTTCCTGCTCAGCCCACAGACTGCCAGTTTTCAGTTTCTAATCTGGTACCTACATCCTCAAATTTGAGGTCTGGGTAGGTTAAGCATAGAGTACCAGGTCTCTGAGATGCTGATGGCAAAGCATTCTTCTGCCCTGAGAATCTATATGTGTGGACAAGAAACATCCCCATGTGCAAGGAGGCTGCACAGGCATTTTCATGCACTTGATCAGAGCTTAGTCTCTAACCCTGACATTGACAGATTTCTGCTCTCTGACTGCTTTCACAACATGTTCAACATGAAAACAAGATGAATTATCCACATTCATTTGTCACAAGCAATTTTTACTTATTCAGGATGTAAGAGAAGTATATAGCCATTTATTAACCTCAGCTCTAATTAAAATTCTTATTAGCATAAAAATTCTAGTTGCTTCATTTTTCCTGCATTTTTCGAGGGGAAAAATGGATTTGAAGAAAGACATGCTTAGAGAACAATATAACTAAGTATAATAAAATTCATGCCATGCCTAAAATAGTAGTTAGATATAGCTCATAAGAATCACAGAGGGTTTGTTGATGTAATTGAGCTTTAAACTGTGTTTGGAGGGTTTTGGGAAACTAATTTAGGATGAAGAAATGAGCATTCCAAAATGACATAATGGTAAAAGCAAAGACTAAAGTTAACAATGTAGAAACCACAATGGATCAAATATCTTTTGTATTTTTGAACAAGATTTTTTTTAAGTGTATCATGAGAAAACATTCATTTCAGAGTAAAAAAGAAAAGCAATTAAAAATTTCTATATTATATTCAGGAGCCTGTACTGCATATAATTCAGAATAAAAACCCAGAGGCAATACAAATTTCTGAAACCTAATGTTATTTGCCATATTGTGCTTATTAAGACACACACACAGACCCAGGCTATTACATTTTAGAAAAATTGTTGATAAGAATTGAAACAGAAAAGATGTTCTGATTACTCTGAAAATATAGCAAACACAAACACTGAACTCCCTCAAGCATTTAATTTACCCAAAGTTGTACATTATAAGGAAAGAGAGTGCCTTATAGACATGATATGGTTATTTTAATTTTAGGCTACTTAGAAATCAATATCCTGAAAAACATCAGAATTCAAGAATCTATCCACATAAAACAACTGATGATTCCCCCCTAAACCAGATTTCCCACTTTGCTGGACCATTTGTAATTCAGGCTTAAAAAAAGATTCTCTGCAACTCCTTTTCCTCCAGAAATTAGAAGATGCAAATGCGATTTTTTTTAAAGGAGTTTTGGAGCTTTCTGTCCAGCTGTCCGTTACTGAATTAGCAACAGCACTGAGGTCCCTGGAGGCTCCTGTGACTATAGATTTTTACTCTCCAGCGTTGTTTCTTCGCCAGCGTTTGCTTGGTTCTCCAAGTGTCACAAGCTATGACTATTGACTAAAGCAATTCCTGGGGGTAGCCTGGGTATCCACTGGGTTTAGAGTCCAAGAATTACCATTTTAAAATTGAATCTGGTGTGTAAAGCCAAGAAAGTGCCTTGCATCAGATCACACAGCTGATCCCCACAATTCTTCCACCACATCAGACCCTGGGGACAGAGATCACTGCATTGTCATTTAGGACTCACTGCATTGACTCAATTTTTTGGAGTATTTTGATTCCCTTTGCTCATATCACTCAGGAGATGCTTAGACCTCTCTTTGTGTCCTGCTCTTCTTCCTTTTAGCCCAGAATCAGCTAAAAGGAGGTCCAGATTTTAGCCCCTGCTCATGATTTAGGACATGTTAATTAACTTGTCTGGGACTCATCTGTAACCTTTTTATTTCCTTATAAATAAAGGCAGGACTAAACAGTGATGGCCACAGCTGGCTATTGGAATCCTTTTACAACCATTGTAAAATAGAGATTTCTAAGCACCACCCTCCAGATTTGGACTCAGATTCAATAGGTCATGGTATTTAACTTTCCAGCTAAGGGTCAGTTATTATTGTTTGGTAATAATAATTCAGGCCCCAAATTATGCTGCTAGCTTCAAAATCAAGCTGACAATCTAATTACAGACATGAAAAATTAGAGAGCTGTTACCGTGTTGCCAACTCCAATATACCCTGCTAAAAGCTGTGAAACAATTTCTCACTGGCATTCAAGACAGTAAGTCATTTACATTGTAAAAGTATGTACATTTTCCCCATGAAATTCAATAGTCTTTTCAATTCAAATACAGTCTCTAGATGTTTTTATTATCCCAGTCTTGACTCTTATGCAAGAAAAGTTAGGTTATCACTAATCTAAACATTCTGATGTGGAGAAAGAAGATGAAAGAGTCCAGGATATCTTTATAAAAAAGTGAATTTCCATATTTGACTATAATCCAAATCAACTTATTTAAGCCCATGAGTCTCATTTTAACTGGCACTGTTCTTCTAGTAAAAAGTATGGCCTTATTTAAAAGGGCATCAATATCCACGGGAAAGACAGTACAAGCTGAAAGAAGCTCAAGAAAGGTTTCCAGAAACACAAGTAGAGACTTTTTGCTCTGATTTTATCTCCTCCAAATTACTATTACACTAAAGCAAAACACTAGGATGTTGATTTCTAAAAACATGCATACGAACATTTAAAATGCATACAAACATTTAAATACAGATGCTCCTCAACTTAAGGTGGACATAAACCCGATGTAAGTTGAAAGTATCTCAAGGTGAAAATGCATTTAAACATTGAACACCATAACTTAACCTAGCCTACCTTAAACGTGCTCAAGAAGACTTACTTAGCCTACAGTTGGCAAATCCTCTAACAACAATCAATACACTGTAGGGTATCAGTTGTTTACTCTTGTGTTCTCATGGCTAACTGGAGCTGCAGCTTGCTGCCTCTGTCCAGCCTCATGAGAGAGACCTACCGCATGTTGCTAGGAAAAAGATCAAAACTTAAAAGTCAAACTACAGATTCTACTGAAGGCGTCTGGCTTTCATACCATCAGAAAGCTGAAAAATCGTAAGTGAAACAAAACTATTGTCAGTTGACAGACAAGTCACAGAGCACCAAAAAGAGAAAATCCAGCAGATTCTGCCCTTCATTTGGGGGTTATGGGTACTAAGTGGTCTGGTTCCCCTTCACAGGACAGTTAGTACCTAGCATAGGGTTTTGTACCTATAAGACACTCAAGAAACGACCTGTTGAAGAGAATAGAAGAGGTTGCTCCATTTATGAGAATTACTTGATCACCCTTGCCCCCTGCGCTTTTATACTTGTGTTCTGAGAAATAATTGTACTATGATGTGGTATATCACATAATTTCAGTGTGTGTGTGTGTGTGTGTGTGTGTGTGTGTGTGTGCGCGCGTGCATGTGTATATATATTTTTTAGGGGAGGCAACCCTTGGTTGATCTCACAGATTGCAAGGCCCTTGTCAGCTTACAATCCCTTATTTTTTATTTTTTATGCCTATAGCACCTGGTCTTCCTAGGTGGTCTCTCATCCAAGTACTAACCGGCCCTGCTTAGCTTCCGAGATCAGACAGGATCGGGCTTGTTCAGGGTGGCGTGGCAGTAGACTAATTTCAATATTTCAACCACGAAATTCAATTGCAACAAGGTCTAGCCTGGAAATCATTGCATAAACAAACAGACAAATAAGAGGAATGAAGCAACAGATTTATGACATTACGGCCATTTTGTCCAAATATTCTGGACAAAAAAGTACCCATATTAGGAAAAGAAATCTTAGACATAAAATAAATAGCAACTCCTAAGTAATACTTGAGTCTAAAAAGAAATTCTGCTCCAATTCTATCCCCACAAGCTGATATTTATTTTTTCTTGTTCTAAATGATTCTTAAATAAACCTCACATTACGCTGCCTCATTCTTTACTTCCTCCTTCTATATCATCACCCCTTCCTCACTGACCACCCAGATCTATCTATCTTTTGTAAACTAGCTCAAGTTCCTCCTCCTCCTTGAGGCCTTTCTAGACTAGTTCAGTACCCAGGATCTCCCTCTTTTCCAATCGTACCAACGCGAATTTACTGCCATGAATTTACTGGTAAGTCACAGTGTCGTGCCTTTCTTCAGGCAATTCTGCTATTCAGACTTTTGCATAAATGCTTGTCTGTCCAATCTCCCAGCTGACTCCTGGGCTCTTGCAAACTGGAAACATCTCTTCTTTTATTATTTAAAGCAGTAGCTTTCAGATTTTCTGGAACATGATGTATACTAAGGTACACATTTTTACATCATATAGTGTGTACATATGTATAAGTATATATTTAATTTAAAAGTTCAATAAACAATATTCATTTACTCTTCTAGTCTATTTTACTCTTATTTTTTCAAAAATAAAATGCTATCATATGTGATAAACTGACTTTGTAATGGGTTGTTACCAGTTCTAGAAGGACGCTTGTTGATTACTATAGGATTGCTGTAGATACTTCATTGACTTAAAAATTTTTTTAAAGTGTATGTGGCCTTCGGGCCCCTGTTCTTGATGACTTACTTTTTTGTTTACTCAGTTTCTCTTTCGGAGTCATCTGGGACAACGAAATGCTTACAATATGCAGTATTTTTCATTCTTTTGCCCTGAGTGTTGTTGTCATAAAAATAAGATTTCCTGAACTTCTATAAAACTCAAATCTCTATTTCTTCATTCTCTTTTATTGTCACAATATGCAAAGTAGGTGGTAGACATTTTGTGTGTGAAGAAATTGAGACAGAGAGATTTATGGCTTTCTCAAGGACACATCTCTCTTTTAACCAGGCTATTGTAACTTAAGGTAAATGAGATTTCTAGATATTTGAAGGATATAAATGTGGTTTACGTGAACAACACACAGCCTCATTATGAATGCAATTTACCTAACTTCAGATCAAATAGTCAACCGACCAGATGAGTTAGCGGCTCTTCTGGACTTCAGTCTAATGATGGATTTGTTTCCTTCTCTACCCCCATCTTTCCATCTTTACCTACTCAGGTTTTCAGTTGCCTATAGCTACTTGTTCTTCCTGGGGCTTTGCATATTTGGTCACAGCTTTTCTCTCTCCTCTTTACCAGACTCGTTCCTCTTGTCCTTCATATCCCTGGGAACTGTCCTTGTCCTTTCCACCTCCACAACCTGGCTTCCACAGCTCCCTGTGCTCACCCTGCAATAGCACTTAGTTAGTTGTTCCTCCCTCTCTCCCGAGTTTTGCAGGCTAAGCCTGTGTCTTGTGCACTCTTCACTTCCACAAACTAGGACCATGTTTAGTTCAGGATAAATGTATGTTAAATGCATGAATGAATCGATAAATGAGAGCATACAGGGCGGAAACAGCTGCCACTAAAAGAGCTCGAGTCTGAGCTGGAGCTGAAGTTGTATGTCTTGATTCTCTGAGGACAAATTTTTATGATGTTGTAATTTCATCACTGATAGTTTAATACTTCCCTGTAAGCTGCAGATTTTGTGATGAGATTCATACAGTGAAGGACGGTTGTATCTAATATACTCTTTTAAGTATATTTGAGACACAACCAAAGAACTGTTTCAAGGACAAATAATTAAGTGTATCGGGCAAGTGTATTAAAGCAATTAAAAAAAAATCCAAATTTCAAAAGCAGCTTGTTGGAACCCACCTGACAGCTAATCGAGACTGGTATGATTGATATCATGCTTCAGTCTTCCACTTCCCACATAAAGCTATGCACTTAGGATTTTTGTCCTCATCATTTTCATAAAGGTCTAGTTAGTGATTAGGTGAAGCTTCACCATAGCACAACGCACTCTACATGAATCTCCATGACTTCCACTGCACTATTTCCAAAATAAATTCTAATGACATAACATCTACACTTGCATGGCAAATACTACTTTTTTTTTCTGTTTATGAATCAACATCCCATTCCCCCTACTAGACACACACAAAAACTTGAAAAATGTTTCTCATAATTCTAGTTCAAAAGAATACTGTCTAATACAAACTCCTGCTATTTGCATATAGCAACAGAGAGATTTTCTTCTTTATGTTGTGACTCATGTATCTTTATTCCCACAATTGTTATTCAGGGTAGGCCAATGGTGAACACAATGGAAAAGAAAGAATAGTTTATAACTGGAAAATAAGCACATTTGGGAGAAGTATACTCAAATCATTATCAAAGTAAAATATGCAGCAGCACCAACAAGAGCAAACAAAAGCCCACGCAAGAGATGTGTAAATATTTCATGAAGCTAAGCCTTAATCAACTCTCTCTCCAAATCTTGCTAGTGTTGTAAACACTTCAGTTTCTTACAGTCCCACCATGACCCAGATTCCTTGCAAAAACAAAATGCAAACATAGAACAATGGATCTTTAACGAATGTCTTGTAAAAAATATTTAGATGGAACATATCCATGGTGTTGCTGTAACAGGAAGAAGATACCTTAATAAATGTGGTTGCTTCTTGGTGACTCTCAGAGCTCCGTTTCTCCCCTCTCCCTCCAAACTCTTGCCTTTTCCCCACCGTTTTTGCTGCTTCCTGGTCATTCAGATCCTCTTAACCTTGAACTGCCTACACTTAAAGCAGAGATTCCTCCCAGTGCCCCTCCAGAAGCCCCTTTAAACTTGACAGAGATTTGCTGCTTGAATACTACCCGAAATTCACTTTTCAGTGTGTAAGTAGCCCTCTTTTTTCCCCTTTCACTGTCCATTGTTGCGTCTGAAATTTTGCCTATGTCTTTTAGATCTGCCTGGATAGCATGAAATCTGGTGTGTGTATTGGCTGATGGTATTCAGATATTTTCCAAAATCCATTTCCAAAGAACCATGTATATAGCCTCTAGTACCCTGATTTAATCTGGTTCCAAAGTTCACCTCTAGATACTGAACAGGTCTCTACAGTGATTTTCCTTTATCAACCTCTGCCCACCCTCTCTCTCCACCTATCTCAAGAAAGACTATATATATGTAAACATGCGTTTGCATATACACACAAACGCATATATGTTATATATTAACTATAGTGCTTTGACCTTAAAGGGAATAAGCATAGGAAAATGAGAAACATGCCAGTGTAACACACACACACACACACATGCACAAGCACACACGCACACACCTCTCCTTATTGGGATATTCAATGTGCAGACCCCATCGATTACAAATACCCCCTTCTTCTCCCCACCCTAAGAACAAAAAAACAGAAGCATCTTCTTCCATTTACCTTCAATGCCAGAGCCTAAGGAAGCAATGACCTTGCAGAGAAATTCATCACCTGTGAGAAAGACAGCCCCTCCTGGAGCGCAGGATGGGATGGGGACAAGAGCAACAGGCAAAGGATTACCAGGTAAAATGTGGAACCGAATCCGTTCCCTATCAGTACCAAGCACGCCTCTGCTCGGGTCTCCCGGGATTAGACGCTGGGCAGAGGTGGCCCGGGGGGCGTCTCCTCCCGTGGCCATCGGTCACCTACCTGCTCTCGCCAGGCTCTCCCCGGCACGGCGAGACCACTGCCTGCGCTGTGGCAGGGGCTTCCCGTCGCATATCCCAAGCAGAAGCTTTCGGCGCCACACGGATGGCTCCGGTGTGCTCGGGATCGGCAGTCCTTTCCAGACCTGTTCCGGGAGCGAGCTGGTGCTTGCAGGAACTGAAATTACTATGCAAAGAGCAGAGGCGGCGCGCTGAAGCCGGGCGGAGACCGCGGGGCCGCCCCCACCGCGGGGCTGCAGCCGCTGCCGCCGCCGGGCACGGAGCCAAATTGGAGGTGGCAGTGCAGGTGCGGGGGAGCTCATCCGTCAGGCCCGCGGTGCGCTCGTCTGTCCACGCAGGGCAGCGCTGCGGGGCCTGAGCATCCGAGCAAGGGGCGGCAGCTTCTCAGGCGGCTGCAGCCACAGCAGCAGCAGCAGCAGCAGCAGCAGCAGCAGCAGCAGGACGCCGAGCTCCGCCCCACCGCACCCCCGCCCAGCCTTCCCTGTCCCGGGGAAGGGGCTGCAGCTGGGGCTGCAGCGCGCCAAGGTGGGTAGCTGGGCAGGGGCTGGCAGGTTACTGCTCTGCTGCAAGGAGACCAGCGGCAGATGCCAAGTTAGGAAAGAAATTAAGGCAGAGAGCTAGGGCCGAAAGCAACTCAGCAGGAATTTTGGCCCTTGCTCCCTCCTACAGGTCACCAGACTCCATGGCTGTGTCCAGACTCTAGCAGACGGTTTCTAATAAAGCTATGTGCAATGAAGATCTGAAAGCAAGGAGACCACCAGATGTTTAATACGTGTTGCAAAATGTGATCCTGTCCCCTCCCCAATTCCCCACTACCACGTCCTTCCCTGGGCGTGGATAGCTTTGGAAATCATCCCTGCCGAGTGGCTCCAGCAATACTGAATGGATGTGTAGTCTGGTTAGCAGATGTAGATGGTGCAAAATGATATAATGAAAAGAACTATTATTAACTGAGTATTTGTTGGCAGGCACTGCGCAAACTGCCTTATATGCAGCCTAATTCTCATAACAACCCAATGAGGTGGGTATTATTCTCCATTTTATTAATGAGGAAACAGGCTTTGATGATTTAAACACTTCGCTTGAGGTCACACAGTAGTAACTTGCACGGCTGGGATTCATATCACTCCAAAATATATCCTTTCAACTAGTACACAGGACACATCCACAGATCTCATCAAAATGCAGGTTCTGATTCAGTAGATCTGGGTCGGACTGAGGATTCCAACAAGCTCACAGGTGATGCCCATGCTGCTGGCAGGGGGACCAAAAGCTCTAAGTTTCTTCTTTCATGCCAGCTCTAGTTGATTGACAGCAACTTCCTGAAGGTGAGTTAGGAAGTACTCTAAAGCTGTGTCTTGGCTCTTAGGTAGAGGATGTTGCAATCAATTAACCACATTGAATTTGGTTAATGGAGGGAAGGTTGTGACAAGTGTGCTGGGTGGCCATCCTGCAGGTAACCACATGTTTGTTACAGGGGTGGTTATAGTGTAATAGTTAAGGTATTGACACACTGAGGACAGAGGTCTTCATTCCAGTTCTCATCCTCATTAAGAAAAACTTAAGTCAAAGCTTTATACCTAACATTCGTATAACACAGAACGCTTTATAAAGTGCTCATATGAATAATTGTGTCTTCATAGTAACACTGTAAGGTAGATATAATTTCACTTTATAGGAAAGAAAACTGAAGTAGAGTGATTCCCTGGGATTACAAAATTAATATGCATGTCATAGGGGCTAATTTGTGATAGATTCCTAGCACAAGACTGTTTTTATTCTACTACTGTATTGTCTATTGCTGCTGTAATAAATTACCACAAACTTAGTGGCTTAATACTAAACTTTATTATCTTACAGGTCCTGGAGGTTCAATGTCTGAAAATAGGTGTTACAGAGCTACAATAAAAGGGTCGGCAAGACCATGCATTCCTTCTGGAGATTCTGAGAGGGAAATCTGTTCTTTCCTTGTTTTTTTTGTTTTTGTTTTTGTTTTTGTTTTCCAGCCTCTAGAGGCAGCCTGCATTCCTTGGCTTGTGACAACATCATTCAAACCTCTATTTCTATCACCTTCTCTCCTCTGATTATGCTCCTCCTAAATCCCTCTTATAAAGACCCTTTTGATTACAATTGTGTCAACTGGATAATCCAGAATAATCTCCCCATCTCAAGATCCTTAACTCAATATACCTGCACAGGCCCTTTTGCCATGTAAGGTAACATATTCATAGGCCCCAGTGATCGGGATGTGGATATTTTTGGAAGGTCATTATGATGCCTCCTGAAACCTCACTTAGTACTTATCCTATAGTTTCTACTATGCCTTATTTATCTGTCTCTCCTGCTTGATTTCTAGACTGCTAGGAAGTGCTTTCAATGGAAAAATTCACTTGAAAGTCATTCAAGAGACAATAACAAATATGTACCAGCAAGAAATACCCCAAGGTCACAAAAAGGCTATCAGGACACATAGGATTATGGTCATGAAAAGGGCATGTAGGATGAGGAGCTGCTTATTTTTCTGAATGACACTGAGGTAACCCTTCGAGCAGTCCTAACCATAGTTTAAGGCCCTTTTTAGCAATACAGAATTTTTTAAAATTCTGCTTCTCAAAGAGTATACTGTCCCATGATAAATACGGCAATTCAAAACTCATGCAAAATTGAGTATAACACCAAATTCCAGAGTGATAATTTTCAAAGTGATGATAAAATTTACACCAGTATATCAAACACAATCAATAATTATTATTAAACACTTTTTATGCTCAAGGTACTTAAAGACTCTGATATAGTTTATTATTTCATTAGGGACACATAATTTACAAAAAAAAAAAAAGAAATAATAAATGACTTAAATAGAGGAAACAATAGGAGAAGCCCTGTGCCTCTCTCACCCTGCCTTCCTGGCTGAGTACTTCCCCTCCCTTCCTCCGTGGGGGAGCCTCACTGGGGACCTGGAGGTGGAGAAGGGCCCTCACCTCACCCTGGAACCTCTTCCTGTGTCTGCCCTCAAACTGGGGATACGTCCCAGTCTCTTTTCAGCCCCCTGCATAGTTCTCCTGTGAGAATGTTTTTACTGGTGTATATTTTTTACTGGAAATGAGCCTTTTAGGAATGAATGTAGACTGGTTTGTATTAAAACTCGTAAATTGCTTAAGAAAAAAAAATGCCAAGTGAATTAGATAAAGTAAATACTTTATTTGAAAGGTAGGTTTATATAGGAGAGTGGAAATAAAGGAAAGATAGGTTGGAAGGTTGCGTTATAAAAGACCTTAAATGTCAAGCTAACGAGCTTAGACTTAATCTGCAATAATAACAACAGTAATGTTCACATAGTGTCAAGTGATTTATCAATTGCTTTTCACATATTTTTAGTCATTTGACTTCCTTCTTTTTGCCCCAGACAAGCAGGCAAGTGTGTGTGTGTGCGCGCGCATGTGTGCACACACACACACACACACACACACACACCACATGCACCACATGGATAAGAAAGTACAAACCACTTCTCAGAGATTTTCTTGACCACTCTGTGTAAAATAGCAGCTCCCTTACACACTTACCTGTCATTCCTTCTATCCTTCTTACTCCACTTTATGTTTTTTTCTATTGGATTTACTACTACATCTTGATAGAATATATGTTTATTATATGTCTACTGTCTATGAGGGCAGGGACTTTGTCTCTTTTGTTCACTGCTATGTCCCTATTGATTAAAGCAGTGTCCAATGCTTATTAAGTGCTCAGTAAATATTTGTTGAATGAATCATTATTGCTGATTTATAAATCAGGAACCCAGATGTCAGATGTTTAAATGACCTTCACTATGTCCTACAACTACTAATTGCCTTTACCAGGACTAATGCCCAATGTCCAGCCTAATGCTTTTTTGATACTATGTTTCCTTTCTGAGTGAAAGCCTGTTAGTGGTGTTTAAACCGGAGCAGCAATGCATTTTTAAAAAATAAGATTTTGAGGCTAGAATCTTCTCTAAAAACTTTATAAGTTTATCTGGATTGGCAAGAAGCATTGGCAGGATAGAGTTACCAACAGTAGATCTGGAGGGCTGCCATCTACATTACTTGGCACTGAGTAATACAAGTTTTTTTTTTTGTAATTGTTCTCCATTTAATTTGTGCATGCTTGTCTCAATGCTCTGTATAACAGGCTTTTAGGCTCAAGGACCATACCTTCTATTTCTTTTATATCCTTGCATTCTGCCTGACACCAGGCTCTAAATAGACATATCACTGCATGGTTACAAGATGGCTACCATCACTCCAAAAATCATATCCTTACCAATCACATTCAAGGTGGTATAGGAGATCTGAATATACCATCACAAAATATGCCAGTTTAGCATAAAGATTATTTTGAGCTGGAGGCAAATGAAAATCAACAGATGCAAAAAGAAGCCTTCTTGGAGTTTCCCTTATCTGACTGAAAGCAGAAACTTCTGAGATAAAAGGACAGCCATAAATCTCTTCTGGGAAATTTTATGGCCATGAAGAATATGGAAAGTTGTCACCAAGATGGTCTACAAACAAATCTTACTAAAATATCTCATGGTTCCCCTTCCTACACTTTGCTGCCCCTAAAAGCCTACACCCCTTTTCCTTTGTCTTGTCACTTCTCTACAAATTGATCGTTCTTTGTTAAGATGCTATAAAAGGCCAAGTTCTAACCACTACTTTGAGTTACTCATTACTGAGTTTCTCCTGTACCTATCTCTTGTCAATCTTTATTTTGCCTGGTTCTGGCTAGTAACCTGGGGGGTGGGGTAGAGGAAAAATACATTTTTTAAAACTTCTTTTGGAAAAGGAATAAAAGAATTCCAGTAAAAAGGGAAGCTCTATTTTGTTTATAATAGAAGAAAAAATATTTCCCAGGCCAACTCTTCTACTTCCACATCAGAATTCAATCACCAAATCACCCAGGGAGACTGTGAAAGTGAGCACATAGCAAGGAGGAATGGGCTTGCCTTGATTTTTCTGTGCTTGGTACCCCAATCAAAACTGAGGTTCTATTAGTAAGAGAGAAAGCAGACAGGCTTTAGGATAATCCCTTTTCACAAAAAATTCAGCACAGAAATACTGAAGACTCACCTTAGGGTCCATTTTGATGTTACCTGACTACATTTGGGTTTCCTGAAGACCATGGCATGCCAAATAAGTCTGGCTTTTAATTAATTTCCTCTCTGCCCCCTCTTTCTCTCTCTCTCTCTCCTTTTCTTCCTTCCTTCCTTCCTTCCTTCCTTCCTTCTTCCTTCCTTCCTTTCCTTCCTTCCTTCTTCCTTCTTTCCTTCCTTCCTTCCTTCCTTCCTTCCTTCCTTCCTTCCTTCCTTCCTTCCTTCCTTCCTTCCTTCCTTCCTTCCTTCACCCCTTCTCCTTTCTTCCCCCTCTTTGATACTAAATAGCTTTCTGCAGCATCATTTTTGTCATACTTAGTATTCTGTTGTATACAAAATCAATGCCCTATTGTCAAAATGTTTAGATTATTTCTATCTGGAATACTCTAAAGGTAGATTTGTTCAATTGATTGACTAAGAGACACTCAAATCACTGCTTCTCCTACCCATGTCACTCTTGTTCGCTAAATTCACATTTTTCATTTCTGCAATAGTTTTTTATAACACACTAGTATATTGTTCCACAAAACCATGACTTTGCTTTTATATCCTCACCCTCCTCCTAAAATGCCCTTTCCCTACAGCCACTATCAAATTCCTATTCATCTGTCGAAATCCAGTTTAGCTATCCCCTTCTCCAGGAACCCTTAACCAACAAACCTATCCGTCCCATGTTTAATCACTTCTTCCTTTATGATATGTCTATATCTGCTATCAATCTTTGTTGTAGTTAAAACACTGTACCATTATTTGTGTTTTTATGTATTTGCCTCCTTCAATAAACTCTGAATTCTGTGAAGACCCAGTTTTTATATATTATTTTCTGTTATTAAAGGTGGCATAATTCCTGTTGCTTGTTAACATTTGTAGAATTAAAGGGAAGCAAATTTTTACAGTACTTATTCTGCTTCAGTTTTGTGCTAGGCACTTAAAAATATATTACTCAAATAATCATTTTATAACAAAATATTCTCAGCTAACTTTAAGAGAAAGGAAGAGTCCTAAATTGTTTTAGACTCTGAATACTGTTTGTGTCTACACTGTCTTCATGGGTATGCAATATTAAAGTGTTTGGTCTTTATATTTGGCCATTTTAGCCATATCCACTTGTAGATAACCATTGCCTTTTATTTCAAAATTCTATGTAATACAAGTAGAAAATCTATTTCATACAGGACAATTTTTCAAATGATTATTTTTGCTCTTAGGCTATGTGGAGCAAAAAATTAGCTGAGTTGATCTCAGCTAGTTAGGTTTTGTTTAAAGGATGTAAAGAAGAAGGAGTCACAAAGAACCAATTATGGAAGACAGCTGCTATTTTTGTCCTTTCTGCTTCATTCACCCCTTGGTGATGACTGTATCTCAATTTTCTATCGAGGAACCACATCTTAGTCCATATGATTAGGTAGGATCAATCCTGGTCCAGCAGTGAGCCTATGACCTAGGACAGAACAATAGGAGAACCACCTGTTCCTGGCCACAGTGATTGATTCAGGGATGGGTGTGAGACCCAGACTATTGCTGGAACTCTTGAGCAAAATATAGTCTCCTGGCTAGTAAAATGTACAAGTGAAACTGCTGGTGGGACTACTTGGAAAAAAATTGCATGAGGTATACATGAAGATAAAGGAAAGGAAAGCAGAGCTGGAATATAATTTAAACTATTACAGTCAGCCATCTTTGAATTCAAGTTCTACCGTTGAACTTTACATTGTTAGACTATTCTTTCAAGGTGGGTTTGTCTCCTGCAACTGAAAGCTTCTTATATGCTCTTACAATAGCTGCACAGAAAGATTTCATTCATATGACTCTCAGGATATAGCAGCAGATTAGGTAACCAACAGTGATGCTTATGGTCCAATGAGAAACTCTCTGGTGACTTGGTCACAATGTTCCTTTAGAAGCAGCCATCTGCTGTTGCTTCTTTTTCTGAAGCCTCCAAAGAAACTTCTAACTGTGCTTCTTTCTTCTCTGCTTACACACTTGAATCTTCTCTGTGAACAACTTACATTCAAACTACCCAGGAAAGAGAATCTGACTGGCTGTTTGATACATTCCATTGACTGTTTAATCAAGTCCCTTAAATGTATCAAGTGCTTTCTTTCAGTTTGTTCCCTCCAGCATAATTTCATGCCCCATAGCAACTCCCTTCATTTGTCTAATGCCTGTATATTTTTCAAGCTTCAGGTAAAGCCAATTCCTCTGGGAAGGCTATCTGAGACTCTGGGATAGGGTTAAGTACTTATCCCATTTGTGTTTCTAAGGAACATAACTGTTCATCACTTGTTATTTCATTATCCATTTATTTTTCTGTTTATTCACCACCACTCCTAGACTGTGATTTTTTTAAGGATGGTATTTCTTTCTTGGTTTATGTTTAGAACCTGACACAGTACCTAGCACATAGTAGATACTAAAAACAATGTTGGTTAACTATTGAATATCATAGTTGCCAGTGAGATTAGGGTGTACCCTACCTCTTTATAAAAAATGCCTCTTTTATTTCTAAGACTGCTCTAACTCCCTACCCCTGCCCCCCCCACCCCCGCCACCTTAAATAAAGATACTAACGTATGTAATAAAATTTGCCCTGTTCTTTCAGACACTATTGCTTTTTCCTGAGTCAGGCCCATAAACCAAGTTAGTTTCCTTAATCCAAATTTTCCCTCTTCTCCATTTCTCTAAGATCCCCAACATTCTCCATAAAAATTACAAAAAAAAAAAAAAAAATTTACAATGCCCATCAACTGATGAATGAATACATAAAATGTGGTATATCTATACAATATATTATTTGACAACAAAATAAATGGTATATTGATATGTGCTCCAATTAAAAAATGGGCAAAAGATCTGAATAGACAACCCCCCCCCCCCCCGCAAAGAGATATACAAATGGGTAATAAGCACATGAAAAGATGTTCAACAGCATAGCTATTAGGAGTTGCAAATCAAAACCACAATGAGATACCACCTTGCACCTATTAGGGTACCTACTATCAAACAACAGAAAATAACAAAAGCTGGTGAGAATGTGCAAAAATTAGAATGCTCATGATTGCTGATGGGAATGAAATATGGTGCAGCTCCTTTGGGAAAAAGTTTGGCAAGTTCCCCAAAAGTTAAACATAGAGTTATCATATGACCCAGCAATTCTACTCCAGTATATATCCAAGAGAAATTAAAACATATTAGACACACAGTACAAATAACCCAAATATCCATCACTGATAAATGGATAAATAATATGTGGCATGTCCATAAAATAGAGTTCTATTCAGAAATAAAAAGCAACAAAGTGTCGATACATGCTACAGCATGGATGAGCAAGTTGTAGGAGTCTGTTGATATAAAATGTCCATAATAGGCAAATCTTTAGAGACAAAATGTAGATTAGTAGTTGTTTAGGGATGGAGGCTGGAGGGAGATGGAAATGGGGAATGATTTCTAGTGGATATGGTATTTCTTTTAGGGAGATTAAATATTCTAAAATTAGGTATGGGTGATGGGTACACAACCCTGTGAATATACTAAAAACATTGAATTGTAGACTTTTAAGGGGTGAATTGTATGATAGGTGAATTATTTTAATAAATTGTATCTCAATAGATTATGCATCAATAAAACAGTTTAAATATATTATTTTAATGACTAGTTTACCCTGATGGAATACTTTTTAAGCATTCTTAACTCCCATTATTCTAAGGCCAAAATCAGGAGTAACCTGTTTATCTTTAAGTTTCTTTGCTATATTATCCTGATCAATGACACTAAACCTACTAAATATATCAACCTATAGAAATAAATTGATACTCTGGTTTGCGTGTCTATCCATTGTGAGTTTTTCCAGTACAAATAATTTCCCCAAACTTTGGTCACACTTGGGGTGAACCGGTAGAACTGATTTCAGCTAACTACAAAGCTAAACACCTGGCCTGTGATAGACTCACACAGGTACTATATCCCCAAGAGATCCTGCCTAAAATAGCTATCCAGTCAGTCAGCTGGCCTCTTGCTTTTTCTTTTTGCCAGGTCTAAACTACCATATATTGGGTGGAATATTATTTTTTTCAATGTAGAACTATAAAGATTCCTGGTGGAAATATGTAGTACTGCATCACAAAAGAAAAGTAAGCCAGAAATAAATTTAAAATAAGTCATTGTTCCTAATTTTTTGTAATGGATGTGAAAATATTGCAGGAATAAATAGTGATTTGGAATTTGCATCACCACTACATCAATTATTAATAGGACTGAATTAGAGAATGAATAACTCATGCCATAAGCATACTGTTTGTGGATTGATGGATATATTCAGTATGCTCCAGACTAGTTAAGTTTATCCAGTTATCATGAAATTGCACAACTTAAGGGATACAACATAAATTGTATTCTACCTAAATGGTGCTTTCTGGATTTGTACAAAATGGAAAGTCTGATTTATCTGACAACTCTTCCAGAATGGTAGGAAACCACGGAATCTCAAAGGAAAGTGGTTCTTCATATTATTTCCTCTTACTTTACCCAAGGGTAGAATTTTACCGGGCCTCTCACTTTGCTTTTTGAAACTGAAGTCACTACAGTGCTCATTATTTATAAGTCCATGGGCTGATATCTATTCGACACCTCAGAGAAATTTAGGCTCTATTTGGTTCCTACAGACTTATAGATTTATATGCAGTAGTGACTGTATTAACATTATGATATCCAGTTGGCTTAGTTTTCCATGGCTTGTCTTCACCAGGTAGTGGTATCTGAGACATTACGGATTTTCAGGGGAGATTACAAATAGAAATGGGCTAAATGCATTTTGTGGACTCACATACAGTTTTTGCCATGTCTTAAGCCTGCTCTCTTGGCATGAGTGAAGACAGAACCAAGCATCAAATCAGTTCGTGAAGTGCAAGCAACATGGTGGAAAAGAATTTCTTAAAGACATAATGTCCTATTCTGGGAGACATGTTTATTACCCAATATGATTATATATGTATTATATAGCACAGAAAATGTTATAAATGTGTATGTTTATATCTGTGTTATGTATATATGCATACACATGTATATATATATCATAGAAAGTATATACATACACATATAGGATCCCTGAAGTATAGATACATAGATAATATATATATTTTGTAGATTGAGTGTCTCTGACCAGATTACATCTGTCTAAATGTTGCCAGATCGTATGGAAACTTTTATATACATGAAGGACAAATGCAAGAAAAGACTTGTCTAGTTAAGGAAAATACTTGATTTTCTTAATCACCTAATGAATAATTGCTTCCATTTGTTATTTCCAGCAGTAAGTTACCTATACAATTATTCATTACTGTAAGGAATCTCCTCACTTCTCTGTAAGATATTCCTAGAAATTATGTAATAAAGCATTCAGTGTGAAGTAGATCTTTTTTTCCTATGGCAATAATGTTACCATTAGGCCTGGCTTCTCTGATCATGAATTCAAGAACGAAATGATTCAGAATAAAAATTAACAAATACTAAAATCTCTACAGTCATTTAAAAGAAGATTATGTTCTAAATTCTATAAAATGACATAAAGTCTACAAAGTGACGTAAATGTGTATATTAATTATTCAAAGAATCTTAGTGTACTACAATGTACATATATAAAGCTTAACTATTATAATTGTACTGTATCATAATGACTTATTTAAAACAAATAATCTGGCTCTAATAACCATTACATTAATTATACATGATTCAAGAATAATTTTGTTTGTATTCTTATAATTCAGAAGTTGGGAGGAATAATGCTTTGCCAAATTCTTCCTAAAATTTCTTAGTGAAGTTTGAGTAAATAGTTTTTTCCCTTGGTAAATTTTCCTGCTGTAAGAAAAAGTTGTCTTCAAAATCACTGAACAGTTCTGATTAGTAGAATTTTGTTGCGATTCTTCTATATGCCAGGGACAATATAGGTCACAAAATTGAATAATACATACACCTGCCTAGGAGGAATTCATAGGAGACAGATATACAAGCAGTTGATTTCCACATAGCCATGAGCTATGCATGAGGTACTATAGAGTACAGGGAGTTTTGGGGAAAGAGAGGATTCTTGAGATGAAACTTAAATTTAAGATGGATAGGAATTTGTAGAATGAAGTAGATGGGATATAGAGAGGGGTAGTTACTGGGCTGTGCTCAAGATTGAGTCATCAGAAAATAGAGACACTGCAGTATTATATATTGGAAGTCCTTATTAAGAAACATAGTTCCTTAAATTAAATGCTCACTGAGTGTTTTATTATGTATTGGACAATGTTCTAGATGCTGCAAATACAACAATTAACAGAGGAAAGTCCCTGACCTTTACACTCTAGTGGAAGAGAAAGATAAAAATTGAATTACAAGTAAATACATGATACAATGTCAGATAGTAATGAATGTCATAAATGAAAAAAAAAAAGTAGAGTTAGGGATTGGAGAGTGATGGGGTGCCATTTTAGAGAGGCTGGGTTGGTCAGGGAAATCATCTCTGAAGAGGTAGTTTTGACAAGAATGAAGTTAGTTGAAAATCCATATGAATATCTAATGGGAATAGCATTTCAGATACTAAGGACAGCTTATACAAAGGCTGTGAGGTGGAACCTTACCTTAGTATGTTTAAAGATCAGCAAGGAGGCCAAAATGACTGGAGCACACTAAATGAAAAGAATAACAGGCGATGAGTTGGTAGAAGTGGCCAGAGGCTAGCTTTTATAAAGCCTTTGCATTTACCAAAGCTGTTTTCTCTAGTTCTTAGTTCCATAGCTGTCATGTATTTCCCAGAATTCCTTGGAGTTGGAGATATCTATACACATGAAGGAGTTCTGACTACTGGAATGTGGTGAAGATGTCCCAGATGACTTCAAGATTTATTCATATGAATGTTCTATAGGATTCTTTCCTCTCTCGACTTCCCTATCTCATGGAGGACTCCAAGACCTATTCTCTGACTAACCACATGGAAGACTGATCATTGACATGAAATTTACTTTGGACTTTGTATAAGCACAAAATGGTTAACTATGCTAAGCCGCCAAGATTTGGGGGTTTGTTACAACAGCCAGTGACTCTGACTAATGAAGCTATGTGGTTGGCAGGGTTAGAAAACAGCCACCTATCAAATTTTGTATTTAAATTAATTTTCTTTCTTTCTTTTTTAAAAAATAATTTATACTGTATCTGCCCTCTACCTCCAATTAGGAAAACTTTCAAGAAGCTAAGTGGCCCAGAAGATCAATCTGAAGGCTTTTGTTTTAAAGTGAAGGGATAGTCACTCTTTGTCTAGTGACACTGAGGGATATAAACATGAACTTCAAGGCTTGTAGGAATGATAAGCATCTGATTCCCTAACTCTTTCCTTAACAAGTCCCTGATTCTCTAACTCTTTTTCTGCCTAGTTCTAAGAAAAATAGCAGGAGTGATCACAAGTGCAGAAGAAAAATACAGTTATTTATTAAGCACAACTGAAGTTTGGACTACCTCATTCATAAATAACAAAAGATTATATGAGAAAAGAGAATGTCATTGAATAGTTAATAAATTAACCTTAAAAAGATATAATAATTCTCCCCCATTTGCATCTTTTGGGTGTAAACACATGATTATTGTTATAGTTCCCCAAAGCATTGTTAACCATCCCCACTGGAATGTTTCTCTAGTTTTGTTTTTAATTCTTTCTCAAGTGTCATGGTATGACTATGAACATTCATTGCTTCATTTTATTATTATTATTGAACATATACTCTATTTCTTGAATTGTTCTGGGTTCTAGAAATATAAAGCTCTCTGCTTTCATGAAACTCAAGAAAAAATAGTAATTTGATTATTTTATGACTTATCTTGGTTTTACTTTTTGTATTAGTTTCTAGTCACCACGATGAAAAATTACCACAAGTTTAGTGACTTACAACCCTGCAAATTTATTCTTTAAAAATTCTGGAGGTCAGAAGTCTGAAATGAAACTTAACAGGACAAAATCAAGGTCCTGGCAGGGCTGGTTCTTCTGGAGGCTGTAGGGGAGAATCTGTTCCTTGTCTTTTCCAGCTTCTAGTGGTTGCTGGCTTCTTTGGCTTGTGGCCAAATCACTCTAATCTCAGCTCCTATTATCATAGTATCCTCTTCTATGAGTTTCCTTTGCTCCTCTTTTAATGACCCTTGTCATTTTATTGGGTCCACCAGGATAATCCAGGGTAGTCTCACCATTACAAGAGTATTAACTTAATTATATTTGCAAAGTCCCTTTGGCTATGTAAAGTAACATATTATTAAATTCTGGGGATTAGGATCTGGATATCTTTGAGAAGATAGAGCACACTTTTCAGCCTACCACACCTTTTCAACATTTAAGACCAAAGAATGTATTTCCTTTTGGGGACAGTTTCAGTTGGAGTGTAACAGAAGTTATTTTATGAAAACAATTTCATTTTCTTTCTCATAATTTTCAGGTAGGCTGCTGCAACATAAAGGTACATATGAGTTTCATTACACTTGTGGGCAGGGTGTTCAGAGACCCAGTTTTACCACTTTCTAGACTGATCTGGAGCAAATTCCTTAACCACTATGAACATTAGTTTCTTCATCTCTATAAAATGGTAATAACAGGACCTTAGTCAACTGTTGTTTTCTGTTGTCTAAGGATCAACTGAGATAACTAAAAAAAAATTCAGCTTATTGTAGGCAGGATCACTCAACTTTTGGTGCACAAACTTCTAGGGAATAAGAATCAGTGAATCTTTGATCCTCTCTATTTACATGAACATTTGTCATTTGTTTGTATATATAAACACATTTTGGAGGATAATAGTATCTCTATTTTTCATTACATTTTCTAAGGGTCTATAAACTTGTCAAATCCTAAAAACCATTGGCTTAGATAATCATCCTATTTCCCTTTTTTCTCTCAACTTCATCACGAGTGGGACTGGTTTACTCCCTTTGTCAAAATCACAAATGTGAGATGTAGACAAACTCTTCTGAGTGAATACTAATATATGACAACATCAGTGGTACTGAGTACACAGAACATGTCCTATTTAAAGAAGATGATATGCTTACCTAAAATATCAATATCCTTATGATAGTTCTGCATCTGAAGTTTCATATCTCGTTCTAACTTGTAATGCTCCTCTTAGAGGAATAAGCATGACTGCAGCTGCCAGTAACGATTTAACCTGGATTTTTCATTACATTTTCATCTACATGATTCAAAACCCATCAAGTGTTCCTATCTTCACTTTGCTAACTAACACCCATTGGCAACTTTTCAACTTGCCCATCTCAGCCCAGCACACGGAACCATGAGCCTGTTTTGTGGACTAAAGTGATTTGATTGGAGGCACTTTATTGAACCCATGAGTGTGGCTTGGTTATTTTGAGACTCAATTCTTCCCTAAAGTTGTGACTCCATGATATAATCTTATCACATTGTATGACAGACTGTAAGTTCCCTGAGAACAGAGCTCACATTTTGTCTGTTTCTTTATCCCTTACACATATTTACCTAGAATATAGTAAGTGCTCAGAAAATATTTGTCCTATTAATCAAATATATCAGTACCAAACTCTATTTTTTTTTTTATGAAATCTACCTTTCCTTCTATTTCTTTCTCTATCAATGGTATCAGTTTGAAACTGTAACAATTTATATCAGGGGTCAGTAACTATGGCCCTCGGGGTAAATCTAGCTGCAACCTACTTTTGCAAATCAAGTTTAATTGAAATATGGCAGAGCTGAGTATCTGAAACAGAGACTGTATGGACTGGAAAGCCTAAAATATTTGCTATCTTGCTCTTTACAGAAAAGGTTTGCCAACTGCTGACTTATGTGATGATGCCCATCAAAGTTATCTCCCTGGATGGAAAAGATTTGTCCATGTTGCTTTCATAAATATGATTCCTCTTACTTATTCTTCTCCAAATCATTCTTAATTTCTACTTATACCAAGTGGCACCTTGCTGTTGAACTCTTCATAAGTCAGGAATAATAGGCATGATCGCTGAAGGGCAGCAATTACATCATATTTATCTTGCATCTTCAACTTAACTTAGTAACTGTTGCTTGTTTGATATGTGTTCTCCAAATATCTGACCAAATAGTTTACTGTTTGTGATCCTCTTCAGACTTTCTTGTAGGTATTTAATGTATAGCATAAAGTTCTTTAAAAGTTATTTACCTGCATTTTACAGAAGGTTCTGCAAAAATAGATGCTTCAGGGCTCATTAAAGAGTGTCTCTGTAGTGGGCAAAAAGCCCAGAAATGGCATTGTGTAAAACACAACTAAAAAATTATGGGACAGGAAAAGAATAAAATATCCACTGATTTCCTATAGTACTTTTAATGATTTTAGAGTATATCGTTTAGCAACAAAATAATCAATAATAATAAGAAAAAGAAAATCTATGTAGCATGGAGTGGTAATTTATCTTTCGTCTTGTATCTAAAAAATATTTTAAAATGTATAAACTGCTAATATAAAAGAGCACAGAACAAGCTTACTTAGAAATGATAAGAAAGACATGTCTTATTCTGGACTGGTTGAGTGACATTACTAACCACAGAAGTTACGGAAGGTGAGATCAAACATTTTAAAATATTTCTCTTTTAGAACATGACCCAAATTCAGGCCATGGGAAGGGTTAGTCTCCTTATTTTCTATGATGCCCTTAAAGGAAAAACTTAAAACTTATGAACTTATTTCCTCAAATATTCTACATATCTGATGACAGAGCTTTTCATAGGGCTTCCAGAAATATAAAGACACCTTTTTGAGTATAAATTTTGGAATTAACATTCACTAAGTAAGGTAGAACCTTGAGACATGTTGTGCATGTTTCTATCACCAAATGGCTACAAAATAATATTAAAAACTATCAGGTGCATTGAAATAGTGGACTCATCCTAAACCTGAGCTGAATACCACTCAAAGGTGAAAAGACACAAAGGTTGCCTCAGAGTAGGAGTGGTCTGTGAGAATAAAGGGATACAGGGGCAAGGGTCTTTGTTTTCTTTTTTGTATTTTTTTTTTTATGATTCTGGCAACATAGGTTAATTTTATAATTTCATGATACTTTAATACTGAAAACCCCCCAAAACATAAATAGTCATATATGAGCCTGGAATGGTATTTAAAAATTCTGAAGTCTAGAAATATTTCAATCAACCAAAATTTGATTAAAATAATATAGTATACAAATGTCACACAGGCACTTACAGACATATGCATATCTTTGTATCTATATTTCTATTTATCCATCCATCTATCACCTATCTACCTACCTATCTATTTATCTATCAATCTGTCTGTCTGTCTGTCTATCATCCATCCATCCATCCATCCACCCATCCATCCATCCATCCATCCATTATTCCACCCATCCATCATCTACCTACCTATTGCTTTACAGCAAATGGCAATTTCAGAGCAGTTGTTGTCAATATAATTATTATAATAATGAGGCCTAGTAAAAGTTAGGGTGAATAGTAAAAGATTTCCCTTTTTATATGTAGCTTCATAGCTGAATCCTAGGAAACAGATAAAACATTTTTTACTTATAGATTACAATGCATGTACTTTTTATCTTGCTCAAAACATAAAGTCTAAGTCCTCATGGTTAATATTTCAATGTTGCAAGATTGAATAACCTTGGACAAGATTTAACTTTCATGTTATTGTGAAGGGTAGGTCAATTTTTATCGCCAGGGGAGTCAACATAATTATGTAATATTTTACAAGAACTTAAGAAACAGTGATAAATTTATGATCCTGTTGAGTCTCTGTATATATCTTATTCTAACCTAGAAACTACTCTTCTGACAGCTCATGTTTAAATCTTATTAGGTATATACTTAAAATTATGCCAAAACTCCACCCCTGCCAACACACTATCACCCCCTCATCACCTCCTACATTCCTTCTATCTTACTTAGTATTTCTAAAACGTTTTTAATCTTATTGTTTCCTTCTCCCACTCTATCCCATAGTTAGTACTTATTTTTGCTCCACTTTTTGGATTTTAATATTATTCTGATTAAGAAGTGTCAAGCTTCCATCTCCAAGTTTTCCTTTGCTCAGACATCTTCTTAAACCCACCAAATGCTTATCTCACTAGGGTCCCCAAATGTCCTACTGACTTTGAGAGTGTAGTAATGTGAATTGCACTGTTCTTTCTATAGAAAATGTAGACTACAGGTGTCTTAGTCTGTTCGGGCTGCTATAAAAAAAAATACCATAAACTACGTAGATTAAACAATAAATGTTTCTCCCCCACAGTTCTGAAAGCTGGGTCATAGGTGGCTGCCTTCTTGCTATATCCTCTCAAGGTGGAAAGAGGGAAAAAGAGATCTCAGGGATCCCTTGTATATGGAACTAATCCCATTTGTGAGGGGTCTACCCTCATGACCCAATTACCTTCCAAGTGTACTACCTCTTACACCATCATATTGGGGATTAGGACTTCAGTATGTAACTTTCAGGGTGAGACATTCAGTCCATTGTAACAGATTAAGTAAAAAGTACATCTAAAAGCAAGTCTCCTCTTGATTCTTTAAGCATTGCTTCTCCTCTAGAACCTGTTTCCTCTTTTGTCTAAAAATAAATATATTAGAGCTTCAATGTACCTGATAATCACTATTTTTTATTGGAGAATCCAGAATGTAATTACAATGTTCAATCCCAAGTTAGGACAGAAGATGTCCCTGTCCTTGATGTACAACGAGCAGGGAAAAAATGAGAGGCAGGTTAATGTGTTTCCTTTCAAAAGCCAATTGTACAGCATCACTAAAACAGGAATTTAGACAGTCTTGAGCGACTTCATTATTTGGGTCTTTGAAATAGTTTAGCTCACTCCATTTGGAGTAAGTCACCTGCACAGAACTTGTCTATGAGAGACAGAGATGAAAGAGCCAGTTAAATCCCAGGAACTGATCACACTTTTCCAGGTCTCATCACAGAGCTCTTGTTGACTTCTGATGGTGGTACTTGGGGGAGAACCACCATTGTGTTCTGCTTTTTCCTCTGGCAATCCAAATGACATCATGCAAATCAAAATCTGCCTGGGCCTCATATTTTTCATCTAGAAAATATGGGAATTGAATGAGATGACTAGATTCCTTCTAGTCTTAACATTATATCAACACCATTATTTGGATTATTCTGACTTTTCACATCCTCCAGGGACCCTGGTGCAGGAACTAAAAACTAGACAAGAAGTTAGGCACCCTATGGTCTTAATGGATAATGAGGTGATAATAGTCACCACTTTCTGGGCCTCAACTTCCTCTTCTGTAATGAGGTTCAGTGGAGAGCAAATCAGGCATGTTCCTTACACAGAGAGCAGGGCTGTGGGGTGTGGAGAGAAAGCATGGAGCAGATAATATCAAGGTTCTTTCCACCTTTTAATTCTCTGAGTCATCTTACTTTGTCAAGCAAAGATGAAATGAGAGAAATCTAAATTCCTATTTTTGTTGTTGTTGTTGATCTGGGTTAGGTTTTCCTTTTCATTTGTAATTTTTAATTTTGGCAAGTAGAGAGAAAGACTAGTAAGGAGAATGCAATTCCTAAATATTTAAAATTCAGTCTTATGATGTATCGAAGGACTTCTCATAAACCCTGGAATCAAATAATTCATAGAAAAACAGGATTTGGACATAAAATTAGTTTTTGTTTGTTTGTTTGTTTTGTTTGTTTGAGTGTATGGAGTGGATGAGTTTAATGAGCACTGGCTTAATATGTCTTTAAACTCTTGCCCTTATTTGTTAGGAAAAACAAAGGACAGAAAAACCTACATTGTGTTACTGTGTATTATTAACCTTACAGATTTCTATTTCTGGGAATTACAATGAACAATTGATCTTAATGATCAAAGGAAAGCTGTGTATGGCTCTTTAAACTGGATAACCTGAGTGCAATTAACTGCCTTTCCCAGCTCAGAGAACCCTAGAGGTTAGAAAGGACATGCCATTGTTTTCTGTTTAGCAGACGTAGATTGGTAAACCAGAAATCAGATTATTTCATGTTTACATTTCAATTAAGCAGAAAGGAAGATAAACAAATAAAACTAAATATAGCTTTACAGAAAAAACTATTTCCAGTTGTCTTCTTTAAAATTTCCCAAGCTCCGACTACTATAAGAAATATGAACTAGAATCCTTTCCTCCAAATTGTGTATAGTGAGAGGCTAGTAGTCCTGATTTTATACATTATCTGGGATCAGCTCAACTGAGTCCTTAATGGATAAAGACATTGTAGCTCTGTATGAATAATAAGTAAAAGAATATATGGAGAAAACTTCTAGGCTATTACTTTTAAAATATATGGTATTTATCCCTTATAAATTCCTTATGAATCCTCAGTAAACATAGTCCTTAACTAATTCTTGTTGCTATTACTATTGCTAATTACTCTGTTGTTTCTTTCTTGACTCATGTAAAATCTAAGTCCAAACAGCTAGAAGAGTCTTTAAATAGGGTTTTGGTAGTTTTAAGAAGTTAAGTGAATAATTCAAATATTCTTAGGATTTTTCAAATATAGGATAATCTTTCATATAACATAACCTTTCATTTTAAGTGTATAATCTGAGCACATTACAAAAAAGAAAGAAAAGAAGATATCGATTTACTTAAGAGAAAAGCTGGCTTCAATGCTTTAGTAAAAAAAAATGCTACTTTCCTTGAATGAAGAAAACATTTATTAAGATTTCTACTTTATAAGCTTCATTTCTTTCTCTCAAGTACTGTCTTGAGAGATTTGTAGCTAAATAACTCCTCGATTAATTCTTCTCAGAGGACCTCTGAAGCCAAACTGAGAAGTGGAAAGAACACCGTGCCAGGAGTACCTAGGCCTTTTCCACTGCAGCAAATCAGCACAAGCAAGTCGTAAGTTTGCAACCTTGACGTCTTGCCATGTCAGCACAAAACTGTTATTAATATACTCAGAAGCCTTGAATAATGGGCCTTGAGAGGGGCTCCAAGTATTTTCTTGAAGACAGCGACAGTCTTGAAAAAATAGACATGAACTCATTTAGAATATTTGAAGGTTCTGTAAGTATAAACCGGTGTGCATAGTGACCCTTACATTGCCAAACTGGGGGCTCTGGGGACACTGAGAACTTGTATTATAACCGCAACAGTGTTTTCTTGATTCCTTTATATCCTTCCCAGAATTCTCATCGGGACTCCAGCAATCTTTCCACTCTTATTTGAAGGGTTCTGGAGACTTCATGTTCTTTCTCAGTGGCTGCTATAACGTTGCTGCTACTGAAGCCTAGATCATTCCAGGCCTGAAAGTGTTGCTGCTGCTGCTATTCTCAATCAATAAATACCCTCGATCAATCAATACCCTTGTTGCTCTCTCTTTATATCGCTTATTTTCCTTGCTGTCAAAACCTCTGCCACTGCTATTAACAGCGATGGAGAGAAATCTCTCCATCATGATTTAGTGTTTTGTAGGCCTCCAAAGCTCAGCCTTGCTGCTTTGTCCTTACTAATGCTGCATTAGAAATTTTGAACATGACTGTCAAAGCCCAAGGGTAGCATAGCAAATATATTCCTCATCAATGATTGCGCAGTGACAAAATGAGACACATGTTTATCAGCCTAAGATCTTACATTTTTCTTGTTATATTTGTTGAGGCCTCTCCTTCCACCTCCCTCTCTATATTGGTGTGCTAACATCATCTGCCTGCAGATTAGGTCCAAAGTCCCCACCGCACCCCAAACTCCAGGGAATCCTACTAATAGAAATGTTGGTGTTATGGTCTAATATCCCAGACTCTCTAAGGCAAAAGAGATGAGAATTGTATTATTTTTCTATTGCTGCTCTCATAAATTAACACAAATGTAGTGACTTTGTACAAAACACATTTATCTTACAGTTTGTAGGTCAGAGGTCTAGTGTGGGTTTCGTCAGACTAAAATCAAGGTGCCAGGAGGCTCTGTTTCTTTCTGGAGGCTGTAGGGGAGAATCCACTTCCTACTTACTCAGGTTGTTGGCAGAACTCAGTTCCTTTTGGTTGTAGGATGGAGGTTCTTGTTTTCTTGCTGCCTGCCGAGGGCTCTCCCCAGCTTCTAGAAGACAACACGTTCTTTAGCTCATGCCTGCGTCCTCCAGCTTCCAAGCTAATAAGGGCAGGTAGAGTCTCTTCTCACAATTAGCATCTCTTCTCATTCTTTTTTCATCTCATTTCTTGACCTCTTTCTGCCTATTTTTTCTGCTTTTAAGGACTTATAGAATTAGGTCAGGCCATCTAATCTCAAGTTCTGTATCCTTAATCACATCTGCAAAGATCTTTTTCCATGTAGGAAAATGTATTCTTAGGTTCTTGAGATTAGGATATGTACATCTTGGAGGAGGCGGTTATTATTCTACCTACTACAGAATCTGCTCAGTGATTCTTGTTGTCTTAGTGTTTCCAAAAAAAAAATGACCAACAGTAGAAAATTACAGACTAAAATTGTGCTCAGTATTAGAAGTCTTTTGATTTAATTAAGAAATTGAGGTGAGAAAAAAAGATGTTTATTAGATCATTAAATAGAGAAGCCCAGATGGCTTCGTGCACAGGTGGATCCAGGGATTTGCTTTTCTTCATCACGTGACACTCCATTTCTCTGCACTAATTACAAAATTCAGGCAGGTTGTTTGTCTCTAGGCTTTTGCCCTGTCATTCTAGCAACTCCAGTGAAAGAAAGGTTCTCTTTCTCAATAGTTTCAACCAAAGTTTGAAGGGAGAATTCTCATTCCCTGCTTGGTCATATAACCACTTTGGAACTAGTTACCTTGTAAGCCAGGGTAATGCAGTGCTTTGATTGGCTAGGCATGGCTCATATGCCCAGCTCTGGAGCCAGAAGATGGGGTCAGGCCTACCTAATCACACATGCTGAGGGTGGAGAGAGGTGGTATTATTCAAAGGGGGTGTGAATGCTTGGCAGGCAAAAATAATAGGTATCTACCATTGTTTCTCAGAATTTGGGGGAAATACTATATAGAGATTTGATATTTAAGGATAGAAAGCTAAGTTGCAGGAATAAGAGAAAACAAAGTAGGTGGTCTTTAAATAATGCATGTTATAAAATATTCATATAAGTAAAGCAAAGTGACTTATCTTTCATGTAAATATTGCTTATTTATGTGCACATTTCTATATCATCTGTGTGATTTTTAGCAAATTTCTTCAAGTTTCTCCCATGTAAAATAAATAGTTCTTAATTTTCAGAGTTGTTGCAAGGACTAGAGATTAATGCATGTGAAGACCTACCAGTGTCTGGCATACAGTTGGTGTTTAATGAAAGGCGATATCATTATCACCATCATCATCATCATCATCATTTTAATAAATCTCAACCTTCGTCGCTGTTGAAAGAACAGTTTAAGTTATAGCACTTCTACATCTAAGTTTTCCTTAAGGACCAGTAAGCTACTTGTAACTCTCTGCTTTAAATGTCAGACTTGAAATGAATTTTGATCAATTTGTTCTGAAGTCATTAGACCTTCTTATTGATTAAGCTCTGAGGAAACCCCTAATAGTTTTAAATATATCAATGATGGTTGAAATTAATTTTAATGTAACATAAACCAAAGATAAAGTGAAGTCAGACTAGCAATGTTGCCTACATGAAATTTGTACCCTTCCAAGGTGTTCCTTCATTAATGCTTTCCATTAAATCAAGTTTCATTTAATTAGTCATGATGGATATGATTCTGAACACCTACATCTCTTTTCTCAATCCCCTTTTTATAGAGAGATATCTCCTACTGATAAATTTAATAGTCTGTAAGCTCCATAATGTCAGGGAATGTTTCTTATTCACTGTTTTATCTGTGCTGAGCCTATAATTAGCTGCTAAGAATTTCTCAGATTGATACTTGTTTAGAAATCAAGATACAGAGTGCATATGTATGTTTGTATGTGGTTTGGTTGTTAAAATTGGGAAGTAAGTATGCATGAATTGGGATGAGAGAAAAATGACGAAAAATTACAGAATGATAAGGGAAATACTTTATAACTGACAATTAGGAATTAACTTGGGATCCATGGCCAATCTCAGGAGTGCTGCAAACCACCTGAGATTCTGGGCAAAATTTCAAGGACATATGTATATGTTTTCTGGGAGAGATTTTCCTGAGCATCCAAGCTACTGGGAGGCTTTATTTTTCCAGTTTTCTTGGGCAGAGTGCAAAGATTTTATGTCCAAGAATTCTCTTAGAAAGGCCCTTGAGATAAGTTGTATTGTTATTCAGAATTTTTTTAAAGGCTGAAGAATAGAGGAAATTCTCCTGCACATAAACAACTCTTCTTCCCCAAGGATTCCTGAAGTGATAGGAAAGCCCAATGTTCCCCAAGGCTTGTTGGGATGTCCTAGAATGTGCTATAACCATGAAAATGTGAAGTGGTTAAGTTTGCACTTTGACAATCAAATCCTTGGCTCAGGTTCTCAAAATCTGAGAGTTCAGATCTATTGTTTCCCAGGACCATCCTTAGTTAATGAGTGGCCTGGAGGAGGATGCTGCCTAAATAAGATATGTGAGCAGGTGGTGAACACAGGTATTTGTAGTAGAAGAGGACAGAGCCTGGTCAAGCATGGTAGGAGGTCGTTAAAGGAAATCCCACATGTCAATGAGTGGTGAGCAGGGAAGAAGAAATGTACCAAGGGCCAGGTAAAAATAATACCTAATATTTAATGCAAGCTTATTATGTGTCATACACAGTTGTAAACATTTTATAGTACATGTATTTTCTCATTTAATTCTTTCAAAGCCATATCAGGTAGGTTCTATTATTATCCCTATTTTGCAGTCAGAAAACTGAGGCCAGAGATATTAAGTAATTTGCACAGGTTTTTCAGCTAGTAAGAAACAGGGTAGGATCTGAGCCCAGGCAGAGGAGCTCCATTACCTATCCTCATCATCACTCAATCACATACCTTATTATCCCCGGTGTCCTACTCTATCCTTTCCTGTAGCCAGTAAAAGTGGCCAAACACCAAAAGCCTCAGCCCCTCTTGCACCCCAAGCCAGTAAAAATTAGCACTGAGAATACAGTAGGAACTTCCTTGTTGCCAGGAAAGTCTGAGAAAATTTGCTGCTCTTCACCACCCTCTGATGTGCACAGGAGGAATTTAGCTCACCCAGGCTCCCTGGTGAGCGGAGGGCTGCAGCTTCACTGTGCTCCAGGTTCCGTTGCAGACAGCGACCTTTCTGCAGTTTTCTCTTCTGCCTTCACTCTGTACTTCTCTAAGACTGGGGACCTGTTCTGAACTCCATTCCCATTATCTGGGGCCCTAAGTCTCTCACCTCCTCCCCACTTAGCTTCTTAAAGTTTCCTTACAGTAGGAGGTGGTAACTGCTGACTCTATTACTTGTGTAGCTTTGAAACATCCGCCCACGACCCCACGTTACTGGCTAAAAGTTTCCGCAGATGTTCTGAGTTAGACTGCCTGGGCTCAAGTCCCAGCTTTGTCACATGAGGCAAACTACCTATCTTCCTGAATTCCTCAGTTTCCTCATTTGTAAAACGGGGGTAATACAATATTCCCTCATAGGCATTGCCATGAGGGTTAAAAAAAAAATGTATATAAAGTTCCTAGTACAAATTGAGCACTCGAAGAAATGTTACCTATTATTTATATTCTTCTACTAGACTAGACCTTAAGAAGTTGCTCTCAGCTTTAGGATGTTGATCCTTTTCTAAAAGGGTTTAGCTTCTCTGCTCTATGTCAGCATGAGGCCCTCCTTCCCAATGTACCTTGTGGCTAAGTTTATATGAGTTACGTAGTCATGGCTCTGCAAGCCAGGTGTCTTGGTCAAGATAAAACAAGGGGCTTCAAGATAGAAGCTCAGTATTGAGAAGAGGCCCACATAGACTGGGGAAGAAGGGGTAGACAGGAAGTGCTGTGGATTCAAGGGCTGCAAAATCACCGTGTTTCTTCCCAGTAAGCTATTTGTTAAGTCAGACTGACAGCATAATTTATGTTCTAGCAGTGAGTGGAACTTTTTAAGGGTCTTTTCATGACATTTTCAGGACCAGGAAAGGGCTCTGTTTTGCAAGAGGGTACTGCAGTATACACTGAATATTATTGATGTATCAACTCATCACAAATTTAGTGGTTTAAAACAACACAAATTTATCCTTTTACAGTTCAGGAGGTCATAAGTCTAAAATGGGTCGGCAAGGCTGTGTTCCTTTTGGAGGCTCTAGGGGAAAATCTATTTCCTTGCTTTTTCCATCTGTGTTTTTTGGCTTGTGGCCCCTTCCTTCATTTTCAAAGTGTAGTGTTTTCAAATCTCTTTCTTTATCTCTCTCTGACCTCGACTTTTCTCTTCTGTTTCCCTCTTTCACTCAGAAGGAACCTTGTGATCACATCACACCATCTAGTAATTCAGGATGATTCCCCCATCTCAAGAGCTTTAACTTCATCACACCTGCAAAGTCCTCTTTCCCGTTTTAGATAACTTTTTCATAGGTTCTGGAGGTTAGACTGTGGATTTCTTTGGGAGGCCGTTCTTCAGCCCACCACCCCCTGCTTTGTGGAGCGGAAGCTCATGCGGGGGAAACAGCAGGGCTTGACACATCCCAGCCTTCTAGGTCTCTTCCACTGAGAAGCCTCATCATTGCCATGGCACACGTAGATACCTCAACAATGAACCATAGTCCTACTAACTGTTAAATGATGACTTCACTTTTACACAAAAGCTTGTAAAATATAGAAAATGAGTTAACTCTTTTCCCATTTTTGACCTATAAAACATGTGCCCATCCTCAACTGCTGACAACTTTTTTTGGCACTAAAATGAAGTGCTGGTATTTTATATAGCAAACGAACACATGCACACATGTTCACACACACTCACATGTGTATTTTACAAAACTACTGGGAGAAAACGCCATCTCAACTATAGGCTCAGCCATTTACTTCAAAGGTAAGAATATTACATTACCAGAGAAATATTAAATAGCCATAGAAATCACAGAAAAAAATAATTCTTACATAGAAATTGTCACTAGCCCCTGTGTTTAAGATGCCTGACAGCAAAGGTGTCAATCCTACTGCAAAATTAATTTTTAGGACATTTTCTGCTTTAGAAAATGGCTTAGAAATGCCTAGAGGGGATCGGTAGATGAGAGAAAAATTGGTAAAGATGGTAGATGTAGGTGTACAACTATTAAAGAAAAACTTTGATGAATATCATGGTCATTTATGGGCATAGAGAGGACCTACTATTCTACCTAGATTCCAGTTGGGGATTGTATTAGGTTGCCAGGGTGGCCATAACAAAGTGCTGCAGACTGGGTGGTTTAAACAACTGAAATTTATTTCCTCCCAGCTCTGGACGCTAGAAACTCAAGATCAAGGAGTGGGCAGGGTTGGTTTCTTCTGAGTCCTCTCGGCTCAAAGACAGCTGCCTTATCCCTGTGTTCTCACATTGTCTTTCTCTCTGTCTATGTTGTCTCTGTTCTAACCTCCTCTTTTTATAAGAACACAAATCATATTAGTTTAGGGCCTCCTCATAAGCCTTTATTTTAACTTAATTACTTCTTTAAAGGTCCTGTCTCTAAATACAGTCACACTGTAAGGTTCTGGCAGTTAGGACTTCAACATATGAATTTGGAGGGTGGGGATACAATTTAGCATTTAGCAGGGACCAAGTGAATTTATTTTTTTACCTTGTATTTTGATGGAGTAGTTTCTTTCAGCTGCATCATCACTCTCTCTGGCGGAGAAGGGAAAAATAGGGTGAGCATCCGTGCCAATCACCGGGTGGTATTTCCAAACCTGGAACAATCAGCAGTCAGAGTCACGTTCAATCCCAGACAAGATAAACCCATTCTGGGTCCACATCTCTGTCAAAATCATCTAAAACCTTAGGGATTTAGATACCACAAAAAGTTATTTAAAGATATCCAAGCTGTTATCTGTTTCTTTTTTTAGCGTTTCATATTAACTTACAATCCTTTTAGGACAGAGGGTTAAATTCCTTGGCTTTTTCTCTGTTTCAATCATTTTCTTTTCATATGTAGTGGGGTTTATATTTAAAGTTACTACTTAGAAATGCAGAAATGTAATTTTATTTTCTGAAACTGAACTCAACTTGCCCATGAGTCCCCCGCCCCCTACCCCCACCCCCACATCCTCTCCCAGTTCTGATTGGGAATAAAGAAGAATTTTAAGTTGCCCATTTAAATTTTCAAAGTTACTTTCAGTTTAAATCTTCCTCTTTTTTTTTTCAGGGTAAGTCAGTATTTCTGCTCCCTTTTTTGCTCCCAGGATGGGATCTAGAAGATCCCTGGGAAAAGGCCCCTGGTCCTTGTTCTGTCTTCCTGTCCTCCTTGGTCTTCCTAAGGTGGCTCATACCCACAGTTGCATTTACTATTCAGGTAATGAAGCTTAAACTGCAGGACTTCTCATTCTCAGGGCTGTTTCTGAGCCCTTGGAAGGGGCTGCAGTGATGGGTTCATATGGTCAGGTTTTATAGCATATACAGAAGTAAAAGATTTTAACAGCAATTGATTAAGACTCCTGTTGCTTGCCACTCGATTTCCACTCTATTAAAACTTTCTCTTGTATGAAGTGTCTCTAAAGCCACTGTAGGAATTTTGGAGCTCTAACTCAGGGCAAGTCAATATGGGGATACGTTCAATTTGTATTTAGCGTGATATATTTATGTGCTTTACAACCACTTTTGTAAATAGTTAAGTTGTATGCTGGTCAAGCTTGCATAGAAATGGCTTCTAGAAATATCCCCGTTATCTGCTGCACCATCTCAGAAATGTGCATGGCTGAGGTGGTATCAGGATACAGTGCCTACAGTGCCTGGCATTAGAAGCGTGTGGGGAGAAAAAGGTTTGGGAAAAAGCCTGAATTCCAGCAGCAACTGATACTCCAGTGACATCAGAGGGTAAAATTTTAAGTAGAGGATTCAGTTATCATTGACAACTTGATATAGAGATTTTTCAGGCCAAGAATACACTGAATAATGCAGCATATACAATTATAAATATTACATATATATTATTTTTGAACTTTTGCAAAATAGAATTCTTGTGTTTGTAGGGCACAGGGCAGCAGGCACATCTGTGAGTAAGGACAAATGATTTGCGCTTTCCCACTATCAGTTATAAAAAATAAATGTCAGTCAACTATCCTAGAGAAAAATCCGAACTAGCTAATTTTTATTCTCTGTATGGGATATGTTATAAAATAATTACCACATTAAGAGGTGATCAAAGACTCTGCAGCCCAAAATGTAGGAAAAACGTGTTATTGAGGTATAAATGAATAATTAATTTATAAAAACTGTTATTTTCTAGATTTAATGATGCTTGTTAGCTTTTATATACTTGTTTTCTTTTCTCAATTTTAAGAAATATTCACTTTCATTCTTAGCATTGTATCTATCATATTGTATTCTTTTTTCTCAGAGGGGTCCCCAAATCCTACAAACATCGGGCCCTCTGACCCCCATCCTGCCTTCCTTATGGCCTGTGAACAGTGAGCATTGTGTGCTGACATGACGGGGACTTGGACTTCAGCCCCAAAGCAGCAACTCTGTGCTCTCCCTGTCCACACCCCATCTATATTCTCCTTGTCCAGACTCCATCTATCTTCTAGGCCAGTGTTCCCTGAGCATTTACGCTTCAGCACACCTCCCTCATTTCTGAATTCCAGGAGCACCTGATACCCCAGTGGCATCCACGGCACGCCACTGGCATGCAGGGGCACCTATGATGTGGGAAGCGAAGAGCATGCTGCTGTAAGTTTCCTTTCTAATTAAATGCTCTATGTCAATGTGTCTACTCTTTCCATGTTGGTGTGGGTGTCTCAGGGGGCACAGTGTGGCCCTCTGTGAGGCCATCTCTACACAGCCTTTTCTGCTTTGGAATTTCTAAACATGACTGGTTATTTTTAAATCCCACCCCCCAAGTATTTGGATTTTTAGATTGTTCCTTCCAGTGTTCTCCAAACACCTCCTCCCACCCCAGAAACAGCTTTCGTAACACCACGATAGTTAAGAGCAATAGTTAAGAGCACAGACTAGAGCCAGTTCACATAGGATCAAATACCAGGAACATCACTACAAGCTGTGTAAACTAGGATATGGTAATTAATCTCTTTGAGCATCAGTTTCCTTATCTATACAAAAGACTATTATAGGGATGAAGGAGTTAATATATCTAAAGCACTTGGAATACAAAATGAATGTGTTTCAGCTAATTATAATCTCCTGGCTGTAGGGTATGTACTTGTACCATATTCTGTACTTTCCTGGTCTATGCTTTATAGCAAAAATACTATGTTCTGACTTGTAAGTTTTGTTCCTCAATGTTTAAAGAGAAGATTTTGGGATATAGAACCTTTATTTTATTTTATTTATTTTATTTTATTTTTTTATTTTATTTATTATTTATTTTTATTTATTATTTTATCTTATCTTATTTTATTTTATTATTTTATTTTATTTTACTTTTACTTATCATAAAGGCCCCAGAAGTTACAATCAAAAGCCTGGATTTCAGGACTAGTGTTTCATAGATGGACTTCAAGTACCTATTTTGAAAGTCCAGAAATGAACACAAATTTTTGTTTATGCTTGCATCCCAGCTGTAAAAATATTAACTCTGAGGCAAGGGACACTTCTGGCTAATAAGAAGAAGATCATGAACAAAGATTTAAAAAGTATAAATATATAGTAATAACATATTTCAAAATGCTGTACAAATAACAACAAAGAAGAACTAACACTTTTACTTTCCTTTAAGGGTGCCAGGTATCATCAGGTCTTGAAATTTATATATTTTGCTCAATCTTCACACTATCCTATTGTATAGATAGTTTTATTTCCATTTTACTGGTGTATAAACTGAGGTTTACAGAGTTTCAAATTACTTGCTCAAATATTAAGTGGCAGGGGCAGGCCATGATTCAATGTGACATTTTATTTCCAAAAGACATGCTCTTTCCACTCATTGCTCTTGATGCCCCAACCCGGCTCCCTAAAATTTAATTATCTGAAAAGAAAGCAGTCGGCTGAAAAAGAACATTTTCTATAAAGAAGAGGTTCACAATTGTCAACTGTGAGGAGCATCTTCTCAAATCTTTAAAGCTTTTCTCTGTAAGAAGAATAACCTCAGCTTAAAAAAAACTAGAGTCACATGTTCTATCTGCAGGTTTGACATCTACTGTAAAAGTATATCTTAGTGCGATTGTGTAGTTAATCTGATTAACTATCCTCTTCCAGTAAATTCTGCCAATACAGTGATTCCATTTAAGAAATTCAAGCTATTCTTATGGAAAAAACTCATTCCATTTCTCTCAATTATTTGTTGCCTTGACTTTAAGCCTCATCCTTATTCTTATCACAAATTCCTCAGAAAAAAATGTCCCTCCCATTCCCATAATGAATTAAATTGAATTATGCCTAAGATGGCAACAATAAAATATTGCTTTTATTTCAAAATAAGAAGGCAGAGATCAAATATATGAACTTGTTACTCTAACATTGAAAATTAGTACCATACAATATGTCGTATGCGTTTTCAAGCTGGATCCCAAGTGAAATCATGAGGAAGACAAGAATTGTTTTATATGATCCACTCTCTCTTTTCTTTAGTGCCTGCCACCTTGCCTCACAACACTATTTCTAACACTCTTATTCATTCTTTGCATCTCTCTCTCTCAAGATCTGGTTTCAGAGAAGGGTCTGTTATATTCATTTATGCTAACTTTATCAGATCCCAGATTTCCCCTTGTACCTTCCTTCTCAGTTTTCCATATGTTAGATTAATGCATATGCTTGTCTCCCTCCCACCTTCCATCCTTCCCTTAGGATTATTTCTCCTCTGATTTTCAATTTAATTATAAGTGAGTTAGGAAGAATTTAAATTATTTCCATTTTGCCTCATGGGAGGGTTTAAAAATAGATAGTTCTGCTGACAGCCATATTATCATTTAACAGTGTTCTGTAAGTTCTGGTTAATATAATAAGATTGAAATAGAAATAAGTCATACATAAATTTTGGAAAAGTGAAGGCAACATTATTATTTACAGGTGTGAAGTATACCTAGAAAATGTGTATGACTAAATTTTAAAATAAAGAAAATTCAGTAAATTGGCGCATGTGGAAAACATCATTTAACAATAACAGTGTTACCCCAGTAATTCCCAATTAGAAAATATGATGACAGAATAGCTCATTCCCAGTGCAAGTTTTTGAAAGTTTGTGTTAGTTTACTTCGTTTTTATAAAAGACATACATTAACACCAGTTTACCCTAACCAAATGAAAGCCAAAGATCATTTTCACATTTACGAAAAAGCTCTTACCAAACTAATGTGGGTCTTTTGTAAGAGTGAATTACCCTAACTTGAACTTTTGGAAAGTAGGGGATACACTTTGCTTTCCACCACTCTAGCTTATGAAAGATTTCATAGGAAGGCTTTACTTTCAGTTAGCAGGGGAAAGCTGTATTGCAAAAGACACAAAACATGTTAGAAATAACCTTATCGAGAATTGCAGGGATTATATAAAGTAAACAAATTTTTAAAAGAGTAAACAGACATATATCTTTGGAATATCTGAGGACCTATGCAAAAATAACTAAAATTCAAATGGGATTAAAAAGCAACATTTTACAAATATTTCCAAGGTTTATCTGGAAAAATAGACAAAAAGAGCTAAATTTATTGCTAATAAAAATTTTTTAGCAGGGTTATAAAACATTTAAATAAAATATTATAGACAAAAATTCGGGGATTGATTAGGATTTCAATAATTGCAATTTTATACATGGTCATTTACATGTTCTAGAATTCCTGCATGTCTTATAAGCCTATTAAAATAAAGTCACATTAGCATTAATTTCCAAATTATAGTGACGCAGCCCTTGCTTTTGATAATGAAAGACTTCTTTGACCCCTGTCGAAATCACCCCTAGTTATTTCTGGGATATCAGGATGTGCTACTTGTACCCAGAAACAAGTTGGCTCATGTTTTTCATGAATCACATCACCATGACCTCTGCTAGAATCCCTCGAGGTGGCTCTACGGAGCACGCTGGCCTCTTAGTAGTCCATGACAAAGTTGGGGGAAAATGTTCACCTAGATCTGGAGCAGTAACATTTATGCCCATAACCTCAGCTCCTTTATGAACACATCCACTAAGTTTTCTGACCTTAAACCCTCTCACCATCACCACTGAAATCTAGTATCTCAAGCCAGAGCAAGGGAGAGATCCAAGTCATCCCTGTTTTACCCAACCTGGCCTCCTCTTCTTTCTTCTTATGCGTTCAAACTTCTCCATTCTATTTCACTCCCAAACAAAAGCTCTGTGCATTATCAAATTACACAAATAGACTAAACTGCCAGATTATCAAACAGCCAAATTCTGAGTGCAAGATCATGCTCAGCAAAGATACTCTGCTGTATAAAAACCTTCCTGACTCTATTATAAGTCATTCATTAACAGTGATTTATTACATTTATTAAGTGCCAGGCAGAGTACATAGTTAAAGAATTATAGCTTTTATCCTCAAAGAAACTTATTGTCTTACTCACAGCTCTTACTAGAGTATCATGAGAGAGCTTACTAAATACACTCTAAAATGAAAAAAACTATATATTTTATTTTACTGTACCAAGCTAAATATGTTATAAAAGAGCAATTAAATTTAGTCATAACTTGTTCTCAGTTAACTAATATTGGCTCCTAGAATTTTTTATTCCATTTTTAATGTTCTTAAAAATCCATTTGATAGTATTTCTAAGAATCCACATAAAACACACCAGAAAAGTGAAAGAGTCAAAACATTAGCCTGTAGCCAGTCTTTAGCAGTTCTCTTGTTCTCTGCAGATGCGCAGTAGGGATTCACTGTCCTCCACATACTGTTAACGTCTTTCCATATAATACACTGAGATAGGATGTCTGAACTTTAAAAATACTCATGTGCTTTTTTCAACATCTCTTCCTATATTATAAATTGACATGACATAATTATTAGATAAACATTTATTAAACATAAACTCTTAACTGGCAGCTCTGTTAGGTATAGAAAACAATGATAATTAAAACATAATCTTGTTTTAAGATGCTCATACTTTAGTGGAGAAGACAAGGTTTTAAACAAATGCTGATGGTGATGATGATGATGATAATGATAGAACTATAATATAATAATGATAGAAGTACAGTGGAGAGAAGGATTTTTTAAATGAAAAAAATGGTGTTGTTAATTGGTTATCTAATTTACTTCTACCTCACCCCATATTCAAATCAGATGGGTTGCAGATTTAAATGTAAAAATTAAAGCAATAACTATTAGAAACTAACAGAAAATATATTTATAATTTTGGCAGAAAAATTTTTCATAAATCAGACATAAAGGAAAATAACTGAAAATTGGGCTTTACTAAAAATAAGAACTAAGAGAAAAAAATTTATAATATGTGTATCTGGCAAAGAACTATGTCCAGACTAGTTATACATATTTTTGAAAAATACTCTAGGAAAGATAATTAGAAATGGGCAAAACACTTGAATAAGTACTTCACATAATAAGAAATACAAATGACCAATACACATTTGCAAAGGGGGTCAACATTAGTCATCATGGAAATGCAAATTAAAATGACAACGAGATACCTATACAAGAAAACTAAAAACAAAAACAAAAAGCTGAGGACACCAAGTGTTGGTGAAGATATAATGCTACAAGCTTGGAAAATGGCAGTGTGAATGCTGATTACAAAATACCCAAAGACTGCAATTCTACTCCTAGACAAGAGAAATGTGTACATGTTTACCAAAAGACCTGAGTAAAAATGTTAATAAAAGGACTCTTTATAATAGGAAAACAGCAATAATAACAACAAAAAGAGACCTCAAATGAACAATTAGAAATGAGCCAATTGTCTGTCAACAACAGAATGAAGAATACACCATAGGAAAAAGATAGTCTTTTCAACCAATTGTGCTGAGAAAACTGGACATCCACAGGCAAAAGAATGAAAGTGAACATCTATTTTAAATCATTTGCAAAATCAACTCAAAAGTGAATTAAAGAATTAAATGTAAGACCTGAAACCATAACATTACTAGAAGAAAACATAAAGAAGGGTCTTCATAACATTGGTTTTAGCGATGATTATTTGGACATAACTGCAAAAGCACAGGCAACAAAAGAAAAAATAGACAAGTGGGACTACATTAAACTAAAAAACTCTGCACAACAAAGGCAACTAACAAAATGTAAAGGCTATGTACACGATGGGAGAAAATATTTGCAAACACATACCTGATAAGGGGTTAATATCCATAATATATAAGGAACTCCTTCCTATAACTTAATAGCCAAAAAAAAAAAAACAACAAAAAACAACAAAAACAAACAAACAAACAAAGAAACAAGTAACCCAATTTAAAAATGGGCAAAGGATTCCAAAAGACGTTTTCCACAGAAGGATATAAATGGTCAGTAGGTATATGGAAAGGTGCTCAGTATTACTAATCATCAGGAAATGTAAATCAAAACCACAATGAGATATCATCTTACACCAGTGAGGATGGCCACCATCAAAAATAAACAAACAAAACAAAAATTACAAGTGTTGGTGAGGATGTGGAGAAATTGAAAACCTTGTGCACAAACCTTGTGCCATGGAAAACATTATGGAGTTTCCTCAAAAAATTAAAAATAGAACTACCATATGATCCAACAATCCCACTTCTGTGTATTTATCCAAAATAATTGAAATCAGGATCTTGAAGGAATATTTGCACTCCCATGTTTATGCAGCATTCTTCACAATAGCTAAGATGAGAAAGTAACCTAAATGTCCATTAGTGGATTAATGGGTAAAGAAAATGTGGTATATACATACGATGTAATAGTATCCGGATTTTTAAAAGAAGGAAATACTGTCAGATGCGATGAGGATGCAATTCATCTACACTATGAATATATATTAAGGATGTTATGGTAAGTCATTCATAGGAAAAATACTGCATGATTCTACTTATATGAGCTATCCAGAGTAGTCAAACTCAAAGAAAGAGAAAGCAAATGGTAGTTGCCAGACATTGCAATTTTGGGAAAGTGGGATGTTGCTTTTTTAATGTGTGTAAAATTTCAGCTATGCAAGATAAAAAAGTTCTAGATATCTGCTGTACAACATTGTACTTATAGTTAAAGAGTGGATCTCAGTATGTCTTTTTTAAACACAACAAAACCCCAATAAAATGAATAATTCAATTGGGTGTGTTCCAATAACAGAATATTATCCTTTGCTCTACAGTAGTCAAAATAAGTGAATTATTGGCATAATTATTGCTTCAAGATGGCTGGATCACACAAGCACAATGTTGAGTGAATGAAGCCAGACACAAAATTACATTTTGTATCATCCTATTTGTATAGAGTTAAAATTAAGCAAAATCAACCTGTGCTGATAGAAGTTAGAATTGTGGTTACCTTAGGGGGATGGGAAATGGGAATGGCCAGGAAGGAAATTTTTTGAGTGCTGGTGAGGTTCCATTTCTTACTTTTGATCTGGGTGGATATGCAGGTGTGTTTCACTATGTTTCACCAAGTTGTACTGTTATAAATAGTGTACTTTATGTATGTTTTGCCTCAATATATAATTTACTTAGCAATAATAAAAGCCATCATGTATTGAACACATTAGTTATCAGACACTTTATATATTGGCTCATTTAACCTTCCCAACTATCTTTTGCAGCTTTATAAGTGAGAAAACTAGACACTGTGCAGTTAGGTAACTTGCCTAGCATCACACAGCTTACAAATTAAATGATAACTAGGAATTCCATTGCAAAGAGTTTGGCTTCCTAGCACAGCATAGTACATTAGAAGAGTGAACCAAGGACTGTGTTTTCAGGAAACACATTTTTCTGGTGGATGAATTCATAGACAGTTTCAGGGGCAGCTTATTCTTGAGCAGCCTTGAAGAAAGAGTAGATGTCATCCAAGCACAAGAGAGGAGATATTCTGGGTAAAATTGTATGTAAGGTAAGAGATGTTGAACTTGAAAATGCCCATAGGTTAGTGTAGCTTAAAAATAGTGTGAGTGAAGGAACCCTAAGAACCTGAGCATAGACAAAAAAAAAAAAAAAAAAAAAAAAAAAAAATTAGATTTTATTCCTGATGAAGATGAAACTATTATAAGCAAGATAATTATATGAATGAATTTATATTTTAGAAATAACATCTTATTGGCAGTCTAGAGAATGGGTCAAAGGGAAGAAATCAGATCAGAAGGAGAGATACAGTAATGGTGAGGGTAGAGGAAGCTGAGACAATGGACATTGGATATTGCCACTAAATACCTGCTTACAAAGAAAAATATTTCTCTCTCCCCAAAATCATAAAGAAATTTTTTTCTTAAAATTTATTAAGTAATTATTTATTTGACTATCCCTTTAGGCCTGCATACAGGTGGCATGGCCCCAAATTTCTGTAACTTAGGTCAATATGATGCTGTAACAGGCTTATGTGCATGTTTATAAAAAGAGAAATTAATTTGCAATGGTGACCCCCAAGTGCATATGCAGACAATTCTATTAAAATCCCTATTAAAAACACATATGACTTTTGTAGAATTAATAAAAACATCATTTTGATAGTTATGGATAACCCAGCTCTATCTCATTTTTCTTTCGTCCTCTTAGTTAGGAAAAAGAGCTTGGATGGACAGAGAACAAAACAGAAACTTCGGTATTTACACCTAGAAGGGTGAAACATCCAGGTTGGAAAGTATGTATAGAAATGGGTCTAAGACTGTTTCAGCATTACCACTGAATTAGTATCCTGAGTTTATTCTCCAAGCATAGGAATTTCAGAGTGCCAGCTCTGAGTATTCTAGCTTCCTTTCTCAGATGAAGAAATCAAGTTCTGTGGTGAAAGAGGAAATTGATAAGTGTGCACAGTTCCTTCCTTCCAGGCAGGCAGGATATCTCCCGGCATATATTTAGGCCCCCAGTAGAAACGATGAGTATGATAAACTTTGCTGTACCCCAACCCACCCCATGTCTCAGGCCATGCTTTCTTGGCTGTGGGCAACAGATTTGCTCTGTTTGCATTGGCGCCATTTTAAATTTGATGGTGGGCAGCTTGGACCCTGGACCTGACAGGCTATTAAGATATGCTGTTGCCCAGCCTGTCCTACAGGTTTAGACAATATGCCACAGTTTGGCCTGGCTCTCTGCCTATGACATCCAGATCTAGTTGTCACACAGGAAACTTGCCAACCCTTCTTGAAGCCATATGCTCAACGTAACATTTTTTAGACCACATCTTGTGAAAGTATGTGGAATTCTTTAGTGAACCTCATGCTTAGCTCTCTCTCTCTGTGTTTTTTTTTGGGGACAGAAAGCCAATTTTGAATTTCTGCCCCCACAGTTGCAGAATTAAATGGGTACAGTTATAAAGTGAAGTGACCCTTGACTGCATGAGCAAAATGACTTTTTGTGTGTGTGTCCTCTGCCAATTATAAAAAAATCAGAAGTCATCTTGAATATGGTTTGAGAAAGAAAAATAGGGGAGAGTCCAAATGCTCATTACCTGCAGAAGCTTCTTTGTGTGTTGCTGAGGGATGCAAAAGCCAGAATCAAAGACCTGTATCCCTGAGAGATGAGACTTGCAGTGATTCAAGGAAGAGAAGCCAGAGCTTCATGAATAATGATGACTATAATCACAATTGTGGAGAGAACTGGGACAAGGATTGAAGTATGAAGGGCATAGGGTAGGTTAGGGAACTGAGTATTGAATAAGTAAATGTGTTGCTTTAATGTGATACTCTGCTTAAAGCATCAGGTCACTGTGGAACATTTGGTACATTCTGTCTCACTGTCTCTGTCTTTGTCACTGTCTCTGTCTCTTCCTTTTAAAGGAAGATCGGAAAACTTACATCAGGGATCCAATTCTTATCAAGGGTCCAGTTGTTTTCTGGACAGAGTACCTTGACCAAATTCCTGCTGTGTTCCTCTAATGGTGAACTGGGTTGGTTAACCTAAAAACTTAACTTTTCTCTTTGACTCAAAATATTCACAGCACCAAAGTGATCTGTAGGCCACTTACATCTGAATTATCTGAGGTAATTGTTCAAACTTCAAACTCCTGGTTATATTCGAGACCCCCTGAATCAGTATGCCTTAGGAGTAGGTTCCAGGAATCTGCATTTTAAACAAACACTCTTGGTGACCTTAAGAATTCTAAACTAAGTATTCTTTCTTAGCTCTTCTTTTCTCCTGGACCTTGGCTTACCCTCTTTATGTTTCTGGAGCTAAAGATACTTTCTAGGCAAAAGATACAGCACCAAAAGAAAAAAAATAAAAACAATTAATACGATCTTCTTAGAAATGCCAGACTGTATTACTTTCCTGCTTTAAAATGTTCAATGGCTTCCCAGTGAACTGGCAATGCACTTCCATGGCTGTGTGCCCTTCCTTTCTGATCTTATCCCCCATTACTTCATCCCTCCTGGCTTGCTATTCCCTGGTTATGCTGGCATAAGATCTGATCCTTGAACCTGCCAAGATTATTTCTGTCTAGGAGCCTTTTCAGTTACTCTCTCTCTCTGCACAGAAAACATTTTTCATATCTTCTCACTCTTGACTCTATCCCGTCATTCAGATATTGGCTCTTCCTTTATCTCCTCAAGAATACTACCTGACTTCCCTTTCTAATATGTGCATGCCTCCCACATGTCACATTCCAGTATATCAGCCTATTTCATTTAAAATTAACTTTCTGGTATTTATTACCATTTGAAATCAGCCAATCAATTAATTAATCTTTTTATTCTTTGTTTTTACTTATCTATCTCCCTCCCCTCTACCACAATTGAATGGGAGAAGAATTTTACCTGTGTTAATCATTTCTATATTTTCAGTGCCTAAAATTGTGCTTGGGACTCAGTCAGTATTCAATAATTATTTAGTGTATGTTGAATTAAAAACACCAAAGTTATAAGATATAAAGGATTTTAAAGCCCCCAAATCAACCCCTGAAGTCACAATGCCCCCCAATCCTTCTAATTTTATAATTGCTCCTACTTTTATCCAAAGAACTACCTCCCATATTTTGATATCTGTCCCTAATTGTGTATGAGGGCAGAAGGACCAAGACCTAGACGATATGATTTGTAATTCTTCTAAAAATGAGAACTTACTCTTTAGTATGGCAACTAAATGGCAAATCATTTCAATTTCATTCTCTCTATATAAATGAAAAAATATTAACCTTTAATTAATTAATTAATTAAATCATTCAACAAGTGTTTATTGCTAATCAACTCAGGCCTATCCTAGGTATTTAAAATACATCCGTCAGCAAAAGAATGATTCCTGCCCTTATGGAGTTTACTTATATTCCTCTCTGCTAACTAGGCCATTTTGTTCAATTAGGAGAATCTTCAGGTTGTGGAGAACTTGTCAACCATACTGAATTATCTTATTCTTATTGTAAAAAGTGATATGCTTAGAAACCTCAACTCTTAAACATGCAAATAAGTTGTTCTGGAATACTATTTCTAATCATCTCCTAAAATATCATACATTATAAATTGAGTACTTGTCAATACCCTTTTCAACAGCAAATCCTCTGGGTAATGAATGATAAAACTAAGAAAGTAGATTAAATCAGAGGGAAGAGTGGACTTATAGAGATTACTCAATTAGAAAACTACAAACTTCTCTCTAGAAAGAGATGCAATTACTAGGTCATTAATTCTATTTTCTTTGACAATATAACCTGCTCAACATTAATGTAAGAAAAAATTTTTTTGAACAAAACCTATACTTTAACTTGCATTAAGTAGAGAGGTATTTGTGTAATGAAATGTGAACTGAGGCTCGAGAAGCATGACTAGGTACTTGAAGACCAAAGACAAAAGACCAACTCTTTCTGATGCTTATTTCTTGGACTATTAAAAAAATGCACATGCATAGTTAATTCTTTTCCCTTCCTATATTCAATTTTAATGTGTTCATCTTAATTCTTCAATAAATTCTGATTCACAACTATATCCTGATGGGGATGTGGAGAATAAAAGACATGTCGGTAACTAAACGTGAGCACATCTCATATGTACCTCTTCAGTGATGCCCAGGCAGAAGATCCTGTTATAGTCCAGATTCAGGGGGCCCGTCAGTAATTTGTAGCCCAAAAGAGCTAAAGAGGTGACTGGAGCATATTATGTGGATAAGCAGCTAGCTGGCAGAAGGATGGTTCAGAAATAAATACTTGATGAACCTATTTTTTCCCCTCAATTAAAGTAGAAGAGAATAACAATGGAGGAGACAGTAAATGATGCTCAGATTATAGCTCAGTGGAGAAAAGAAAAACTCTTAAAATACTATCTTTTTAAATCTAATATATTTTGTCTTTTCCCAAATTTGTGATTTTCTAAAATTTGATATGTTATCATCATTTATCATACTTTCAGTCAAGACTAGCAGTAAGTATTCAATCATATTAAGAGTGTTGAGCTAGGAAAAGAATCAATATTGATGCTCTGTAACAAAAGAGATAAGTAAGAAGGTACTTACTGTCACTCTGAATGAAGTATGGCTGCCAGAGTAGTCAATAAAAGAAAAGAATACCAAAATAACAATTGACAGGGTGTCTTAACTCAATAACTTGTAGTCTATTCTAAGGAATGATTAGTATTGGTACAGTGTGTAAATTGGTAATATCATGCATGCCAGTTCATTTTGAATTTTGTTCGAGTTTTATTAAACTTGAGGATTTAAGTGTTAACATAACATACTGGTTTAATCTTAGATATATCCCACTGCTCCAAAAGCAGCAGAGACAATACAGAAGAAATGAAAAGAAATAAAGCTACAGAGGGCAGTGTTGCAAAAGCAAGCCCTAGAGTCAGACTGCCTGGGTCTGAATCCCAACTTCACCTAACCTCTTCAAGCTTAGTGTTTGTGTCTATAAAATGGGAATAAATTTTGCATCTATTACAAGAGGTTATTGTGAGTAACAAATGAGATCATTTATGTAGTGCACTTAAATGGTATATTACAAGTATTTAATAATGTTTAGAGTTTATTGATATTGCCATGGAAAGCGTTTATTTGCCCAGATAACTATATTTAAGATAAAAAGAGTGAATTCTGTAATAGTCACAGGGCCAATCCACATACTGTTTTACCACTAACCTTCTATTAAGTTCATGACTGCATAGGCAAAGCCAAATGCAATCCTAAGCATGAGAATTAGTCTGCTAGGGCTGCCATAAAAAAAATACCATAGACTGGGTGGCTTAAACAACAGAAATTTATTTTCTCACAGTTCTGGAGGCTAGAAGTCCAAGATCAAGGTGTCTGCAGGGTTGATTTCTTCTAAGGTCTCTTGCCTTGTTTTGTAGATGGCTGTCTTCTTTGTGACCTCCCACGGTCTTTCCTGTGTGCATGTGCATCCCTGGTATCGTTCCTTTTCTTGTAAGAACACTAGTCTTATTGGATTAGGGCCCCACCATAATGGCTTCACTTTAAGTTAATCAACTCTTTAAATCCTTATCTCCAAATACAGTTATAGTCTGAGGTGCTGAGGGTTGGAACTTCAAGATGTGAATTTTGAGGAACACAATTCAATCCATAACAGCATGTATTTTTATTACAATGAAAGCATAAAATTTATATTTTGAATGTTCCATAATTTTCAATAACAAAGTAAGTCAAAGTCATACATTCACACAGTGAAAAATAGAAGCCCACAGAATAAAATGTTAAATTTTCTTCTACTATTTGTTCTTTTACCCCTCTCAATCAGGTCATCTGTGGTAGTGATAGTTCAGAATGCTTCCCCAGAAAACATTTATAGATATCCATATGTATGTGTAACATGTTATAATTATATATATTACATATAGAATATATACACACATAACAGATGATATATAAAACATATACATATATAATCTAATTGAATTTTGTTAATTTTATTTTTTAAAGTTAATAGAATTAGCCTAAATAAATTATTCTTTGATGTGCTTTTTTCACTTTACTTGCTTTTTTTTTTTTTTGATGACTTTTCTATTTCAGTACACATGCATACAGCTCATGATTTCATACATAATACATGGTTTTTATATATATATTATATATATATATATTTGCACTATATTACATAAAGTGAATACTTTTACCATTTCCCTATTGATGGTTTTTTTGATATTTTAATTTTTATTTCAAGCAATAAATAGCTATACATTGCATTTTTGTGGAAAAACTGTTCTTGAACTATACGAGACACGTGTAGTTTTAGTTTTGAAAGACCCTACCAAATGGCCATTCATTTTCAGTCCCAACAATAATGCAGGGAAGTGTTTTCCATACTCTGGCCAGCAGTGTATGTGAGGAGCAGTTTAAATTCTTTTTATCTAATGTTGTTTATTTTGGAGCATTTTCTCATTTTTTTTGACCCTTTGTATTTCTTTTTTTCATCAACTGCTTCTTCATATGCTTTATTTTTTATTACATCATCTTTTTCTTTCAGAGTTGAAGCTCTTTATTTTCTGAATATTATTATTTTTTTAAAGGATATGCATTGCAAATATTTTCTCCCAGTATTTATTTGTATTTTAGTTTTAGTTGTTCTAAAGTTGTTTTAGTTGTTTAATAGTGCTGTTCACTGATGGCTTTTGAGTATTATATCTTTTAAGAAGGCCTACCCAACCCAACATTCAAAATTAGCTACTATATTTTATTCTAGTATTTTAAGCAAAGAAGTGAGATGCTCAGTGAAAGGTTCAGTTTAAATTTTGGTTCTGCCATTTATTAATTTTGAGACATTAAAGGCACTGAAACTTTTCAGAGTATTAATAATTTTGTAATATCTTGCATTAACCTTATTTAAACTAATGACAAGTTTTACAGATTGATTTGTTCACTTTTAAAATATGCTTAATGTTTATTGAATTGATGTAAAATGTTTGACCTTATGAAACATTGTAAACATACAAAAATGTATAGAAAAATAAAAAACAAATGGGTTATTATTCACCCATTTTATCAAATCTTAACATTTTGCCATATTTTCTATACATGTGAAAAAAAAACTTCAGCACAGTTGAAGCCTTCTGTGTATCCCATCCTGATCCTAATACCTTATCTTTTTTTTTTTTACTTCTTCTTATTCTCCCTTCCCTCCCTTCCCCTCCCCCCCTCCCCTCCCCTTCTCTTAACCCTCACTCTCCTTCTGTACAGAAACATTTGGTTGATGGACATTGGAATTCTTAGAGCTATACTCCATGCCTCGGTCTCCTAACTCTTCTTTTACTTTTGATCATTTAGGTTTTATTTCTTTACTTATTTGCATGCATTCAAGGGCAATATCTAGAATTGATTTTCAGCTGCATTTCATTTTCTAGTTAACCCACTTATTGATTGTTTTAGTAATTTCTTTCTCTTAGCAGCCTCATTCTTAATGGATGAGTTATCTTTTTGAATCTTTCAGAAGTTACTAGTGGTGCTCATTTTCAATGCTCCTTGGTTATTTGGGGCATGTTTATAAATGTTATTAGCTTTCCTTCATGTTATTGATTTTTCCCAAATGGTTGCTGAATATTCGTCATCTCTTATGTCTATAGTTGATATTTTAGATGGCTCTTGGCAGGAGGAGAATAGTTCAGTATTCCAATGAAAGTTTATGTCATCTTGGCAGTGAATACAGATTCAGAAGATGAAACCTCACTCCTTGTGTATATCCACGTGCATGTGTGTGTGTTTTGTGCATGTGACAATAACATGGCCAGGTCGGCTTTCTTTGGGGGGAGGGATGTATCTTCTATGCTCAGGGGTTTTGTGTTCTTTATGGCTGCACTAGGTCACCTGGAACACTGTTCTGCTTCTCCATCCACAGGCTCCCATTTTCAAAAGACTCAACTTGTGGAAGGTACTTACTCAGAGTTAGTTTCTGGAAGGAGGGGACTGCTATGGCCAACAGGAACCATAAGCCACTTTTTCTAGGCCCCATTACCTTTAAACTTAATGTTATTTTGTATTCAGCTCTATTGCCTTTTTCTGTTAGTTTATTCTCATCAGAAACACTTTTTTTGTGTTCTGTTGTGCTGATAACAAATTTCCTGGATTGGCAGAATTTCTGAGTACTTGTTTTTTATGTCATTTCAGTGTGATTTTTTTTGAAAAAGAAAGATAAAACCAGACATCTTAAACCAGAAATGTTGAGTCAGCAATGTAGAACTGAGCGATACATCACTTATATTGTGTTGGGTGCTACGGTTAGAAGCAAATGAGATAATATGTTCTCTGCACTAAAAAACCATGTCGTATTTATGACTGTATTTTTCATAGGACTTAAAATAGTATTTTTATTGTTGAATGATTAACACCAGTTTTTCTCAAAATTGGATTTATTCCTCCAAAGTACCTAAGTTAATGTCTCAAATTTTTCCACTTGTTTCTTTAGTTTTTTTTTTTAATTTTTAAAATTTAAAATTTAAAAAGTTAAACATTTTATACACTTATTTATTATATTTATACACTTACTCCTTTAAATTTGCCCCAAATACTCCAGATAGCAAGTCTCTACTCTCTAAAGGGTTAGAAAAAAATTTCAGCTTTTTGATTTTAGTGCAACATTTTTGCTATCTTCTTCCTTCTAACTTCTAATGCCCGTGTGTTAGACCCATTGTTATGAACTGAATGTCTGTGATCTACCCAAATTCATATAATAAATCTTAATCCCCAATGTGATGGTATTAGAGGTAGGGTCCTTGAAAGATAATTTAGGTTTTGATAAGATCATGAGTGTAGAAGACCCATAATGGGGTTCGTGTCTTTAAAAGATGAAAGACATACAGACTTCCTTCTCCACTATGTGAGGATACAGCAAAAAGACAGCTACCTACAAACCATGAGCAGAGGCCTCAGAATGAAACCAACCTTGCCAGCACCTCAAAATGAGACTCCCAGCCTCCAGAACTGTAAGAAATGAATTTCCTGCTGTTTAAGCCACCCAATCTGTGATATTTTGTTATGACAGCCCCAAGGTGAACAAGACACTGGTGCACACTTGAGAGCCCCTGGAATAGAATGTCCATAGTGGCAACCCAAGTATGGGACTCTGAAGAGAGACTTGGAGGTGGTTAGTTATCTTTTCAGCCTATACGCAACACTTTCTCTTCTATTTCATTTATAGTTTTGTGCTCTTATAGGAGAACATACATGCCTCTTCTCTAGAATTTCTCATTTCTCTTGTCTTTAGACTTGTGAGTGCTTATATCTCAAGGGTGCTTATATTTTCACACCTAACACTCTAAGTAGAACAATTTCTGAGAAGTAGAAGTTACTCAATAATATTCTCTAAATAAATGAATCATATTACAAAAAGTATATTTCTCTGCTTAATCAAGTATAAATGGATCAAGCAAAGGGAGGTTTTTTTTTAAAAAAAAATCATTTCAAAACCAAATAAAAATTTAAATAGATCTAATAGTTAATTTTCACATAAGAAGAATCTCTGTTATTTACAACTAAAAGTCTTGTTTCTGAGCTGATGGTTAGCTAATGACCTTGACCTAATCACATTATTGAATTGTGTATTCAGAACAAAGATCTACCTCAGAGAATGTTTTAACATGTACACTGAGCTTTGAGGAAAAAAATGTAGATTCTTTCATTTTATTTGGCATCAAAATAACAACAAGCAATTACAATTTATGGTTGTGAGGGATGGAGAATTTAGAGAGTCTCCCTTTATTATATGTTCTTCCTAAGCATAAATCATTATAATTGCTTTTAAAATAAACACAAACATGACTTAGCAGTCTTATCAGTTATCGTTTCAACCCCAAAGATTTACTGTGTGGCCCTATGAGAATCATAAGTAGCTAAGGAACTCACTTAGGAAATGACGACAACAAAATGACCTTTTATGTCCCAGTGATATGGGCCTTACGGTGGTTATTACTAGAAACTATGGTAACCGCTGCGGGCCCACACCAGTTAGGTAATGAGAGCACTTTCCTTATGTTCAGCATTGTTTCTATGTGATAAATTATTTTGGCTGAATTACTAAGGTTTAATCTTGTTTGAAATGTACTAATCGGATAATGGTTGCTGTGGCTTGGCTGACAAGTATGAGTGACATCATAGTTATTTCATGGTGGCCGTTATAAGCACATCGAGGGGGTGTCTATAGGAGGGAAATGATTATCTTTGGACAGCACTTAAAAAAATTAGAATCAATAAATAGTCAGGGGGACTTTGATTTGGATACAAAGATCTCCAGGATATGATTCATAAATCAACATTTTTGATGCGTAAACTTTGTGAGTGGCTTTTTATTTCTATTGCCCTGCTTTGCCTATCACCTATTTCTCCTTCCCATCAGTGAGGCACTGTGCACTGTTGCACAGTGCACCATACAATTATTTACATGCCCAATTGCAAGCATGTATTGGTAAAGAGGATTTGAGTCCCTTCCCAATTAAATGGGAACTGAAACCTGTAGAGAAAGTCTGACATAATTTGCAATTTATAGCCAGTCTTAAATGTCAAAACTTCCAAGTTACATTACACCTATTTCTATAATTTTCTCTCCACCAAGCAATGTGTGGTTATATAAACTGCAATTCATCCAAGTAATAAAATGTGGATGTAGGCTAAGAATGTATCCTAAATTTATTATATTCCTACAATGCACTATTTTCTCCATTTCAAGATAATTAGGACATTCATCATTTTTATTCTTTTATTCTGGTTTGTGTTAGATGAAATTTCATCATTTCTCAGAACATCTTGATTTTTTTTTTGCTAAGTGACAGGTTTACTTTCAGGATCCTCCAGATGTGCTCTGTTAAAATTGGTAAATTAAAATTTCTTGCTATTCTTTCCTGAGACTATCATTTTGATGAGCCCTTGAAATTAGCAAGTTGGTAAACCAAACTCCCTCCTCTCCAAGCAAAGAATCCTTGTTCTGTGTAGAAGATCTGCAGACACAAACTCTAATCCCAGCCCCACTTAATACTTGCTAAGCCATGTTTGTAAGTCATTAAACTACAGCGTAGCTTCATTTTTAAATGGATTACTTCCTGACCTCAATGTGTCCTCTCTAAAATAAACTTGAAGTACTTTGTGCTTTGTAAGTACCTCATAACATGTTTGGCAATAAAACAGCACAGTGCAGAACAACTCCATTAAAATTGCATTACTAGAAGCAAATAATCAAATTTTTATAAGTGTAGGAGTAGAAAAGTATTAAAAATGCTATTGGCTAGATATTAAAGTCTAATCGTTGGAAATTAAATATGATAAAAGTTAACAACAACAACAACAACAACAACAACAACAACAACACCCAGGTTTCATTTGTACTTTTTAATAAAATAACCCAGGTACACTTAGAGACTGTATCTGTGTATTGTATTTCACAGAAGCATAAATTTATAAAATCGAAAGGGATTTCTGAAACTATTTAATCCAATCCATCTCACTCTCATTGGATATCTGAATCCTTTCCATATTAGCCTTGAGAAAGAGATTATTTAGCTTCAACTGAAATACATTTAAAGATACATGCACTTCACTAATTACATTTAATTGCATGAAAATTCTTCCAAATTCTTCTCTCTTATGCATTCTACTCTTGGATACCTATTTTGCATACTGAGGAAACAGAAAAATGAAAAAAAAAAAAACCCAAAACAAAGAACAAACTAAATTAAAACAAAACAATCATTGGATTAGGGCCCAAAGACGATGTTGAGATAAGATCACATTTGTAGGTATGGAGGGTTAGGACTTGGACATATCTTTTGGGGGAACACAATTCAACCCACAGAACACACCAATGTTCCCAGATGCACTAAGTCTGATTTTGTAGAGTTTCTTGTGACCACCTATGAATCTCCTTTGTTCAGTTAACTTCTCTTTCACAAGCAGGGAAAACTACCCCCTTATTATGTCTCTCTTAGAGAAAGACCTTCCCTAAATAAACATACAAACAAACAGAAGCTTTGTTTGGGCCACAAATGATAGAATTATTTCTTTAAAGTTTTTAACCATAATTCTTTTCTTCCCAGAGAGTAAACTGTATAGGAGCCAGAAGGAGGGAGTGATAAAGGTGAGCCTCGTGAGCACTCCATATGTTTTCCTCTCAATTTCCATCCTACAATGTTAAAATTTCATTGTGATTTTGGTGATTTCTCTTTTAGTAAATCCTATGTTTTCCTGCCTGTTCCCTTTCTCCCGAGTTCACAGACCAGACATACTATCCTATGTCTCTCCTCTAGTGGTAGAGAGGGTTGCATTTTTATTGACCAGGTCTCCTGAATCCCATGCAAACTTTGAAATCTTTAGTAATTAAGGAAGCTTGTTTTCCAAAAGTAAGTGAAGATCTGAGAAGAGTGGTGTCAGTTCTGGCCCAGTGAAGATACTTTGTTAGAAATATCACAACAGAGTGATCTGAAAGATGAGAAACATCAAGACTGTGCACCGGGGCCATCTGTCCTCCATGCTGAAGTTGGTAATAGAGTGGGATCTTAGCTGATGAGCCTGAACAGCTTTAAAAAGGATATATGCAAAGAAATGGTGGAGTGAAACATTGAGTTAGAGGCTCAAATGAATATCAAACTAAGTGAGGAAGAAGAAAAATTGATTTTTCAATTTATCCTCACATTTTTAGAACCCTTTAAATTATATGAATGTATGTGTACATGGGGATGCATATGTTTGTGTGTTTGTGTGGGGGTGTAATTTGTGGTACCTGCAGATTTTCTGATTATTGAGAAGATAAATTGCAGAGCAGAGTAGTGAAAATCAAGAGGCTCAACTCTAGCCCTGTTTATATTTTCACTTACTAAGAAAATTTCTTATTAGTTTTTACAACATCAGTTATAAGATGCACATTTTAATTATGTTTTAGTTATATTTTAGCATATCTAAAATCAGGGTGTGTTTTACAAATGATAGTGTCTTCCAACTGTTGTTGGAGGGGGACAGTTAGGACAAGGTTGTCATTGGCTTTAAATACGAGAATGTAGAAATAGCTTTACGTATTGTCATGGCCACTTCAGTTGAGTTATGTGTATTATTGAACTCATTTTGGTTTTAATTGCTGTTAAAATTTCGTAGGAAAGATTCAATATGGTTTAGCTTTACAATGAAATTTTATTGCATATGCAGAAAAGTAAAAACAATTCTTTAAAAAATTCATGTCCATATAATGCTGAGAGGACTCTTTATAAGTGTGAAACAAAATATCTATGTGTCATTGTTTAATTGGGAGCATTTGTTTCTTAATAGTACATGAAATAATGGTGTATCTTCAATTAATGACATATTAGAATCAAGGAAATGCAGGAATTTATTCCCTCAAGTACAGTGAAACATGAACTAGCCAAAACTTAGTCTTCCATAACTTCCTGAATCCAATCCTAGACTGATTATTTTTGGTAACAAATGAACAGCATCAGAGGATTCAGGGAAAAATGACTACAGTTGAGAAAAAATCTAAAGACAACTTTCTGAATTTCATTACTTGTACCCTGGTACAAACCACCATCATTACCCACTGAAACTTTTGCAAACAGCCTCTTAAGTGGCCTCTCTAATTGGCTTCCCTGCAAACTCTCCAGTGAATGTCCATCACATGTAGCAGAAAATCTAGATCCTTTAGCAGTGCTTGCAAGACTCCACCTTCTTAAACTGAACTGGCCTTGCCCGCCTCACCTTTCTGCTACTCTGCCTTACTAGGCATCTTCCCATTTTATTGCCTTCATAATGGCTCTTCTCTCATCCTGCAATACCTTCCTCTCACTTCTGACTTATTGCTTCTTGTCATTCAGCGCACAGGTCACTATCTCAGAGAGATCTTCCTTATCTAGTGAATATAAAACAGTGCTTTAGTTCTTATCATATGATGTTGTTTTTTTTTATTCACTCTCTGAAATGATCTCGTGCCCTTCGAGTAGTTGTCTGTCTTTCAGTAAAATAGAACTGCGCCAGAGCTGGGGACTGTAGGGGTTTCTCTAGCCATTCACTGCTATGTCCTAACACTATAATGTTACTGTGTGTTGAAAAATGAATAAATCAACTGTAATTGGACAGCTTAGTATAAAGGAAAAAGCGCTTTAGTGGGCCGGAGAGATTTATAAAAGTCTTCTTATATACAAATATAAATACATACATACATAAAAGTCTATTTACACAAAAATTAAAAAGCATTTCAGAAGGAATTGGAAACTTAAGATATAGAAAATAGAGAATGTAAAGAGTTAGAAGAGTAGCACAATCCAGCCATGATAGTAGTGACTTAGGCACAGTTTAGAACTGGCTATATTGACAATGTGGAACAAACTCAGATTACGGAGAGGAAAGACAGAAGGCAGAGCAGCTTGGAAGTCCTGAAGTGGGAAGGGCGCACCTGCTCTGTCTCAGAGTACTTGCGGGCATTGTGTTCCACTCCAGGCTGCCAAACAGCTGAGCTCCTGCTCTTGGGCTGGGACGTGTTATTCACTACGTAGAATACTGCACTATTAATAAAACTTTACATTTCCAAAGTATGCCCAGCCAAGTGAAATGTTTATGAGGATCAGGGCAAGTAATGTGAGTGGGAGAAGCAGGCTGGGTGACACAAGCTCAGGCCTCACCTGAAAGGACACCTGCTGCTCAGCTCCAGCCATCGCTGCCCCATGGGAGCTGGGCCCGGTATTAGGAGATCTCCACTTTTCTAGTAGGCCAGATGTCTGGATCTTTATATAAAATTCCCTACATTTCAATGCTGACAACAAATGAATTTATGAAAACACCGTGAGCCAAACGAAAATGGTGCTGTAGTCCCTATTTAACCTACAGGTTATCAGTCTACAACTTCTAGTTTATGAGCACTTTCTGGTATTATTCTTTTAGAAATATCCAAGAACTTCATGAAATAAGTAAGTGGAAATTTAAAATTTTTCAATGAGCACATTCTTCTTTTAATATAATTTGAGGGTACAGAAAAATGAAGATTTGGAAAGAAGAAAGTCTGTTGTGTTCCTACACTAAATAACATTTCGGTCTATTTTTTCTATAGTTAAGACCAATGATCACTGATAAAATGGATGTATGTATGCATAAGTATCTGCATATACATTGGTAGCTAAGTCACTCTTTATCCTGCTATCTTTCTTAATATCATGTTATAATAGTAAAGCATTTCCTTGTTATTTAAATTTGTTATAAATAGTATTTTAAAGGCTGCACAGTACTCCATTGTAATTTGGATAGTCATTTGCTTAAAGATTTCTTTATTTTGGACGTTGACATTGCTTCTAATTTTTTTTCACTATGGCAGCTCAATAATGAACATCTTTATGCCTAAATATTGGCTTGTATTTCACTTTATTTCATTAAATGCGATGGTTAGGAGTAAAATTATTTCAGGAAATGTTGATGAATAAAACCAAATTAATTCCAAAAATTTTGGCACAAAATCCACTTGCAAAAGCAATTTTGAGAATATATAACATATTCCTTTCCATTGTTAAAAATGACAAAAACACAATTTCTACTTGATATGTTTATTGGTTCATTTAATTATTAGTAAGAGTGATTATATTTTATATGACCATTAGCTACTACATGTATTTTTTTTTATTATTTCATTTTCTTCTTAGGGCATTCTTTTAAATTTAGGGGTCTACTAAATATATTAATTGATTAATCTTTTTTTTGTATAGGAAATAGACTATTTTCCTGTTGGCATTTTAATACTAGTCTGTTTTTTTTTCTTTTTTCTTTTTTTTTTTTTTTAAGTCTAGTCTCTTTGGGGTTACAGAAGCAGTTAGTGGCCTGATGGTAACCTTTGGCGGAAACGAGGGTGCTCAGGGGCTATAGGGTCATGCGATTGCCTGGGGAGGCTGAGTGGTCTTCTAGTTCTTGTAGTAAGAATCCTAAGGGACACTGGGTGGGGATTAGGGGAATCCAAATGGTTTTGGTTAGTAATCTCAGTGTGGCAGATTAGGCATTACGCTCACTTGAATATGACCAGCAGCCTATCAACTGAGGAAAGTAAGTGGGAAAGATAATGTGGAATGACTAAGATAAGTACAAAATTTCCTCATCATATTTAATGTTGCAAATAAATAGGCTGAAGCCAGCTGATTTTTGTGCCAGTGTAGATAGACATGTTTTCCCCCTTGCTTAAATAATTGTTAACTTTTTTCCTTTATCCTTGTAATTAAAATTGCCATAATACATCCATTTTAAAATTAATTTTTCATGAAACACAGTGAATTGTTTCATTGTATTTTCTCATGCTTTTGTTCAGTTGAGCAAAAGTTTTCTCTATTTAGTATTGTTACATTTCCATTTGTTCTTCAGTAACACCTAAAATTTTTGGTTGGCCTTAAATATTTCTACTTTTTTTCTCTTATTTCTCTATTAACTTGGTTCTTAGCATCACTTATTCAGTTATCCATATTTAACATTATTTTCTGATTGTCACCAATGTGGGTTTAAAATTTGCTGTTGTATTCAAGGATTTTAATATTTTCTCATTTTATTCAGTTCTTTTTTCATCAAAATCTTTCTCTCTCTGTGGATTCCTTCTTCTTTCCATAAGAGGCTCTGCCTCTTCTTGTCTCTCTGAATGCATCGAACACATTTTCTAAAATGTATTATGTCTCATAGTACATTTGATTTTGTGCCTCTGTCCTCTTAGTGTGGGTAAGTGTGTCAGAGAGAACACAGTTCTGGTGCTGAAGACAGGACATGTGGGCTCTTAAGCATGAGGTCACATTTCTGCTCACAGGAAACATGTTTTTTCTCTCTTTTCTATTTTCAGCTTTCAGTAGAAGCTTGTCAGTTTATGCGTCAGTTCAGGTCCTTTGCGAAGTAGATACAAGACAGAGTTAGGTGTGCAAGAGATTTATTGGAGGCAATGCCTTGAAGAAGATAAAGAGGAGAGGAAGCAGGATTAGTTGCTTTGGATGGCAATCCAGGTCTGAATCCTGTGAAGGATGAAGGATTGGATAGAAAGAGGTTCAGACTGAGGTGCGTATCTGAGTGTACCTTGGCCATCCCAACAGAGATTGCTCAATAGAGAACTTCCACATGGGTAGAAATTGCCAAGCCCTGGTGCCCACACTGTGTGTGTCATTGGCTGTCAGTTGTTTGGGGTAAGTGTGCCTCTGCAGTGGACCCTGAAGGCACGGTGTCAGGAGAGAAACTTACAGCAGGCTTTCTTGAAGGAAAATTAAAAAGAAATACCAGTATGGCTGCTACAGAGGGGAAGAGAAAAAAAAACTTTTTGTTTAAATATTTCAGTTTCTGACCCAAAAGCATCATAGTTATTGAGATGTTTTTCTAGGCTCTTCTGGAGTGTCACTTCTTCCCATTTAAAATAACAAGAGTGAGCAATGGTCAGTAGGTTTGACCAGACTCAGCAGGCTGTACCATGTTTATAGTCCATTATTTTCCCTGAGCACTACACATTTTCATAAGTATGTCTGTTCCATAATATTGTCCTTTCACTTGACCTGAATCTTTTCTATTGTTTTTATGCAACCTGCTTTCCTATTTAAATTTCTTCTCCTTCCAGGGCCTGTGTCAACCTGAAACAGAACTAATTATTGATTATATGCTACTTTTGTGCTGTTTTCCTCTGAAGAGTTTAATAATTTTGAATCATACCAATTTACTCTCAGTTTAATGACCTCCAATGACATTCTACTGCATTTAAAATAACCCCCAAACTTTTTACTATGGTCTATAAGATCTTACATGCTCTGCATCTTCCAACCTTTTGACCTCATCTTTTATGACTGATTGCCCTTGTTCACCATATTCAAAACACACTGCCTGAAGCTCTATCTGGGCTCAGATTCTCCCCTCTGTTTATAACACTTTTCCTCCAGATTTTTGCACTATGAGGCTTCTTTCTACTCAAGTACTCGTACTCAAGAAGACTTCCCTGAGCACTTAGAAAACAGGCACTAGAGTCACCCTCTAGTCCCTTACCATGCATTTCCCTTCTCCTTCACAATGCTTTCAGATATCGGTTTTACCCTGAATCTCACTGCTACTTCGAGTCAGATATTTTTAGGCTTGACACAGACATTCAGGATTTTCACACACCAGTTATATCAGATGAGACCTAATCCATGCTACAGCAGATTCCAGACAATGCGAAATAATGTTAGCCAGTCTGGGCTGTACTCAAGCCTTCACCATCTGTCTCTAACCCTGTACTCTTTACCTTGCTTTTCCAATGTCTGAAATTATTTTATTTACATGTTATTTGATTTTATATACCTTCCCCAACTAGAAATAAAGTTCTGGGATGTCAAGAGCTTTGTTAGATGTATAAATTACTGCGTGTCTGACTCTAGAACAGTGCCTGGCACATAGTAGACATTTCAATAAATATGTGTTCAGTAAAAGAGTGAGAGAGTGAATAAATGAAGGAACTATATTTTATTGTCACAGAACAGCTTCTTAAATCTCAACTATGTGCATAATGCTGTATTAGTCATGGTTCCAGAGAAAGAGAACCAATAGGATGTATATATAGCTAGCTAACTAGCTAGCTATACCTATATATACAAATACATACACATTGTGGGACTTAGCCTCCATAACCGCGTGAGCCAACAGAAGCCAAGTCCCACAATCTGCTGTCTGCAAGCTGGGGAACTAGAAAAACCAGTGATGTGATTCAATCAAATCTGAAGGCCTAAAATGGGGGGCTGGTGATGGAAGTCCTGGTCTGAGACTGGAAGCTGGAGAACCAGGAGTACAGATATCCAAGGGCGAATGAAGATAGGTGTCCTGGCTCAAGCAGAGAGAGCAAATTCACTTTTCCTTTGTCTTTTTGTTCTATTTAGGTCCTCAACAGATCGGATGATGCCCACCTGCTTTGGTGAGGGCAATCTTTCCCCAGTCTATGGATTCAAATGATGATGTCTTTTGATGACACTCTCACAGACACAACCAGAAATAATGTTTAACCAGCTATCTGGGCATTTCTTTGCCCAGTGAGGTTGATACATAAAATTAACTATCACAGTGATCATAATACCTTTGGCAGAGAGGACTTAGGGAAGATATTATAAAAGGTTTTATGAGGTGAGAACTATCAGGACACCTGTCACTGACATCATTTCGCATAAAGGAATGCAGTTTGGGCTTTCTGTGGAGTAGTTAACGTAGCTAGTCACTCTCGTCAAAGCTGCTGCAAGTTAAGAGCTGCTCCTCTTAAAGCTGCACATTTTCTTTCACCCTCCCGATAGCCTCAGGCTCATGCTAGCCTGTCCTTTTCATTTCCACTGTCTGATATTTGGAGGAACAATCTTCTTCCTCTTTCTGGGACCCCTTTCTACTCTCTGTCTCCTGACTAAAATTGTCAGTTGAGCTACAGGTCACATTATGGCATTGATGTTGCTACCTTATACAAATTTTAATTTTTAAAGCAACTTTCACGAGATTCATTTTTTAGTATGATACGGAGGACTTTTAAAACCAATAGGCTCAAAATGCAATTGATATTGGATAATTTTTTTTTCTCAGCACCACCACCTCTAATTACACACTTCTCACATTTGCCGTGAGACAGAAGCAACCCTAGTCATTTGCTTCTTTTGAATTTGCCTCAAGCATTATAACCCTCTTGCAGGCATTGCAGGCATTTTTTTCTCACCATGTTAGAATATTTTAAACCCTAATGGAAATATGTGGTTCAGCTCTAGTTACTCTGTGATAATATATGAAAATGGACAGGTATGGTTTATTTCTCAGGAATTCCATACTCAGAGACTAAAGAACAACAATAACAACAACAAAAACCTTAGAGACAATAGATAGATTAGAAAAGAAAAGTACTGAATATTCTTCTAATTAAAAGCTCTATCACTGTAAGAAAATATGATGCAGGGGCACATTTATAGGTCAATAATGGTCCACATGACAGAGGCCTGGCTTCCGGTGCCCTGTCCATAGATTGGCTTGTCCAGGTAACTTTCTGTATGACATGTGGGTAACACACTGCAAGCTGAGGGCATACGATGGTGCAAAATTAGCTGTAATCAGAGTTTGGCTTCAGGAGTATTGAAAACATGATTTGCAATTTTCATCTGATGCAGAGGCTCTTCAGTTTTCACAGAATCAAAATGAGCTTTTAGTCTACAACTGCTCTGGTTGATTTACCTTCTCTTGTCTCCATTTTTTGCTCTCTAGCAAATTACCTCTAGTAATCTTGCAGATTTTATATGAGCAGAATTTGATGAGAAAAATGTAAATTGTTCATGTTAATCAGTCATGGGTTGTCTTATTAATTGATTATGCCACCCACCGCCTTAAGTTATTTTAGAATCATAAGAAGGTAAATATTATGAACTACTTGTTATGTTTTGCTGTTCAGGAGATGTCGTGCAGTATTTTTTATGGCATAAGTTTGTGTAAAAGTGTAGTGATGTTTGTGTCTTAGTAAGAAAAAATAGCATAAGTTCTTTTACACAACAGGGAAATGAAGGTAGCTATGCGGTTTTGAAAAAAAACAATGCCTTTTTTTGATGTTGCTCCCAGCAACAGTGCCAAGCCTCTCAGATCGTCAATAACACTAGCAAGGTGCTTGATTCTTCATGCTCCAAAGCCCAGCCAGCCCTTTTCAACCAGCCTTGGCACGTCACGAGGACAGCCAATAGACCTGCTCTTGGGTGACAGTGTGCTTAATCACTCAGGCATACAGTAACTGTATTAATTAGCATTACCTGGTTCTTAAAAAGGTAAATAAAGCATGCGCACTGTATTTGGCCTCAGCTGAAATGCTTTCAGAATCACGTAGTTTTTTCCATTATCAAAATCTTTTGACAAAGATATTTTAAGTAAAACTCTAATAGTATCTTTTAATGAAGACATATTTGAGACATTAGATTTGGTCAGAGTACTCAAGTCCTTGTTTTGAAACTTTTTTTGTGGTTGTGGGCAAGTTAGTGCATCTCAGTTACTGCATTATAAAAGGGGATAATGATATATAATAAATGGTGGTTGTGTGAGTTAAGTGATCTAAAGTCTATAAGCTTCTTGGCACAGTGTCTGGGATGTAGCAATGAATAAAACAATGAATTCACTCAACAATGTTTATTGGGGGCTTATTTTGTATCAGTCTTTGTTCTAGACTTTAGCTGTCTAATATGGTTGCCACTGGCCGCATGTGGTAACTTGCAATGTGGCTAGACCAAATTGAAGTGTGCTGTAAGTATAAAATATAGGCTGGATTTCAAAAATTGAGAGCAAATAAACAAAAGTATAAAATATCACATTAGTATTTTTATATCAAAATAATCCTTTGGATATATTATGGAAGTCAATACATTATGAAAATTAATTTCCATTTTTTAAAAAATATGGCTAATGAAATGTACATACATAATTACATACATAGCTCACATTTGTGGCTTACATTACATTCCTAAGAAAAAAAGAAAAAAAATCCAGAAAATGTTTTTTCCATTTAGACCCTAAATATCAGGAAGATGAAATAGACAATATATGCACAAATAAATGCAATGGAATCTCTCACAGTTTTATATTCGTGGATTTGCCTACTTGCTAAAATGTTTTTGTAACTCATAAAATCAATACCTACAGCACTTTTACAGTCATTCACAGATATGTGCAGAGTGGCAAAAAGTTGAGTCACCTTACGTGTACATTACCAGCCGAAGTCGCAGCTATGTAATTCTTATTTCTGTTCTCATACTGTAAACAAATGTCCTTCTCATAGCCTATTTAGTGCAACATTTCTTACATTTTCGTGGCCCCCAAGGGTAGTGCTGCAGTACTGGGGCAACCTCCTTGCCAATCGATTGAGGACTCCCCCTGGGGACAATTTCTCTCTGTACTTCTGGGTACTTCTGGGCTGCCCTGAGCAGGCTCAGTGATCTCCTGTGGCTTCAGGAAAACTCTGAGGCAGCAAAGTGTAGAAACACAGTGAGCACATGAAGTGGGACGCTGGCAGCAGGCCTGGGATCGATCATCTCAGTTACAGCTAAAATTGTAGGTTGGGCATGAGGCATGGGACAAAAACACTTCTGTTCTACTCTTTAGTTCCTTGCCAGAAATTTAACCTACCTAGGAACCTTGGACTGCATAATTTGCTCCTGGAAACACATTTATTACTTGTACTCCCAGGAAACTGGGTTCCATACCAGACAGACCCTCTGCGACTCTGATACCATCCTTACCCTGCTGCACTATGAATACTGCTCCTGTGATAAGCTAACAGATATTTGCCACCATAATTGATCCTGACTGGACATAAAGATTTTAATTGCAGGTCAGCTTCCTTGTGCACCAAACCTATTGCTGGGATAGTTCAGGTGCCACCACTAGTAAGAAGTAAGCATCTAGTAAGATGCTGACCTCGTTAGAGTCCCATAACCTCTCTCTAAACCTGATGCTCCTTAATCATAAAAGAGGAATGAAAATAAGACCTCCCTTCTGAAGCTGTGGAAGTTAAATGAAATGATGCAAATAGAGATCTTAGCCCAGTGTATAGTAAGTGCTCGGTGCATGTTGGTGGTTACTATTATCCCAAACACCTTGACTTCTTCCCATTATTATTTTCTACTTAGTTTTCCTCTCCACTGGCCATGTCATGCATGAGTTCCAGGTTGCTCACCAATTCTGGGAATGTTGTTATCATTAGATTTGTATCTCTAGGGTCAGGACTCTGCTCCTGGTTTCTTCCTGACCAAGGATGTTAGCCTTCAAGGATAGTCACTTATGAATCTCTCTCATGAATAAATTCTGTTTTAAATCCCATTTGCCACCCAGGATGTGGTCTATTTTATTTAATGATTTCTAATTTACATGAAGGATTTTGTCAGATTGTTGGTGGTGATTTCATTTATTAAGTTAAAGTGGTGTTGCTCTAGCCCTTATTTTTTACTGTTTTATGTCTTTATTTTAGTGGACAATCTGTTGATTTATTTGGACTTCGATCTTTTTCCTTAAAAGCAAATAGGAATAGTCCTTAGGATAAACAGTGGAGACTGAATGCCTTCTCTATTCTGGTTATTTCTTCATAGGTTTTTCTATAAACCTCAAGGAGATTCTCTGAGTCCTTGATGGAACCTTGCTCCAAAATTTACATATCTAGGAAATATTGATAGAGCAACTTAAACTTAGGTTGGGATAATTTAGGAGACTCAAGGCTATATTACTTTTGCAGGAGAGCAATGATACTAGTTCCAATGAGAATTTGAGATATTCCTGGAAAAAATCCTGCTACCTATTATAGTTTTATAGTGTTTTAAGCTCTTATGAGATGATTACATATGATGACTATTTTGAATTCCCTCTGAAGTGAAGCATGCCTAGCATTTGGGCAAAAGGGGAGGGACACATGCATAAAATACAGCTTCTGCTCTCCAGTGGCTTTCAAATTAGATGGGACAGTCGAGACCTATAATACAAGGTGTTACAGGAAGGCAGAAAGCATAATAGAAATGTTTACTTATTTATGCTATTGGTACAAATGTTCATGGGAAAAGTTGCACTTGAGTGGCATTGTGGATGGGTAAAGTTTGGGTACGCGAAGTTATAGAGTAAAAGGAGACTGTGGACGTAATAGGGACAAGAACAAGCTTGAGCCAAAGCAAAGACAGCAGAGTACAACATGAGTTTCTAAGATGGTAAACAGACCGATTGGACTGAAACATAAACAGCTTGGGGTATCATCTTGAAATTTCTTCCCTTCCATCTTCATAAAATCTTTATTTATTTGAAAAGGGTTAAATTTCCTACAGTCTTAAATAAAATTAGCAATGTATACATGTTATTCTTCAGCGTGGATGTCAAAGAAGCATGTCATTGCCTAATTTAAAATATATTTTTATTTATATATTCCCTTTACCTTTGTATTTTGTACATTAGACAGAATTTTTTTCTGCATATTTGGCCTCTGAAATTTTTAATGATATTTGTGGTATATTTTTAGTGAGTGGAATGTAGGAATTATTAATATTAAACAAAATTGTATAAATGGCTACTAAAAGAAACCACATGAAATTCACTGATTAATGATTTACTTATTCTTCAATTTTTCTACTCAGTCCATTTATTTGAGACATATTCTCATTAGTAACATTGTGGTAAGAAAATTGGATCAATCTGAATTAAACTGTACCTCTGCTCTTTATTATATATATAATCTTGACACATTTCTCAACCTCTCTGAGCCTCAATTTATTTATGTGTAAAATGAAAATGACCAATATAGGATCATGGCAACAGTTAAGTGGAATGTATGGAATATTTCTACTCAGCTATAAGTCAAATACAAGCTTGAAACCACCAAGTGCCTCCTTTTTGATCAGTTATACACATGCTTATTGTCCCCCTTAAAAAGAGATGTGTTGTGCTTCGGGGATACTAATACAAAAGTCCCTAGATATTAACAAATAAATGACAGGGGAGTTGACTCACTGAGAAAGTACACCAGGTGGCACTGCCCTTGATTGCTTGGACCTCTAATTAATCACACAGCCTTGAAACTCCTGCTTTCTTCTTAATGCCGACCACTGATACCCCCTTGAAAATGGGGAGGCCAACCCTTATTTTACATCTTTGTCCTCTGACTTTTTGGTTTTTAATACCCTTTTTCCTATATCAGTGTTCTAATTATTGAAGCTACCAATACCAGCTGCTTCCCATTCTTGATATTGTCTATTGTTCTACTACCTTGTGGTAACTTTTCTGTTTACAACGAAGCAGGAAGCAGATGTGGCAGCAATAGACACAGCTCATTATCTGGATAAAAATTTGACTTGGCAGTGGTTTACCTTGGAGTTGCCAAGCCAAATGCAACAGAGTGTATGTGATTCGATTAAATAAAATATCATGTTTCCTTATGCTGACCACATCTCTCCAAGGGGGGCGGGGCAGCTGGTACTCCAGAAAAATATCTAGAAAAGCAGAAACTTCAGCATGATCACAGCCGAGGTCCTTTCAGAGTTTTTCCCCTGCTTTCCAACTGCCTACTTTTGAGGTTCTCTCAAAGTTTCTCAGGTATCTCAAGTTAGTCTGTCCCAAAGAAAGTTCTTGATCTTCTTCCCCAATCCTGTGATTCTCCTAGGCTTTCCTATTATAGTAAGCACTGATAATTGACCACCAACACACTGGAATCAGAATCTTTAAGGTCATTCTTGATCCCTCTCTCTTCTTCTTTTCTGAAATATAATCCATCACAAAGTCCAGTCAGTTTACTATCAAAGTCATCTGCCCATTTCTTCAACCATAGCTCTAGTCCCAGTCATCATCATCTCTCATCTAGATACTAAAATTGCCCTCTAAATGGTTTCTTTGTGGCCTTTTGTGGTCATTTGTCCCCACTTCCAACCTATTCACCACCCCACATTGAAACTGAGCTTTTCAAAATTTCAATCTTATTAGTTTCTACTTCCTCTAAAACCCCTTTAATGGCTTCCCATTGAATTTAGAATAACATCCAAATTTCCTACCAGAGACTGTCAGGGCCTGTACTACCGCCTCCTGCCTATCCCTCCAGTTTCCTCTCCTCCCACCCTCCATTGGCTCTTCTCGTTGTCCCAGCCATTCATGCAGTGTCTCCTTCGTTTCCTTTAGCCAGCCAAATTCTTCCTTGCCTGGACACCTCCTCTGCCCCAAAACTTTCCTTCCACCTTCATAGAGAAAGCTTCTTCTTATCATTCAGATCTCAGGTTAAATATAGTCCATCATGAATTAATTTACAGTAACCCCTGCACCCACCTTTTTTATAATAGCACCATGGTTCCCCTACTTCTTAGTATTTATTTGTAAATATGTATGTGTGTGTGTATGTGTGTGTGTGTGTGTGTGTGTGTGTGTGTGTGTGTGTATATAATGTGGTTTACCTATTTAATACCTATACCCATACTAGAGAGTAAGGCCCTTGAGGGCAGTTACAGAGCCCTAAACACTGTGTACATAAAGGTGCTTCGAACATTTGTTTTTAATTGATGAATGCAACAGGTAGCAATATGGAGCAGAGAATCCTGAATAGACATGGAGCTAGAGAAATGCTCAGCCTCCATTTCACCACATAGAGAGGTGACATCGATCCTTTATTTGAATCTTTTTGTCTCATTTAATAAAACATTTTTGTCAGACAAAAACTAGTTGAGAGTATTATTTTTATTTTTAAAATATTTAAGGAACAACGTTGTTCCATAGATCTGGGTTGATGAGAATTATCTACTCCGCCCCACCCCACAACTATCAAACAGAAATATACGTCTTTTTTGTCTTCAGAAGTGCACACTCTGTTTGTGAGCCCAAATGCTTCACATCTCAGTTATTACAAAGCCCAGGTTCTGATGGCTTCAGAGTCACATCTTTAAGGAGTTGTAGTACATATGCCAGTCATATGCAACTGATTTGGGAACTTTTTCTTGTTGGGAGCTCAGGAAAACCTTTTGTTTAGTTCTAGCAGGGACAGCCTAAATTTAATAAAATTTAGCTTATAAAGTTTTGGCATATAATGCTGAATTGATCATCTTATCAGTAGGGACCTCTCAGTTTTATAAGATGCTGCAAGTGCTCAGACTCATGAGTCCAACTGACAGCAAGTGGATGCTAGCTAGGCTTGTTCCCAAGGGCAGGGACAGAGTCTAACACAATTTTTTATCCTGTCACCTGTCAGAGCTAGTGTCACTCATCTATTAAGAACTACACAGCAAAATGCCTGAGCTTCTAAAACTCGGTGTCCTGTGCAACTCAGGAAATAATTCTCAAAGTGACCATATTCTGTAAGTCATTTTTGTAAAAAAGGTACAAATGTATTTGCCATTACTGCAAAGAGAGAAGAATTGAGGGAAATCTGGGCACTAGCTCAATAAACTTAAATTAAGGAAGCCAAAGTTATGGAGTCATGCAAATATTAAAAGAAGTCATTCTGGCTATAAGTTATTGATGAGAGTAGAGGTAGACAGTAGCTTTCAGAATTTAAAAAATTATTATTACTATGGTCCTAAATACAAAAATTTTTATAAGGCAATATTTACTCATACTATCCACTTCTCTACTTCCTTTTCCTCTGCTGCTTCTTCTTTTTTTTTAATCCGCATTCCCCTTTCCTTGTTTCAACCCACTAGGCTAATTTCTTGATCCTATAATGGGTATTGACTTGCAGCTACAGAAAACAAACCAAGCAAACAAACTTTGGCATAGAATATACTGGAGAATAACAGAGCCTCCCTCACAATGTAATCGATAATAGTTCCGTACTTAAGGCAAACTTTGAACAAGCATATCAGCAAAGACTTAGAATTTTCTGCAAATAGTTATAAGGGTCTTGATGCAGGGAATCAATAACCTAGCACTGAATAGTGTGAGATAAGAGCAGTGTGGACCACTCACCAGAGGATCAATAGAAATTAATCAACACAAGAAGAAGGAAAATGTACTGCTCCAGAACAGGCGGCTAAGAGTGTAAATATGTTCCTTGGTGAGGAGTTAATATTAGAAGTTCCACATATTCTTATGTTGGTTTAGTTAATATTTTTGAAAGCTCTAGACCCTAGGTGGTAATAAGACATCCTGTGCCTTCAAGGAACATATAGTAAATATATTATTTGTGGTTTAATATATATGATATAGTAATATATAATAATTAACTGAAAAGAAGAAAACCACATATAATTCTCATTCCATATTATGATTTTACTTGTTTTCAATTAACCCTTTTTATTAGCTAGATTAAGTCCAGAGTCAGGAACACTGCTCCAGGTATTGTATGCAGGTGTTTAGACTATGTGACAGCAAGTCACAATTACAAGCAAGATGCTGGTAGTTAAAAGTGAAGAGATCAAGTAAGGAAAACCTTTAATATAAAGTTGATTTTTTAAAAGTTTATTTCTCTTTGGAGTATTACATATTTGCTTGCACATATTAAGTACATAATTTAAAAAGTTAGTTTTCCTGTGAGATTTTTATATGAATGTTGAATTTACAGTACTTTCACATTGTTCAATTTACAAATCCATTAGACATTGCTTTTTATTGATTTTTAATTTGGTCAGTGTCTTGCTTATCCCCAACTAATTATAAATTCTTTAAAGATAGAATTTTATTCTTGCTCTTTATATATCTCTTAAATAAGTACAATATATAGAATGAGTATTAAATGAAGTTATGTGCTCATTAAATGATTACCATGGAAAATTGTTCTCCCTCCTGAAAATCGGGGGTAGAATCATGACTTGTATGAATATAAAGTTAAGAAAGTCATGTTTCTTCCTGTGGCCTATAGTTTCTTTGTTTTCTAAATAATCTTTACCTTGTTACTGGTGCCAGAATTTGTCCTCCAGTAGCTATATAACTTTGGCTTCCTTAATTTGAGTTTATTGAGCTAGTGCCCAGATTTCCCTCAATTCTTCTCTCTTTGCAATAATGGCAAATACATTTGTACTTTTTTTTTTTTTTTTTTTTTTTACAAAAATGACTTACAGAATATGGTCACTTTGAGAATTATTTCCAGTAGTTACTTTAGGGCCTAAACTAACAAAGAATGTATAAAGACTATTGCATTTGTTTCCTGGGGCTGCCATAATAAATTACCAAAACTGGGTGGATAAAATAACACAATGTTTATCTTTTTGTCTATTGATGGTCACTTCATACACTGGCTATTGCAAAAAATGTTGCAATGAATATAGGGGTACATATAAGTTTTCAAATTAGTGTTAACGCAAATTTACTATCATAGTTCTGGAAAGTAGAAGTCTGAAATCAAGGGGTCAGCAGGGTTGGTTCCTAGAGGGCTATGAGGGAGAATCTACTCCACTTCTCTCTCTTAGCTTCTAAAGGTTTACTGCTACTCCTTGGTGTTTCTTGGCTTGTAGAGGGCCATCTTCTCCCTGAGCCTTCATATTATCTTGATTTTCTGTGTATCCGTCTTTGTGTCCAAATTTCCCCTTTTTATAAGGACACAGTCTTATTGGATTAGGATCTACCCTAATGACCTTATCTGAAGTTGATAATCTGCAGATAAGATCACATTCACAGATATGGGGGTTAGATTTTCAACATCTGTGGGGAAGCACACTTCAACCCATAACAACCATTTTGTGAGAAGACTCTGGTTTTATTGAGAACATCACCAACACCAGGCCAAGAGAATTAGACAACATCCTCAGTCGTGTCTGACTCAGATAGAAAGACATTTACCCACCTTTTATCATGAATTCTAAAGACTCCTCCTAATCTTGCAGTTATTTCGTCAAGGGTTACTGTCTATTTGATTATTGCATGGTTTAAAATACTTCCAATAGACCATATCTAGATTCACAATAGTCCATGTCATGGAGCATATATTTTAAATTACCTAGATTTTGTTACTACATATTCCCTTGAAATCTCACCTAAAGTTAAACCTCTCTCTTTTTCTCTTTCAATTGCTAAAATCTCCCATAATGATGTAAACACCTGGCCTTTTTTGGTATATTTACAGGGCAAATTTCCAGTTAGTCATATCCTCAAAGAACAATATCTTATCTGAGCATTAGTAATATCCTCCCACTGTTCAGGTTAGTAGGAGATTAGCACATGCCCAAGTGAGACCCATGCCCCTGTGAGCCAGTTAATATGCCACCATTTTGTCTCCTTAATCTACTTGTCCTTGGTCACAAACCAGTAGATCTAGTCCATCCATCATTGTTTCTAGGAAAACCTCCCAAATGCATGTGTTTATAGGAGGACAGTTTTTAACACCTTCATATACTAGATATGTTGTAATTAACAATTTGAGATGGCAGAGACCTGATGCTATGGATGCTAGAATTTGAGTGAAATGTAACACTTCTGAATCTTTGAGATAGTTTTGAATGAAATATGTTTGTACAGATATAAAATAATGATGATAACTTGTATTATCATAATACCAATACAAATAGAGCATGTTAGTTAAGATCATGAAATCTGGAACTAGAATGCCTGGATTTGATCACCAGCCTTACAACTTGGTAATTGTGCACACTGAGAAAGCACTTAACTACACCTTGCCTCAGTTTCCTTCTTTGTTGAATGATGCTAAAAATAGACCTTTTTCATATGGCCATTGTTTGAATTAAATTACTTAAAGAAGTACTTAAAATTAAATAACTTTATATGCTTAGAATAGTGCCTATCAAAGTGCTATATAATTAATATCATGAATATTAATTGAAAGCATAATATGTACCCAGGTCTATATTAAACATTTTAAGAAAAATGTATATTTTGAATTTTAATTTCAAGGAACTTATATCATAATTTGGGAAATAATTAGATTAAAACACATATGATTTGAGAGCAATAAAAGAGAGTGTGTCATTATAGTCCAAGAGTGAATATTGTTTTCAAAGATGACTACAAGCTTTCTTCTCTTCAATTCCCACATGTCTTTACAATGTGATTCTGCTGTTTGTCTACCAAGAAATAGAAGCTATTTCCCTGACTCTTGAGTCTGGTCTGGACTTGTGACTTATTATGACTAATAGAATATGGTAGAAGTGATGTTATATTGAGTTCTGGAGTCTACGTCTTGAGAGGCATTGCAGCTTCTCCTTAATACTCTGCCCTGGGACTGCTGCAGAGGGAAATGGGTCTAGCCAGCCCAGAGGATGAGAGGCCCATGAAGAAAGATGGAGGTGCCTAAACAACACTCGGTACCACATGTCAGACAGGTTAGGCATCTTGGACCCTCCTGTCCAGCTGACATTCAAGCTGATGCTCCACATGAGGTAGCTCAGATGAGACCAGCTGAGGAAATGCTCAATTAACCCGCAGAAACATGACAAACAGCAATCTGCTATTTAAGCCACTGAGTTTGGGAGTAATTACACATCAATAGGTAACTGAAATTCCAAGTGATGCAGAAAAAAATGCAATTGTTTTTTAGAGGTTTAGAGAAAAGAGATGGGGTCATAGGGTAATGAAGAAATGCTTCTTGAAAGATATGACATTTTAACAGGCCTTGGAAAATATCTTAGTCTATTTGGTCTGTTATAACAAAATACTACAGACTGTGTAGCTTATAACAACAGGAATGTGTTTTTCACTGATCTGGAGCCTGGGAAGTCCAAGATCAAGATGCCAGCGTGGCCTGGTGAGGGCCCTCTTTCTGGTTTATAGCCAGCCCCTTCTCACTGTGTCCTCACATGGTGGAAGGGTTAGGGATCTCTCTGAAAGCTCATTTGCAAGATGCTAATCCCATTCACAAAGACTCTACCCTCATGACCTAATAATGTCCCAAATGTCCAACCTCCTATTATTACTTTTGGGGGTTAGGATTCAATATGTGAATTTGGGGGGAACACATTCAGACCATAACATTCAAAGATAGAAAGGAGGTAAATAGCTGGAGACGTCAGTATCTAAGCTAAAGAAACAGCATATGCAAATGAACTTGAGTGAGCAAGCATAAGTCATGCATGTATATAATTAGGGGATTGGGAATAGAAACATGGGGGTCAGGGAAGAAATTAGAATCAACAGGCAAATATGTTTTATGTTAAAGTAAGTGAGAGATAAGGTTTATTCATGGGATTAAGAAGATTATGGAGAGCTTTAAATACTAGTCAGAAATGCCAGTGCGATTTTTAAAAATCACCACCTCCCTTGTAACATTTTCTATTTTATACTATTTACTTAACAAATATTTATTGAGTGGCTACTATGTGCTATATATTCTAGTACATATAGTATGTAGACAGTGTCTCCTCAAATTTCATGTTCACCTGTATCCTGTGAATGTGACCTCATTTCTTACTGATCTTTGTTTTCCATGAAGTTCTGTATGCACTGTAGATGCTCAAAACATGAAGGCTCAGTGAGTAGTGTGCTAGATAATGAGGGACAATTGAAGGTTATAGAGTCTGCAGGATGTAATAGAAATAGTACAGGTTCAAATATACGGTCCACTGATGATTAGCTGTGGGTGCTCTTGAGCAAGTTGTTAACCTCTCTGATCCTTACTTTCACCATTGTAAAACAGGAATCCTAATATCTGTCTCAGGGTATTAAGTGAGAGGACTTCATGAGGTAAAACATGTAAAGTTCCCAAATCATGGTTAGCTGATAAAGTTAATTTCCTCTTTTGCCCTTCCCTGTAATGGTATAGGGAAAACAGATTTTAGGAAGACGAGTTTGGCAGTGGAATACCAGGTGGATTGTAGGGAAAGAGATGGCATCAGAACCTTTGGATACAGCAGGAACCTGGCTCTGGAATTCTGATGTCATGTATTAGGATGGTGATGATGTGAACTGAGAGGAGAAGACAAATTTAGAAATGAATCTAAGGAAGAATCTCTAGAATTCAACTACTAGTTGGAGAGACAAAGAAAGTGAAAAAGAAATATCCACCCAAACTTAGTGTGGTAGACTGAGATATTGTCAGTGTTACTGATACAGTCAGGGAAATCCAGAAATTCAGTAATTAAGGCTGGAAGATAAATTTGGTTTGGTTCAGACTGAATGATAATAGGACAGAAAAAGATGTCATAAAAAACAAAATGAGGCTGTAGTGGAAGAGTAAGAAATGCAGATTTGACCATCATCAAGACAAATGGCAACAGAAACCATGAAAGTGGATGATTTCCCTGAAGGAGACATGTAGAAAGAACAAAAAACAAAGAAAAAACAAATGATGAGTCAGAACAGAATCTTGAGGAGGAAAAAAAAAAGGACCAAAAATTGAGAATAAGAAATGTTGCAGATTTCATGACCAAATAAATCCTTTGACTTAATCCTATGATTAAGCAACGATCTCACTTGAAAGAACGTTGCATTTTAAATGTTTTGTTACAGGCTGCCAGAAAAACATTTAAAGGTCTCTAGGAGAGTCTAACTGCTTTTAGTGAATACCAGTTAAGATTTGATTTAGGAAAATGTTACATTTATCTTAGCTTTTCAAGCTTTCCCAGTGTATTACAAAAAAAGCCATAGACAACATAGACATTTAATCTTTCTTGGCCTCAGCTGGAGAAGACAATACTCAGAATATATATTTTTCTTTCCAGTTTATAGTTTTCATGATTCTTTGAACTAGCCAAAAACATAAGAGCTGTCAGAAAATGCTTTGTGATTAAATATAGGAAGGGTAAGTGACATATTTTCATTTCTAGCCAAAATAAGTTCACTTGAGAATTGAGACTCGTTTAAGCAGTATCTGGAGGCAGGGAAAAACATTCCAAAAGTCTATTCTGTGACTATGAAAGTCCTCTTAGAAAGGAACTAACACTAAAGAAGATGTTGAATTCATAAGAGAGGTTCAAGGCCATGGACTGGTGTGAAAACTGGGGGATATGAGTGTGTGTAGCTCATATGGTCCCCTGTTCTTGGCTTTTATGCTACGTACATCTCATCATTCCGCAAAACAGATTCAGAGATTTATATGACTTGAATTCTACCAATGAAGCTCAGTGAGAAAAATTAAACAAGACAACTATTTCCCTCAAGTCTCTGGGACAAAGAAAGAACAAAGCAGCACTCTCTTGGGGCCAGATAAAAGAAATAATGTAAAAAATGCATTCCCTTGGCCTTTTGAGCAAAAATATGGAAATAATAGCCACTATACAAACTCAATCTTCCACATAATTAATTTCTGTCAACTTTTTAATATAAGGAAATATTATGTATGAAATTATCATTATAGATTATTAAAATAAATTAAGCCTCAAATATAAAATATTCTTTCTTCTCTTTTTTTTTTTCTTTCTACATTTCTGCCATCCGGTAGAATACCATACTGCAGAGATAAATATCCCAAATTCTAGTTCAGAGGACACACTTCTTATGGCAAAGTATAATTGTATTATCTTTGCCAAATTTCTAAACATATGATATAAAGTTGAAAATTATTATTCTGTATATAGTATTGACTTTTAGCATGTAATTTGTGCTGGCAGTATTCTTCCACTGGCCATAACAATGATAATAATTTTTTTTAAAAAACCTATTTTAATTAATTTTGAAAACTCATGTTAATTAGAGATGCATACAAACACACACATACAATACACCAAACATACAGACACAAAATTGGTGCTCAAGAGTAAAGCAAGATTTTAGCCTATTTAATACAAGTGAATCACACCGTTTTGGGCACATAATATGTGATCAATAAAATAGTAGCTACTATAATCATCATCATCATGGCAATTATTAGAAGTGTCACTGACTGAGGAATAAGCCCTACTGAAAAGTAAAAGCTACATTGTCTTGATTACTATATGATACTCTAAAAAGTGTGTTCAGGGAGAATGGTTGGTAAAGTTTTGCATTGCTTTATCAGATAATAGTTTGTGAATATGTGAATACTTTAAGACAAACCACATGCAGCAGGAGAGGGAGACATGTTCCTAAAACTTTGCCCCAAGAGCCCCTCTGTTCAGCCTATCATTCATCCTGTTCACAATTTAAATCACTGTGCCTTTGACTTCTTCTAGTGAGGTAGTATAGTTTAGTGCCTTGAGGTCTAGGCTATGATTCCAGATATACCAGGGTTTTAATCCTAGTTTCATCAGTTGCTAGCTTCATGAACTTGGACAATCTATTTAACCTCTTGGTATTCACTTCCTTCATCTATTAGTTTATGATAAAAGCTAGCTCATAGGGCTATTATGAGAATTTTAAAAATGTAAATTTGAATGCAAGTGTGTAGCACATAGTGAGCCCTTGATATAAACAAGCTGCTACCATGGTCTCTCTTTTGGTGATGACTCTACCTTATCTGACTTTAGCTATTACGCAGTGTTCCTTTCTGCCTTTTGTTTCTCCTCCCCTGGTCTAATCTATGATGCTAGTTTGGCTGGTATTTTTGATTTCTTCCCAAGGGCTGCTATTTCTCTTAGTTTATGGCATAACCTATTCACACTTGGTGACTGCAATCTACTATTTGGGTTCTAAAAGAAAGTCTCATGAGTCAGAATAAGAACAACCCAAAGATCATGGTGCTGTGTAAAGTCTTTATGAAGTGTTTTCTCCTTATGACACATGTGTGACATACTGAAAGAGTTCATTATTTCCCAATCATTGCGCAAAGAACCTAATATAGCAGATCCTCAAGTGATATCATCTCACTCATTGTCATTTCATTATGTTGATGTGATGCCATAGAAACTCAACTCTGATTTATATCAAGTAGCCTATGGTAAATTCGGTTTCATTACATATCATCTGCGAAGTTCCATGACCCTATCAATAATGTTAACTAAGGAGAATTCATACTAGGAATATATGCTGCCAATAACTTTTTAGAAAAAAAAGAATTACATGGAAAGTTACTTCTCAAAAAAGACAATTTTATTATTAGAAGTTATTTCTTTAAATGTTGCCAAATATAGACAAAAGATGGTGACAAAAAGTAGGACTATATGCACATATGTTTTAATTTATCAATTTTGGTTGGTTGAAAATAATATAAAACAGAGACAGAAAATAGTGCAAGGTGATGGCCCCATTGCTTCTTAGGCTCAGGAGTGTGCTAAGTGCTAAGTGTTCCAGTACCTTATTGAACATATGGAATACAGTTCCAATAACTCTTTATCATCTTATCATATATTGGTATGTTTCTATTAAGTGATCATTCTTCTCATTAAATATCATATTTTCTCTCTTTTTTTATATGCCTAATCATTTTTATTGGATGTCAGACATTGTGATTTTTACCTTGTCAGGTCATAGTTTTTTTTTTTTTTTGTAGTTCTAAGAATATTCTTAAGCTTTGTCTGTGATGGGTAAATTACTTGTAATTAGATTGATCTTTTGAGGCTTGCCTTTAAGCTTTGTTAGATCAAACCAGAGCACCTTCTAGTCTCAGGCTAATTTTGTCCACTACTGAGGCAATATCCCTGTGAGCACTCTTCCTGATGTCCCATGAATTATTAGACTTTTTCTCTTTGGGTGGTACAAACAGAAAATTGTTCCCAGCTCTAAGCTCCAGAATTGCCCCTCTCCTCATTTCTTAGTATTTCTCCATCCTCAGAAAAATTCCTCCACACATGTGTACCTAGCTTAAAACTTGAGAGGAACCTTTAGCAAATGTCTGAAACTCTCTCTCTCAATCTTCTTTCAGTCTGCTTTGTGAACTCTAGCCACTTTGATCTCTGACACTCAACTGTATCTCTTTAACTCAAGAGCTTTACCTAAACTCCCTTTCCATACTCTGCAGGCTGAATAATCCCTTTAGACTATCAGTTGAAGCTATTGTAGGGCTCGCTACATTTGTTTCGCCTCTCTAAGGTACCATTGTCCTGCAACTTTAGATGTTCCATGTCTGAAAAACATTGTTTTATATACAGTGTCTGTTTTTAAATGTTGATTCAGATGTGAAGGTAAGTGTGGTCCATGTTACTCCATCTGGGTCAGAGATGAAAATTGCCCAAGGTAATTTTTCTTAACCATGATTAATAGATGGTAAATTTGACTTATTTAGACTGTAATGAATTTAAAGTTTCCTGATATAGCCAATTCTGTGTTGTATGCTGGTTCTAGAAATTGTCCTTTAGAGTGTTCTAAGTTTGGCTCATAAACTCAAACTTGGTCCTCCCACCTTTCTCACAACAAAACTGACCAATTATTAACTTTCTAATGTTATACATTTATGAAATCAGAAAGAGATAATTTTTTAAAAAACTATAATGAAATGATCTACATATGAATTGACTAATTTTAATCCAAACATGATTATATCTGAAGCATTCAATCATTCATACATTAAATAAATCTTTATTGAGCATCTGCTGTGTATCAAACAAGCACTGTTTTAGAGGCTAGAGAAAGAGCTGAGAACAAAAAGATAAGATTCCTCTGTTTGTAGGATTTATATTCTATTGTGGTAATAGGAAGACAGACAATAGAAAAGTAAAAGAAAATGTGTTAAGGAAGGAAGAAAAAAGAAAGAAAAAAAAGAAAGAAAAGATAGAAATAAAGAGGAATAAATAAAATCAAATAAGGATGTGTAATGTGAGAATTTAAAATAGAATGACTGGATGGCTATTTTTGATTAAGTAGTAGTCAGAATGATTCTAAAGAAGTTATGTCATCTGAAAGAAAAAGGAAAAATTTTAATTGTGAAAAGACCAGAGAAAAAGCTTTCCAGGTAGAGAGTTTGAATACAAATGTTCAAAAGCAGGTAATACACTTGATATATTTGAGGAGGGCTAGTGTTGGTAGGTGCAGGTAGTGAGGAGTCCAAGAGGTCACAGGAGTAGGTAGGGGACAGGTTATTTATAAAGTGGCTGACAAGATTGAATTTCCTTTAGAATGATGGGAAGCCACTAGAGATTTTAAAGGAAAGGAGTGGCATGATTTGATTTATATTTCAACCTCCCTCTGACTGCTATGTAGAGAATTTTACAGGAGATTGTAAAGGAGTAGAGAAAAAGCAACAGACCAAGTAGGAGGATATAGTATGATAATAATATACACTTGACCTTTGAACAATAGTGGGGTTAGGGATGCCCATCTCCCTGTATAGTTGAAAATCCTCATATAACTTTATTTTTCCTCAAAACTTAATTACTAATAGCCTGTTGTTGACACAAAGCCTTAACAATAGCATAAACAATGGACATAGATTTTGTATGCTTTACATATTGTGTACTTCATCCTTACAATAAAAGGAATTGTTATTAAGGAAACCATAAGGAAGAGAAAATACATTTACAGTATTTATTTAAAAAATCCACATATAAGTGGACCCACACAGTTCAAATCTATATAGGTCAAGCTTCAACTGTATATAGAAAGAAATGGTGAGCTTGGGATAGGTTTGGTAGGTAGCGTCAATAAGACTTGATTAATTAAATGTGCAACACGAAGGATAATTTGTAGATTTTGACTCAAACAACTGGGTAAATGGACATATTATTTACTGGGGAATATTAGGAATAAAGCAGTTGTGAAAAACAATTCAGTAGTTCTGTTTGACCATGTCAATTTTTAGGAGTTTACTAGAAAATCTTATGGAGATATTGAGTAGGAGTTGGATATATAAATCTATAGTTCCAGAAAGTGACCAAGGCCAGAGAAGTAATTTTGGGAATTGTCACAAATAGATGGTACCTAACATGTTGAGTTTAAGGAAAAGCAACAAGGAAGAGTATGTAAACAGAGAAAAAAAAGGATCCATACACCATCCTGTAAATGTCAACATCTGAAGTTAATCAGGAGATAAAAAAAAGAAGACTTAGAAGGAATAAGCTCTGGAGTGGGGGGGGGGGAACCAGGAAATGTGTTATTCTGTATTAAAAAATTTTAAAAAACCACTTAAAAATAAGAGAATGGTCAATGTATCAAATGCTGATGAGAATATCTGATCAGAACTAAAAAAATTTGACCATTGGATGTGACAACATGAAGGTCATCAGTAGCCTTGATTAGAATAAGTGTAGTGCTGGTGGGACAGAAAAACTGGAGAAAGAATATACAGTGAAAAGGTGAAAAGCAGTGTTTATGGACCACTCTTTAAGAAATAAGCTATGCTGTGAATGGGAGCTGAGAGATGGGACAGAAGCTGGAGTTAGAAGGGGTCAAGGAAGGATTTATTATATTAATGAGAGGAAATACTCAACATGTTTTAGAGAGATGGCAATAATTCATTAGAGAAGCGGAAATAGCTACAGGATAAAGAGGAAGTAATTGAAGTAACAGAGTCCTTAAAAGAGAAGAGAGAGGGCTCTAGAGCAAAAGTGCAGGAGTTGGCCTTGCATAACCCAAGGGACACTTTATGTATAGTCATAGGCGAGTATAGATATTAATAGATTAGTTATTTCAAGGTGTAAAGGTACATGAGATATTGTCTAATTTTCTTGTTGTTTCATTATGAAGCAAGGTTGTCAGTTGAGAAAGTGTTAGAGGAGAAAGGTATAGAAGGATTGAAGAGAGTAACACATAAAATAGTGATTCTGAAGAGTCATATGATAAATAGAATTTCTGAGCTGTGTTGTATGCCCCTTTGAGTTTTATAGCCATCCAATAATTCAAACTCAGTAAGTGTATATTTTTCTCCAGGAGAAATTGTGTGGCTGTAGGCTGAGATTCATTATATTAGCTGAGTTTAATTAGGCTGGGATTTTTCCCAAGAGAGTATGATGTAGAAAGAAATAGGAGAAATAGTTAAGATTTTGGCAATGCGTTATTTTAATGATGAATATGGAATCTAAGCCCTAGCTAAGGGAGGGAAGTGAGCAAATGAAGGAGGTAATAAGTAGTAAAAAAGTTGTAGAATTTATGGACTGAGGGTTTTGATGGGGTAGAAGAATAGTTGAGGAAGGTTGGGAGAAAAGCTAATTGGCAAGACAAGACTAAATTGCATTTGACAGAAATATTTAACGATCCAGTTAGAAGGCATACTTTAGGGAGCAAGTATATTTTGAATTGTTAGAATTTTCAGTGTGGAAAGTATTTTTCATTGTATATTTTTTAGCCAACAACCAAAACTCACATTAACCATTCAATTACACCTGAAATTTGGCCTTCCCCCAACTCTTAGATATTCTCTTGGTTCTACGTTCATAATGAGAATAGAAAAACTTTTAGCTAGAAAGTCCACAAACACTGAGTTGGAGTTTAGTCCCCACTATGTTTTTAATTGATTATAAGGTTATAGGAAGCATAAAGTCAAAATAATAGAAAAAGAAGTTTATATCCTAGCCTTGCCAGTTTCAGACTCCATGTCAGCCTTGCAGTTACTTTCCTTCTTAATATCTACCTTGATTCAGATTCTTTGCTCAAAGAGGACACATTTTCATATAGACTTGAGCTGAAACCAAATGCCTTTTAAGGGTTAATATTCTCTTCATAGAAGACAGCCATGGCAACCAGGAGACCCTCTGTTCTCAGTATACAAATAGCTTCTCTCTTTTCTTTCGTGGCTTTTTATAGAGCACGGGAACTAGAATATGGCCAATCTATCATCCAATGCCATACATTCCAGAAAGACTGAAATCATTAAGAACTATCTCCAATCCTAACCAAAAACATAGATATGACTCTTGGATTTTTTTTTTTAAGTCAGATTAACTCAAAATACTTGTTTAGAGGAAAAGGAATTTGAGAAATGAACATTTGACAAGAGTTGTCTCTTCATGTCAATTACTGGTAGTCAAATTATTTTCTTCATTCTGTTGTTTATAAAATACAAACCACATTCTCTATTTCTAGGCTGACAATCTGGAAGTCAAATAGATGGTTATGAATGGTTTCCCTGAATTCATATAGGACTTTCACATCAACATGACAATATGAAGTGACTGCATTTTCTACAGTGCTGGTATTAAATTCATTGACCGTGATACCTTTCTAAAATAAAGTTATCTTGTAAAAAGTGTTTCCTTGCATTTTCCTATGTAAAGGAGAAACTGCCTCTTATCAGACAGTTCAGTTACAATCATTTCCTTTTACTGTTTGTGTTGGCTTCCAAGATATTTGAAGATTTCCATGCTTAATACAGGTATCCCCCCTTTTCGAAAGTTCGCTTTCCTTCCCTTCTCTTTTATGAAAGACCTGTATTAGTATCTGTTTTTGCTAACATAAAGAAATCCGAAGAGGATTTTCACTTTTAAGGCAGGAGGCAAAAAGCAAAAGTAGGATTCAGTATTTGCTTTGCAGCAGCTGTTATAAAGGCAGCATGCACCCCAAGCAGCAAGAGTGGCCCCACAAAGATCCTTCTCTAGGAACTACACTCGGCATCTCAGCAAAGCTGAGAGCTTTGAACTATCTGGACATCTATGCTTTATCTGCATTTATTTTGTGCATCTGTTACCAAGACATGTCCTAGGGTAATTGCTTCTTTATGCTATTTCTGTTTATGAAAGATTTCATAGAAATGCTCTACTTTCAGATAGTGGGGTAAAATGGTTTTTTTTTTAATTTTTCTGATAAAATCAGGTCTCCTGTCCTCTTGAAATTTTATATTGTATCAGATATTTGTTTAATTTTGGGAAATAGAATTGGAATTTCAGAATGTTAAATTTGAAGGAAATGAGAAAACAGAGTATATTCGCTCAATTTGTATAATGTAGAAAAGTAAGCTCAGAGATTCTATGTAAATTGCATAGCTAAAAACTAGCAGAGTCAGTACCAAACTAAGGTTTTCTCTATGTTTGGTGCAGGTTAAAAACAAATTAATCTAGAAGTTTATACTTGATGCACAAATTTTTCTGTCTGTTTTAAACTTAGTGTTATTGCTTCATTTATTCTACATGGGTGAAATTTGTTCACCCTGGCTTGACTCCAAGATTTTATAAGGTAGGCTCTATTTAGCCTTCCAATATTCAGTAAACAATTAAATAAACCACGGGGTGAAACTGGACTATTTTTAGTCAATTATACATTATCAATGGTAATGTTTAACTTTTTTCCTGGAATATACTAGGTTTTTTCCTATTTGAAATCCTAGAAAAATTGAATTTTACATGGTAACTTTCAACCACAGAATTACATGAGTATGTTTCATTCAAAACTTCACATTTAAAATTTACTCAAAGAATGCTTTATAAAACTGACAAACTCTTCCTACTCCAACCTTAACATGTTCATGTACACACGCTCACCACACACACACACACATACACACTTGACACACATTTCTGTCATGGAAAGGATCTGAAACTTCCATTAGAATCGAGAGATGTGGGAATTATGTTTCCTGTGGTAGTAGTACTTCTCTGCTGGATGGAAGGACTTCACTCGCGCTCTGTTCAGCCTTATCTTACAAATCTTTTCTGTGTGGCAAATTCCTGAACCATTGCTTTATTAAAATTACTTTTCTCAACTGTTAAAGCACCTTATTCTGTAGTGTTTTAAAATGATCTTGTTAATATCTAAAAAATAGATTAATTCATGTTCGTAACTTTTAATCCTATACTTTCTAGTAGGGTAGATAGGAAGTAAAATAATAATGGAGAATAAGCAGCAGGAATGATAAAATAAGGAAAAGATGTAGCTAAAGTAGATATTGATAATTGCTCCCTAACATGTAATTATTGTTTTGACAATTATTATCCTAGTTAGTTGGGGGAAATAACCCTGTGTAATGAGGCATGTGGTGGTAGCACAGTTTAGGGCTAGGTCTACTGGCCACAAGAGGAACCCTTCATCTAGCACTGGGCATGGTCTGAAAGGATTTTAGTGTACAAGAAGAGTTTGAGTGGTGATGGGTGATAACAATTAATTCAAAATGAGCGAATGAAAGGCAATGAGAACAAATCACGGTAGAGGGAAAGGAAAAAAAGCAATTTACTTATATAGCCTAGTTGATGAGGAAAAAACTCTCAGCCTAGGTTTTACTAGCTCCATTTTACAACAGGTTAGGTGGAGGTATTTGTCAAATATAATTCTACTTAGTTTCAAACCATATTCATTCTCCTCTGACACTGCAGAAAACCAAGTCCTAGATTCAAAAGTAAGACCAGAGCATTTCTTCAGCTAATGAAATCAAGAAATAAGGGTTTAAGTATTAAGTGATTGTGCAAATTTTAATCATAGTTTGCAAATCTGAGTTTCTTGGTTCTATGTATTCTATTTCCTTTGGGTTCTGACTTTTAAGAGTCATGCAACGTTAGCATATGCAAATGCCCAAATAACTTCAACTAGACTTTGGAGTGCTTAGTGTCTAATATTTTAGATAGGAATGACACTTTTAATAATAATTAAAAGACGAAAACAGAAAATGAGGATTATATTTCTTTCCTCTCTGAAAAAGAGATCACTCAGAATAAAAGGAAAAGTACCAGTCTTTATCTATGCTGGTCACTATGGCAGCCACTGGCCTCATGAGTCTGTTGAGCCCTTCGGGTATGCCTAACCTGAATTGAGATGTGCTTTAAGTGTAAAATACACACTGCATTTTAATACTTAGTTTGCAAAAATCATAAAATATCTCATTAATAGTTTTGTTATTGATTACATGTAAAGTGTAATAATTTGGATATATTTGATTAAATAAAATGTATCGTTAAAATAATTTCACTTGTTTCTTTTTATTTTTTTTTTAGTGTGGCACTAGAAAATTTTAAATGATATATATAGTTTGCATTTGTGGTGGGCATCATATTTCTATTGGATGATGTTAGTCTATATTGTCCCCAACTCTATCTCCAGGAACATATTCCAGATATATTTCAGGCTTTTAGGTATTTCCTACATCTGGAAATGCCTACTTATATATATATATATATATATATATATATATATATAATATTCATTATCTATATATGTAGCCATGCTTTTCTCTTTAATATTTAACTTCCCATATATTTCTCAGTTCAGGGAATGCCCAGTTGTGCACAATTTTGTATTTCTATGAACCTAGAAGTGGCAATATCTGACACTTTCTCTGGCAAACCTACAAATTGTTTCCAAATTTTGAAGAGGAATTTATCAAGAATACTGGTAAGCAAAATAATTCAACCAAGTAAGTTACTATGTGTAGGTAGTTAATATTTTAACTCAATAAAATTTTGCTTGTGTTTATTTATTCCTCTATTTACTCATTCATTTATTCCACAGATGTTAACAAAGGCTTCCTGAGAAAGATGCCTGTTATGTAAGACTGTCCCAGGCCATGGGGACTGAAGTTCAAGGAATGCAGGACATGTTGTTAGTTGTAGAAACTTTTGACATTGATTACTGATTTAATCACTCTCAGCACATGGCTTCAAGCATTAGCTTATGTAGTTGTTCAAATAGAGGAATTGTCTGATTTTTTTAAATGTATCTTTAGACATACTAGAAGACCTCTCAAAGAAGGAAACAGACCCTGAACTTTACTTTTCCATATAAGGAAATGTTCTCTAGGCTTTAGAACAACAAAATTCCCTGAAATATTTTTGGCTCTGTTAAGGCTTATATAATATTTTAAAGAGATTGTTGATGTTTAATTCTAATATTATACTGAGTCTCAAGGTACCTTTGAGACTTGTCATCATAAATGATACATCTAGTAATAAACTGACATTTTCATTAATATAGATAATCTCTTCTATCTCACCAGGTTCTTTTACTTAATTGGGTTTCTGCCTTTTTTATATATATATATCAGTATTTCCTTAATCTAGTAAATAAAATAATTTTTGAGTATTATTTTGAAAAGAAGAATAAAAAACATCAAGTACAATGATGTGGGTAGATTTTAAAAAGTCCATGTGCCTGAATTTACTGTTGAGAGACAGTAAATTATTTTTTTTCAAAAGTTTGTTGTTAGAAAATTTTCAGGCCACAGTCCAAAGTAATCAAAGCACCAATCATAGTCAGTCCTAGTCATCAAAACAAGTTACTATTGCCTAAAAATAAATACATGATACTTTCTTTGTATGAAGGAATGGATCCATTATGGAAAAAAAATATCCTCACGGGGAACATCTCCAAGTACCAAGACCTCAGCTATGGTGGATGTTAAAGAAACTTCTTCAAGGCTAGAGCTACCAAGACAGGACACTCAGTTTTATTTCTTATTTTTAGTGGTAAAAACATGTAATCAGTATGAATTATTCCATAAGATTTGGGTACGTTAGTATCTTTTTCTAAATAAAATTAAATCTTATACTGACTATCTGCCAAGCCTTTGGAATTTCTCAGGCACAGAGTTTCTTTTTTTCTTTTTCTTTATTTTTATTTGAGTTTGAATTACTCTCTTGGTTCTTATAAAAACTCCAGGGCCTCCTGAATGTATAGAGTATAAGACTAAAGTAACAACGAGACCTATACATACAGTGCCTTACACAGTTAAAAACATTTCTTTCTCACTTAAAATCTGAGTAAGTAGCTAGGTGTTGGTGGGGTTGTTTTCTGCATTGTTGACTTGCTTTTCTCAACTCAAGGGTTTTCAATCCAAATGGTTTAATGCTGCATTCAAGCAAAGGAAAAGAGAGAGATGTTGGGCTTCCTCTTTTATAGGTGTGGCCTTAAGTCTGTACAAATTATTTCTTCTACACTGGTCAGAAGGTGGTCACATGGCTATATTTATATCCAGAGAACTTGGAAATGTAGTCATTGGTTGGGTGCTTCAATAAAATTTTTCTCACCATGGAAGTAGGAGAAAAGGAATAGCTAGAAGCCCCTACCACTTTTGCTATCAAAGAAAATTACAAACTGGTCTCAAGATTGAAGCACATAGTTGTCATCACTGAAATGATTATGGCCAAGTCCATACAGTCCATGTGAAGTTAGGTTGCTCCACTTTTTTGGTGTTTATGTCACTGACATCCATCTATCCAGGCAGCCAGCTGTGTCATCTCTTGGAATTAAAATGGCTCTAAAGCCAAAAGAAGGGCTCTAGGCTCTGCCCTTTGAAAACCTGCCTCTCCTGTGTCTTCTAGTCTGGGAGAACAATTTTTTTCTAGGTTTGTCACACTTCTCTTAAATTCCAGTCTCTGAATACCCTTGTATCCTGAGACAATTCCATTCTATCCTTCATAGGCCCTTGAACTCTCAAATAATAGATGTTTTTTCACTTTTGGGGGGAAATAAAACAAAATGAATTTTTAATTCCCCCTACAATCAAGAAAATTATAGTTATTAAAGTTAATGTCACAAACTGGCAGCTATGGACAAAGACTATTGATGTATTTTGTTTGGTTTGCAGAGTTTTTTGGAGATGGGGGAAGGAATTGTTCTTAAATTAATTGCTTACCAACACTGAAAAGAAATACAAGCTAGTAATCTCCATTAGATCTAGTAATCCCACTTTGGGTATATAGCTAAAGAAAATGAAAACAGGATATTAAAGAGATATTTGTATTCCCATGTTCACTGCAGCATTATTCAAAATAGCCAAGATATGGAAACAACTTAAGTTTCCATCAATGCATAACTAGATAAAAAGATATGGTGTGCATATAAAATGGCATATCATTCAGGCATGAGAAAGAAGGAAATCCTGTAATTTGTGGCAACATTGTTGGCCCTTAAGGGTGTTAAGCTAAGTGAAATAAACCAGACTGAGAAAGACAAACACTGTATGGTATTACTTATATGTGGAATCTAAAAAAACAAACAACAAAAAAAAACCAGTCACACCTATAAAAACAGAGAGCAGAGAAGTGGTTACTAAGGGTCTGGGGTAAGGAAAAAAGGGAGAGTTGGTAAAAGGGTATACATTTTCAGTGATAAGATGAATAAAGTCTGAAGATCTAATCTAAAACACAGTGACTACATTGATAATGCTATATTATATAATTGAAATTTGCTAGAGAATAGAACTTAAACGTTTTCACACACACACAAAGATACATATGTGAGGTAATGAATGAGTTCATTAATTAGATAAGGGGAATCCTTTCACGATGTATACATATATCAAATCACCGTGACGTACATGTTAAATATTTACAAATTTATATGTCAATTGTACCTCAATAAAGCTGAAATTAAAACAACAAACAAACAAACATATTTCTCTCTTCTCATGAAAAACTGGAAGATGTGGAATGTGGAAAGTGTGGGCTTGTATTTCTGTGGGGGTGGAGTTGAATAACAGCCACCCTGTTTACAAAGAACATGTCTTCACCTTTCACAGGCATCTCGTCCACATCTTACAGTTATATTACCTGTATTAGCTCTTAGAGCATTTTCTTAGACATGCTGTTTATAACAGAGAGACTTGGCTTTCGTCTAAGGAGAGGAGAAAATAATTTTTAGTTTCTTTTGAATTTCTACAAAGCAAAAACCAAGGTACAGATTAGTAGCTCCCATTCCCCAGCCCCCCAAAACCACAAATGAAAACAGCCTTCAATAATATTTTGCTAATATTGTAGTATATAAAAGATGCTAATATGTGAAAAACAAAAGAATAATTCCATGATCCAAATATGATGAAAGGTTTTATTTTCCAGTCAAAGAAACCACTACTATAAGAGACTGAAATCAACAGATTAAAAAAGATACCAATTTATTTTCTGTTTGCTGAAAAATCAAAGAACATCAAGTAAAAATCCTATGAGGATTCTAATTTTAATAATAGGAAACTAATAAGAAGTTATTTTAACTTTTCACTTAATAATATTGCTGAATAATAATGCATGTTTTACTACTTATTTCTCTTAAGTGGAATCTCAGCAGGATATTCTAAACTGTGTGTTCTTTCATTTCCATTCTCTGTGATTTTATCATTATGTAAGGCAATGAAAAATACATATTGAATAATAAGCCCTTTGTAGTGTTTATTCAAAAAAATATTTAACATATATGCCAGGCACTTTGTTTGATTCTGGAAATTCATAGGTAGATAAGACAAACTGCTCTTAAGTTGCTTGTATGGGTCAGTCAGTAACCCCCACAAAAAGTCTTGAAAATTATAATACTGTGGAATATTTATCCCCATATGCTCTGTCAACTGGGTATTAATAACCTATCCACCTACAATGCCAAAAATTAAGAATGAATAACTTAAAATAACGTAAGCTTGTTTTATAGAATTAGCCTTCTAGCAATGATAAGCCCCAACGTAGAAAATGGTTTCTCAATACAAAGAATCATGAGTAAATAGGGCCAAAAGCAATCACAAATTGCAGAGAGGATTTAACATAAAATTTAAACTTTTGAGTGCAGAGGTTTTTGAATTTATAAAATGTTCTAGATGGTGAGGGGAAGTCAAGTTACTACCACCAAGAAGTTCTGTGCAAGCATTTCTGGTAAATTGCCTTAAAGAAGTTTTAGAAGATGAGGGTCTGAACCTTTAAGCTCCCAGTAATTTGTTGTTATTTATTTTCTCATTCTAAGTCAATATTAACTTTTACCTTAATTTTGCATTTATAAATTTGAATTATTTTTCTTAAAGAGCCCTGTTCCTCCTCTCCACAAGTCCTGGATCTGCCCTGCTTTGTGGGTATCACAGTGAGACTGGGATTAATGGAGAGAATCTAACAGATACAATTAGAAGAAATAAAGTGTGTGTGTGTGTGTGTTTTTTAATTGAAAAGAATAAAGAAACTTATCCTGTGTGGAGATGTCCATATAAATGAAAGGAAATGCATTATCTTTCCTGGCGGAGAGCAGATTCCCAGGCTTTCTTAGCATCTTCATTTGGACATGGGTTGGTGATGTGCAGTGAAGACATGTCAAGTAACAGAATATACCACGCCAAAATATATTTCTTCAGCATAAAGATTATTTTGAGCTAATTATTTTGAGAAACAGCAGGCACAGGAGAAGCTCTTGGAGCAGAAGTTAACCTTTTGTAAGATAAATTTATGTTTATAAAGGAAATCTTCATTTGTAAGGCATCTTCCTCTCTGTACTGAGAAAGATAATTAAATCACAAAGAATCTTATTAATGGAGAAGGCACCAACTTAAATCTGCATAACAAACCTTACCCTTATTTACCTGTGCTTTTCCTGGTAACCTCTCCATAACTGGCCTCCTCACAACACCTTTCTTCTTTCATCCTTAGTTCAAGATGGTATTTAATCTGAAGTTCTAAGCCACTTCGGAGAGTCACTCATTTTCCCATGGGTATCTCCCATATATACATGAGGTACACATGTTAATAAACTTTTGTTTGTTTTTCTCTTGATCTCCTTTTCATTATGGGAGTTTCAGCCCTTGGCTAAAAGAGGAAAAATTATTTCCCCCCTACACAGGCCTGAGAAGACTCTCTTTTGCCATTTTTGGTCTCCAAATGATTATTTTAGGGAACTCTGGTGAATTGTCTGCCTGCTAGCTAGTTTCAACTGTAGAGAAAACCCAGAGTACAGTTGAGTGTCTCCTTTGTAGCTGGCTGAGGCGGAAGTCCAGTTTTAGGCATCTTAGGTGTTTCACCAGAACTACGCGCCTGTGTCCCTTAATACCTGTGTCCTCAATCCATTCCTAGGTGGTATGGATTGGTCTGAAGACCATAATATAGAAAAATCCCCTGCATTTTTTTTTTTAGATGTGATGAGATTGTTATGTTGGAGCATGAAGCTTTTTATATACTTCAATGAGAACTGAAAAGGTGTTATTTTAAAGTTGCAAGCTGAATAGCAGCCTGCATGCTTATATGTCATCTCTTTTCCTTCTCAACTCCCTGCTTGGGTGATTTAAGCTGGTTTAGTAGGAGAACTGAAGCTGAGTATAAGTTCCGTAGCATCCTGAAAAGAAGAAATATGTGTGGGGCCAAATTATTTATAACATGAGGGAGGGTAATGGAAGAGGCATGAACTTTTGGGGGAAATTTGCCTTTTCAGCAGAATCTGGGGGTAAAGACCCTTAATCTTCAAAGGAGGAAATACCTAGCTAAACAGGTGACTTACGAATCCAGAATAGAATTATCATTCTCATATAGTGATCCTTTGGGAAGACCTGACGAATCTCTCAAATGATAAGAGCTTTAGAGGGGCAATTGCATTGATGGGTTACACTGATCTTGTTTCATAGGGTTAGATGAGAACTCATCCCATACTCCCTTCACACCCAGAGTAACCTGAACATCACCTTCACACTTCAGGAGAGACCTCAGTTTGCCTACTTATCTGGAAAAGAACGTCTATTTTAACTCATTATCTACAAACCTATTTCTGGATTGGTCTGCATAGATGCCAAGGTAACCATGTGCCTAGATATAAGAACACAAAAGAATGGCACAGATGTTTTAAGGAGCTCAGTAAACTATTGGGGAAGACGAAGCACAATATCAAAATAGAGGGCTGCTACTAACGCAGAATTAATCGTAGTAATAGAAGCACTCTATGCTAAAGGAATGAAAATTCCAAAGATGATATGATTACTGAGAGAAAACAAAAAAGAACTTTTGGAATTAAAAAATATAATGTCTTCACTTGAATTCCAGAAAAACACACTCTCTTGTTTAATAACTTAACTTTTCTTTCTTGTCTCTTTTGATGGGTTCCTCTGTTCTCCAAGAATGACAACATTAGATAAAGTTGTCTTCTTTATCTAAACTAACTCTACTATGTGACTCATCTGTATGTCTGCTACTTCCAAATTTATATCCTCATCTTAAATCTTTCTCCTAAATTCCAGATTTATATATATGTAGATATATAAGTAGGCAGACATATTCTTTAGGCAGAATAATGTCTAGTACTAAATCTCTAGAATCTGTGAATATGTTGTCTTGCATAGCAAAAGTGACTTTGTAGATGTGATTAAGGTTAACAACCTTGAGATGAGATTATCATGGATTACCAAGGTCAACTCAATCTAATTACCTGAGTCCTTAAAGGTTAAGGAGGAAGCAGTTCAGAGAGATGAAGCTAAGAAGGAGTGAGGATTGAAGAGTAAGAAGGATGCATCCCGCCCTGGCTGACTTTGCAGATGGAGGAAGGGAGAGATACACTAAAGGATGTAAAAGGTCTCTATAAATTGAAAATGACCCTTAGGTGATAGCATGGGGGTGGAAAAATAATTTTTTTTTCACCTTTCTAAATTCATCTGGCTGAACTAATATCAAATTAACACGAGTTAGATTAATAGGCGAAAGTGACCAAATTTGTTAAAGACATACATATAGGAGTTCCATAAAGACTTGAGACCTGAGAACAGATGGGGTAGTTGAGGCTTAAATACCACCTTGAACTGAGAAGGAAGGCGGGAGTTGTGATTTGGGACTTCAAAAGGCAGAAAGGCAATTCATATAGAGATGGAAAAGCAAATGTTTGGTAAATGAATGTTTGCTGGGCCATCTTTAATGATGGAAAACAAAGAGGACTTTGATCAAAGAGGCCTCGCTAGGTTCCTCCCTTTCCATTACACACTAGTTCCTATTGAACTATAGTTATCTATAATAACAGCTCCCTTCCTGGAGGCGGTCTTCATCTAAATTATTTTAGATGGTTAGAGAGAAAGTTAAAGTTTTACTGTATCTTAAAATAACCAGCTTAAAATAATCAGCATCCCAAAAAGACATATTTGGGGTTGCAAACTGTGCTTCCCCTCTCAATAGCCAGTAGGTAAACAGGGATCTCAGCTCTACAATTATAAGAAACTAAATTCTACCAATAACTAATTAGCAAGAAACCAATCTCACCTAGAGCCTCCAGAAAGAAATGCAGCCAGGCCAACACCTTGATGTTAACCCTGTAAGACCCATGTTGAGCTTCTGACCTATGAAACTGTAAGATAATAAACACATTGTTTTAAACTACTGATTGTTAACTTAAAAATAAAAAGCCTAAATGAGAGGCGACAAGCATTTATTTGAGATCAAAAAAAGAATAGCTATTCTGGCAGCACTGAGTCAGGCAGAAACTCAAATCGTGTTCCCATTAAGAGACAAAAGGAAGGGGTATTTTTGAGAAATGCAAAGTGAACAGTTACATCAATAGAAAAAAGGCCTTTCTATTGGTGCAAATAAACTCACATAGTGATGCTAATTCTAAACAATGTTTTAAATTTTCAGTCTGATAGTCATCCGTTTGATAGTCACAGTATCTAATTTCTTGTTCTCCTTGCAAACATTTCTTTGGGACGCAGTATTGCTCTAGGCTCCGTCTGAAGGTTATTTTGCACTATTGTAATATTTCAAAGGTTTGAGACATAAAACATGTAGGGCGGTTCCTCTGGGATGGCAGCTCTGACTCCATTTTAAAGTATATATATTTATATAAATATATATATTATTTATATATATTTATATATTTATATATCTATATAAGTATATATATATAAGTATGTATCCATGACTATTTTGTAACTACCAATTTGAGCCTCTTAATCCCTCCCCACTTTATTCATAATCCCATTGCACCCCCAATATGGCAACCATCAATGTTCTCTGTATCTATGAGTTTGTTTCTATTTAGTTTGTTCATTTATCCTGCTCTCTAGATTCCACATATAAGTGAAATCATATGACATTTATCTTTCTCTGTCTGACATACTCCACTCAGCACAATACCTTCTAGGTTCATCCATGTTGTTATAGATGGCAAAATTTCATTCTTTTTTTTTTTTTTGCCTGAATAATATTCTATTGTATATATGTACCACCTCTTCTTTATCCATTCATTCACTGATGGACATCCAGGTTACTTCCATATCTTACTTATTTAAACAACGCTGCAGTGAACATATGGATTCATATGTCCCTTCAAAGCAATGTTTTGGGGTTTTTTTTGGATAAATACTTAGAAATGTTCCTTTTTGTCTCTTGTTATAGTCTTTGTTTTACAGTTTATTTAATCATGTTTTAAAATATGAGAGATGAAGTAGCTATATCCAAGAGTTTAATATGAAAATTATAACAAATTTAATATGAAAACAATAATGAATTTTTTAAAAAAGATAAAGGGGAAGCAATAATTCATAAACCAATAGGAAGAAAAACATTCTGAGCTGAGAAGTGTTGTATTTTTAGATCGAATGAGCTTAATACTCACCTTTTATCTTTTGAGAGGATTTGACAGGTCAAATAGCCAAAGAATAAGTAAACATATACAGGGGTGAAAAGTTTTCCTCAGCCCTTTTAGGGTCCCTGGCTGGTTTTGAAAATTAAACCCAAAAGGATGGATTAATTTTTAAAAAGCATAAAAATTTATTTAACATAAGTTTTACACGTAGCAGAGGAGCCCTCAAAAGAAATGAAAACCTAAAGAAACAGTCTGGGTACTTCTATGCTGAAGTTGATGAAGAGTGGACAGTCATTGAGTAATAAGAGAGGTTGAGGAGTATGAGGTAAGTGTGGTAAAGGAAAACTTAGCAAGGTCTGCTTGTCTGGATTCTGCTTGGCTGTCCCTTTGTCTTCAGAGATAAGATGCTCCTTCCCTCCTGGCACAGGGAGGGCACCCCTCGCATAAGGGTTTTATGACCTGGTTCAGAAAGGGAGGGGGCATTAGAGTGACCTTCCTGCTTCTGTGTTTTCTCAAACTCCTTCACTTAAAACATTCAATATGCCAAGAGGCCATATTTTAACCCCATCACATATGAAGAAATTGAATACTAAAATTAGCAGATTAATTATTCATATGCATATCTATTTCTATACATGATAAGCAGGGACCGCAGCAGGTTCTCTCTTTCCTTGTGCCTTTGAACACTGACACCATTACTCATGTCCTTGAGAACTAGTAGAAGACTTTATCGGGTGTTGATATGGTGGTGTGAGGTGGGAGGACAGACCTAGGAGTCTTGTCCCCCTGGCTCGAATCTGTCTAAGATTGATTACTGTGAAAATGCGATAAAACCTACTTAACAGAACTGTTGTATGTGATAATGAGTAAATGCTTCAGGAAGATCTAGCACAATGTCTGGCTTTGGCATTTCACAAATAGTAATTATTGGTATTAATAACTGATAGTTGGGGTAGTAGGGATAACATGTAGGGAGAGCAAATATAGATATCTTTTTAGATCTCTTCATCCTTTTTATTAAGATAATTTCAAAAATAATTTCCGTAGAGAGTTCTCAATAAAAGGCAGCAATGAAAGTAAGTAAACAAGGCCTAAAAAGAATATCTGAATCTTTAAACTGGTTAAGAATCATCATAGATGAGACAAATTTTAAAATAAATAAGAACCTCGCATAACATGTATTTCAAAATTATATATCATTAACAGTGGCATAGAAGATTAATATTCTTCCCTAAAACTAACAGTCTGTCAGGAAATAATTTAGTTAATAGGAAAACTCAGTTGAAACTGTCTTTGTATTAAATAATCTTAGCTAAAATCCCTAAAATTATATTAAATTGTTTCATAATTATTAAATGGCTCTAATCTGTGTGTGTGTGTGTGTGTGTGTGTGTGTGTGTGTGTACAATGGATGTGTTTTAGTGCATCTTCCATAAGTGAATTCTTGATAATTAGCACAAAGACAATAGGTAAGACAAGAAAGACAATTTTAAGGAGCCATAGTGTCACAATCATACTTTCCTCATTCTCCTAAGTAGTGAATCATCTAGCAGTCTGCTAATTTTGAAGAATGCAGAAAAAGTAGGGCAGTGTGTGGGAGTTTTTACTCCACCCACTTTGATATCCCTAGCACCAAACAGGACAAGGCACATAGCAGGCATTTTAGTGAAATACTTGCTAAACAACGAATAAATGCAAGAATGAAGAGTAGGCAAATCCTAACTACTCAGTTCCTAAGCTCATGTGGGTAAAACACTGAATTCCGTTGCCACTTGTTCTCCCTTTTCCCATCAGGGAGTGGTTGAATTTCTTGTTCCTTATTCTCTATCAGCTGGGTCTTTGAAACTTGCTTAATGACTACTGTGATGCAAATTGTCTGTCTTTCTGACACACGAGATGTTTTTCTTGATCTTTAACTCCAGACTTTTCCCCTGCTTTGTGCTGCTTGAGCTGCCAGATTAAAGGTACCATCAGCATTTTAGAAACAATAAATTATTAACCGAAAGGGGAGAATTATATGGAATTTCTGTTTCCTAGAAGTATCATTCAGAATAGTTGAGCAGGCTGTCTTACAAAAATTTGAGGAGGCTGCCTTCCTTGTATGGACCCCGAGAAGAAATTCATTTGATGTGCATCCCAAGAAGAAATTCATCTGCTGAGATGAACTCCCCGTGGTCAACCAAGGGCCAAATTTTATACATAATAAAAACCTAGTGACCGTTTGCTGACAGGGGTTTCTCACAGACTCTTCACAGCGGGAAGAAACTCAGACTGAACTCTTGGCTTCCAGAGCTTGTTTACACCACTGTCCAAGTCAATCGCTGCAGGAAAATCTGGTTTCATCTTTCTGCCAGCAGACTAAGATCTAACCCATCCAATCAGAAATGCACAATTAGATACCTCATTTATATGAAGTGGACCTAATTGGGAAATTGGGCAGGAAGTTTTGCTGTAAATGGCAGTCTCCCCTTTGTCTCGTGAAACACAATTTAGGTTGCTCCTGAATATATGTCTCCGGCAGTAGCTCCTTTTTGCTCAAATAAATGCTATTTAGTCTTTGTTATAGTCTAGAATTAATTTCAGCTTATACTTGCCTTACTACAAATCACACCACCATTGAGCACATTGTTTGTTTATCGCAGCTCCCACAAAAGGATAAACTAAAATTCCCACAACAAACTTTACTTATGAAAGCCATTCAGAATTTCTCAGCATTGTTGAGAAATGTTCCTTTCTCTTCAGGCAAAGAAAGATAATCTATAAATGAATGTTCAATTTTACATGTCATTCATTTTTATAAAAAAGGATCTAGTAATACAAGTTGCTTTTGTATTGTTATTAGGTAGCTAGCCAGACATGAGTGACAGGGAAAACAAATAGGGTTCCAGCCTAGAGACTGCCCAAAGAACACCCTAATGGTGGTAGAATTCTGGTTATGCACATGCACAGTAGGCAGAGTTATATAGCAGCCAGGTGTCAATCAAAAGGACCTCACATGCTGATCACCTAGGAATGCCTTTGGAACCACCCATTACGTCCCAAATATAATGCAGACATTCCCACTGCTGGAGTCTTTTGTGGTCTTTGTTGTTGTTACAGTGCTGTATTACAGCTCTTCACTGAAATCTTGTGCCTCCTTAGGGCATGCTTTGTTTTTATAGGATATACTTTTAATAAACCTTTCCTTAAACTCATTGACCTGTGATTCTTCACTGCGTCAATGAGGAAGAACTGAGGAAAAATGCTAACTACACTTCTGTGCTGTTACCTCTCCTGCCCCCCTCGCCCCATGCTGTTGGGGCTACATCGAAGTTCAAATCGGCCCCAGTGGTAGCAGTTTTTTCAGGGGGGATTTAACTTTTTTAGTTCTCTTGTCTCCTCCCTACATTATTCCCCCCTAAAGGATTTTATTCCCTTATTCTCAAGGAGTTGTGGAGGGATGAAGTTCTGTCTTCCGTAACCTAACATAGTTATCTATAAAGATGAACACCTTGGGGAATTAAGAAGTAGTTTTCCAAAATGGCAGGCAAGTTTGCTATTATTTGAGACAGTTCTTTTTCTAACTAGCGTAGTTTAATCCTAACCCCACAAAGCTCCTGTTTTTCCTGAGCTTCACCTATATTGATTTGCCAAAAGCCTTTCTTAATCATCTGGTGCTACCAGATGTCAGAATTCCCTGCTGCTGTCTTAAGTATTGATAGTCTTTCACTTGTGGTAAATATAGCTTGTGTCAATTCAGTTGACTTGTTCTCTGAACAGCTGGATGGGTATCAGAGGGGCTTGGGAAAGAGGCTGAACACGTACTGAAGAGTCCTGAGAGACTTGGTCACAGCTGGAAGATTGAGTGCTTGGAAGAGCCTAAATAACCACAAAGCTTGCATCTTATGCAAAACTGCCCAGTAAAATGGAATCATTTTTTTTTTCCTGTTTACAGAAATACTTTGTCTGTGCTTGTAAGATGATATGCAAGGCTGACACTTATCTGTGTTCCTTTATCACAAATTATATTATGAAAACTGTTAATCACACACGTTTTTTTGCTTAACAAGGTTTGCCTGGATCACCTCTTCATACAGTGTGTTCAGCATGGAGTTCTGGGTTGAGCCTCATCAGCATTGTGTGGGGGGCCTGCAAAATATGCAGATTTCAGGGCTTCTCTCAGATTGTCTGATTAGAATCCAAGTCCTGAGACCCTACATTTTCCAATAAGCTTCCTCGGTAATTTTTAGGCTCACAATCTGAAACTAATGCTTAGATTAAGTTCCATGAAGTTAGGATTCATGTCTTTTTTGTTCCCTACGGCATATTCAGCACATAACTCAATGCCTCGTGGTAATAGTGTTTTGTTTTATTTTTTGAATAAAAACTTCAACTAAATCTCAAATATCTACTTCATTTTGCTTTTAAGGATTCTTCTGAATAATAACAACATAAATATACTAGGTTCTGTAAAGCAAGAGACAGATAATCTGCTTTTATAGATAGATGTATTTTCAACTTTTTCTTACCTTGCTTGCCAAGGGCCCATTTTTCAAGTGTTTTTCAATTTACATCACTGGATAAGGCTATAGCCATCATGACTTTGTTGTAATAATGTTACAAATGGAAAGACCATTAGTGTTGGGTGTCCTCTGAGTTACTGAGAACCCAAAGACACAGATACCCAAGGTGAAGGATACCTGCTGCCCATCCTACGGACCTAGGTTTGGGTTGCAATCATGAAGGGACATGTATATAGTAAAGAATTATATCGAAGAATTAAAAGAGCAAGTTGAGACTTTCAAATTAGTACCTCATAGAATTTAATAACTCATTCAGGACTGTGTTTTTCAGGCAAATAAGTTGAGGGGGAGGAATTTATTTTCAAGAGAAAATGCTTTTGTCATGTTTTTAACCACAATTAGATGACTTTTTCCAAGATAGGAAATAAATTTAATTTTATTTCCAGATTTGTGATCTATCCAACTTATTTATAGTTACTTTGTCCTTCAGATCTGAAAAATGTAAAATATGATAGAAGTGGAATGGGAAAATCCCAAAGACAAAGCTAAATAAACGTGGAGACTTGTGATCATCCCTGGCTAGAGATTAATTTGCCACTGTTTTGAACTAATATTTTGAAGTTTTCAAAGTAACTGTCATTAACTGAGTACTTCTGTCAGGCTCAGTTCTATGTATTTTATGCGTGTTAATTCACTTAAGGCTCTCAATGTCCTTCTGCGGAATGTTCTGCAGAATTAAAGGCAATGAGAAGTTAAAGAACTTGCTCAGCACTATATTCCTCCCAGGTAGCCGTGTGGCCTGGTAGGGGTTCCTCAGTACTCTGGGTCCTAATGATCCAGCAAAGGCAGGGAGAATCCTGGGAGGAAGTTCTGATGCCCATCCCTTGGGAATAAAAACAAAGCCCTGCAGTTTGTTTGCCTCTCCCTCCTGAAATAACTTGTTACTTCAGCAGGCTTTTTTCTTTTATCTTTTTTTTTTTCTTTTTTTTTTTTTTTGGAGAGGGGACAAGGATCCTCCATCATTCTCCCATAAAGCTTTCTCAGTAATCTTTTCATTATAGCTACTAAGTTCTGAGTATATACAATCTTCTGCCAATGATCCTTTCAGGAGCCTTATAGAGTAGTCTTGGATCCTAAACTTGAAAGCTGCCCAGGTCCCTGTAAAAAAGCATTGAAACCTAATAGCCTTGAGAATCAAGCCAAACTTGAAATGTTTTGATGTCAAACTTTATTCCTTCCTAATGGGTAACAAGAAATACTAAATCTAGCTCCTGTTCTCATTCCCCCTCGGCCTCATGAAAGGACAGGAGGATTATTTAAATTGATGTGGCTGCAGGTCATTAACCGTGCTATTGTTACCATTTTTCCTCATTAACCTACTTTACTAAGTAAACTAGGATCCCTGAGTTGACATCCTCAGAAAAAATACCAAGGACTACACGGCCAAGCAGTGATGAAGGCAACCACTCAAGAATTACGACACAGCCTCTTTAACTGATACTGAGTACCCTGTATACTAAGCATTGTAAAATTTGCTGCGGTTACTATAAAGAATTGAGTAGGGTATAGTCTAGTCCCAGCTCCTAAAGGGTTCATGGTTTAGCAAGAAAAAATAGACTCATATGAATAAAAGGGTTTAAGAGAAGATAAAGGAAAGCTTCGTAGATGAAGTTGCACTCAAGTAGGATTTTGAAGAATGAATTTGCATTCTCTAGTTAGACCTCAGGAAGAAAGAGGAGAGAATAAACATTATGGATCAGGAATGTAAAGTGCAGCTTAAGGAATATGGTCAACAATATTGTGATAATAATGTATGGTGGTAGAAGGGTACTAGAATTATCGGGGGAATCACTTCATAAGTTATATAAATGTCTAACTACTATGCTGTACACCTGAAACTAATATAATATTGAACATCAACTATAATTAAAAAAAAAAATCCAGATAGAGGAATGACCTGTGTCAATTATGGTGATGTGGTAGAGGAGTCCTATGAAGTGAAGACTCAGGAGATTTGTGATGAATTGGGGGGAAGAGAGAACTAGAAAAGAAATAAATTTTGAATGCTGTGCTAATCAGATTCAGACCTGACTTGTAAGCAATGAAGAAACACATAAGATTTTTAATCAGTGGAGTGACATGATCACATCAAAGTTTTAGAAAGATTACTCAAGTAGCAGGGGAAAGCAGGAATTCTGGTTGTCTGGAGACAAGGTGAACAGTTAAGGATTATTGGAATACTTTAGGTGAGAGACAGCATTGAACAGAAGCCGAAGCTTTTGTGATGAGGATGGAAAAGAGGGAGAAATTTGAGAGGCATTTAATTCCACTGTCTTAAATCAGTAGATTTTCAAGATTTTCTTCTTTTTTTTTAAAAGCATTTTAATCTTCTACCTCCCTAAGAAAACTTATCTGAAATACTTGTATTTAAAAGTTGTATTTGGTTAATAAATGTGATATATAAGTTTAACTATTAATTTACTATAATAACTTCAATTACTAAAATCAATGTAGCTCATTTATGAAGTGAAATTTGCTAATGAAATTTATGGTTACAAATGAGAATTGCTGCACTTTATCAGCTGCTACATACAATTTATTTAATACATTTTTAGTTGCATATAATTGATTCACAAAAACATGTAGTAGTAAAAGGGTAAATTATTGTTAAAAAGGAAAACAGATTACTTTAAAATATCAAATACTTCTCAATTTAATTAATCTGGAAGCTTGAAAGAGTAGTCAGTGTTTGGTATGTTTTGGTCAAAACTATATTACCAATAATATCTAATAATACTTGCTTTCCCTGTAATAAATGTGAAAGTCTAAAAAATGAATGCCTAAACAGTAAAAGTATTATTTATGACATTATATTATTGCAATGTGACATATATATTATGCGTTCACTTGTTACTACAAAACTGATTTTCTTTTTTCTTTCTTTTTTTTTTTTTGCTAGGGGAAGGACATTCCCTAAGCTAATGTTTCTAAGTCTCGCCAGAATATGGTTGAGAATAACACACATATGCTTAAGTAATAAACTCTCCTGCAGTTTTATGTGAGCAGACCTGGGCAGGTCTGATTTCCAAGAAAGATGTATGTGTGTACATGTGCATGTATTGTATGCGTGTGTACATATGTATGGCAGAAGCACCACAAAAATAATTTAAACTACCAATATATCTTAATACATTAGTAATCATCAATGTATTAAATTATGATGTATGGCATATTTGAACCATATGTAAATATACAAAACATGGAATCTGGCTTAAATGTTTCCACTGAACACAGTTGGAAAATCATGGCCTGGATTATTCTGTCTTATAATTAACCACAAATTGGTCAAGATAACATCTAAAGAACTTCTAATTTCTTCTTCTATACCAGGTTAAAATATTACCTAAATTATTGTATTATAGGAAATAAATAACTTTTGTAGAAAGCACTTTGTGTAGAATGGCTTAAAATACATTTATATACAAAATTCATACTTTATTCTAGATGAGAAAGCACGTATTGAGCACATAAACTAAGGTTCTTACGTTTTGTAGAATACAAATATTTTAAGGATCCATAATGAGAAGTCAATACTTAACAGGCCAACTTCATTCAGGAAAACATCATTGAAGATCCTCTATGTTGGTGGTTCTCCACCTTGGCTGACCACTGAATTATGCATGAGAACTTTAAAAAAAATTTACGATGCCTGATGCTTGGGTTCCTCCCCCTCCAACCGCCCAGAGATTCTGATTTAATTAATTTGGGGTAAGTTTTAGGGGTTGGTACTTTTCAAAAGTGTCCTTGGGGATTCTAACAGGAAGCTAGTATTGGAAAGCCCAGTTCTATCTGTTAGGCCTTATTTTGGGTACCAGAGGAAACAAAGATTATAAATGTCTCCAATGGGAAAGGAACATAAAGAATAATTTAACATATTGTGTTAAGTGTTAAAGAAAAGAGGTGATGTATAAAATACTATATTGAATTAAGAAATGAGTAATTTAATTTGACATTGGGCTCATTCTGACAGACTTACAGTAATTATTGTGTTGGAGAAGCACGAAGAAGCTTTCAGTGGATTTTTTGAGGGGATGATGGTTGAATTGGAAGTAGGGTTCTCTCAGTAGAGAGGAAATAGTGTGAATAAAAGTCATGAACAAAGCCATGAGATATAGTTGAGTCATCTTCTACCTTTGATAGTGGACAAAATGCTTAGGCACTTTTGAGGTCATCATTTTCCTGATCCTGAACATAACTTCCCAGAATGCATTCACAATCTCCCTTTTGTGGCACCCTGTGTATACTACGAGTCCTGGGTCTTAGTAGTAGATCCCAAATGCTGAGAAAGAGCAGTAATTCCTTCAGATAATAATGCCCGAATAGATGTAGTTTCATAAATGGAATTTATTTAGCCTGAAAAGTTAATGCATCTTCCCAAGGGAGCATCTTAGTCACTTCTTAAGCACAGGACAAGAGCCATTTACCTTGTCAGAGTAAAACATAAGGCAAAGAACTCCTTTCCCCCATGAGGTCTAATAGAGCAAATCACCTACATGGAAAACATTAGTTTTGCCTGAAAGATAGGAGCACATGGTGAGTCATAAATCAATAAAAACATAACCATAAGCTACTTAGTGACTCATCTGTTACTTATTTCTAAAATAAGCTTCAAGCAAAAAAGCATTTTACTTATATCCTCAGATTCTGTTTTGAAATGCATCCGTAAAATTCTAGGGTCAAACCATACCTTTTACTGCTGGAATAAAATTCCCATTGACGCAAAACTTCAGGAAATTTGTGGTTGCAGAAGAAAGGTAACAATACCTATTTCTCCACTTCCATTTGAGAAAGCTTTTAGATTTTCTTTCCTCTATAACTAAATGAAATTGGACCTTACTTTTCATACTTTACTGTTTTTGAAAAGAAATTTGCTAAATGTGACAAACCATATTTTCCAAAAATGGCTAAAGCAATATTCCCAGGACCAGGTGTTCTAGTACTTTGCCATTCTATTAAGAAGAGTCTACTTCCTTTCCTTTGAAACTCGTCAGACCTTCTGTTTGTGACTGCCCAGAGAAAAAGAGACTTAGCATGTCTATTTCTCTTTTTTTCTTCTTGAACTTAGATGGACCTTTGTGACTGCCCCAGTGAATAAAATGTAATGGGATTGTTGTTCTCTGAGTCTCAGTCATAAAAAATGAAACAGTTTCTATCTGACTCTCTCTCTCTCAGTTTGCTGGCCCTATGAATCCAGCCACTATGTTGTGAAGAAACTCAGGCCACAGGGAGAGACCATGTGTAAATGTTCTAGTAGACAACCCAGCTAGGGTCTCAGTCAGTAAACAGCACTGACGGACAAACATGAGAGTGAACAAATTTTTTGATACTTCCAGATGCCAGCCTTGGAGCCACCCCATCTGAGGCTGAGCAGAGCAAAGTCAAGATATCACCACTGCCTAAACTTCGTGCTTGGGAACAGAATAAATCACCCTGCCTAAACTTCGTGCTTGGGAACAGAATAAATAATTTTGTTTTAAGTCGTTAAGTTTTGGGGTTATTACATAGCAATAGATAACCAGGACACTATACAATAACAATAAGTGGATTTTTTTTTTCATTTCAAAGTGATTCTTAAGATTTAATAAACACCACTTTTAATACATCAAAAATTTTATTAATCAATTAAATCTACTATAAAATGGTAGAAAATAGAAGATTTAAGAACTACTGCAGAACAAAGGAAGAGGAAACTATGTTTCAGAATTAGCTGCTACTTCCAACCTTTCATCCTCTTTCATCACCTGAGTTGGTTTGGAATTATAAGTCTGACATTTAATAGTCAACTTATTAAAAAAGACCAGAGTTCAGGATATCCAAACCTGTACCTGACTGATTTGTCTCAGATATCACATTTATTAATATATAATACAGATGTCAGTCTCAAATGGTTCATGTTATCTTCCTAGCATCTTTTTTTTTTTCTTCTCTGTGTGGACAGATACACAGCCTGCACGGATAAACAACTATTCCATGCCCTTCTCCCTAGCCAGAGTAAGCTTTCAAAAATGGTAGTTGCTCACTCATATCCCAGCCTTTTTTGGCATGTCCTCTGTGGCCAATCCACAGTTACAGCTTTCTTAGTTCTTTTTCTAAGGTTGTTAGTGCTGATGAGAAATATAGCTACACTAAGTCATTGTGTACTAGTTTCAAATGAACATTCACTGTTATTCGTCAAGGCTTTTAAAACTCAACCCCTGATGACTTTTTGAATTTCTAGTAGTTTGGAAGTTAACTGTCTTTCAAAATTTCCTATTCCTACTTGTCTTCTAACAGATGACCCAAGTCCTTTTACATGAAGAGAAGCCACTGGGACTGACTTTCCTTCTTCTGTGACTCAATATCTTCACATCTCAATAGCTTTGCCTCTGTACTGTCAACTCTCATTTGAAATGTGTATCCTCACAGATATCCATTTCCTTTCAAATGTGGAAAAATAATATTGTCCTGGACATCCTTGTATTTCTCTATCATGTAGCCAGGCTCCTCTGCTTGAACATGGCCTCCTTGGCCCAGCCTACTTCTTTGCCAGCACTGGCCTTGCTGCCTCTAACACACGCACACACACACACACACACACACACACACACACACACACACACCTGAAAAAAATTGCAAAAAATATAATTATTTTGAGAATTGTATTCTGTTATGCACTATTCCATTTAATTATATTCTACATTTTAAAATGCTGGTCATGCCTACTAGAAGTTGGAGGATTGTGATGTTGAAAGGCATTGGTCTGGGGAAAAGATTTCTGTCTTCAGACAGAAATAAGCCAAACTATAAAAGAAGAATCAAAGACCAAAGTCGACATCAGGAACTTCTTAATAGAGTAGGGACAGCAGTGGGCAAAGTCCAAATTTCAGAGACTTGATCACGTTTGGACAGAAAGAAAAAGGTTTAGGAAGCAAGTTGAGGTATACATATGAAAGTGCAAACTCAGCAGAAGAACAGGTGGGTGTTTCACAAGTAAGTGGACACTAATTTTAAAGACGCTGGAATTGGAGTCATGCAGAGTACACAGAAAAAGCCTGGCTTAATATCTCCTGCTGGGTTTTGGGGGTGTCACAGTTCACTTGAGAGGTTTGTGGATGACCTGAACAAATGCTTATGGAGAAGAAATCTAGAAAAGTTAGATTGATTAATGCAGAAAAACTAGAAAGAAAGCTGATATGGAGCCTTTCTGTTGAGGGAGTGTGAGCAGTTGGAGCATCTGTGGGAAGGTGGATTCAAGGACCAGGAAAAGAAGCTGCTTGGTTTAGAGAAAGCCCTAGGCTTATCCAGTCCTAGGAGGGATACAGCATTTGAAGACAGGAACCATAAAAAGCCTTATTGCCTAAAGAAAAAATATAGACGAGTGTGCTAAAATATTCTTGTCTCTGACCTAGCACAGCTGGAAGGCAAGGGGCCTTACACTAGAAGGACCACCAGCAAAATTATGGAGGGTAATTCTTAATTGCTCTGTGCCTCAGTTCTCTCAACTGTAAAATGTGGTTCATAATAGAATGCTCTTCCTAGAATAATTAGATTGATTAAATGAATTTATATATGTAAAGAGTTTAGAACTGTGTCTGACATATAATAAGCATTAAGTAGGTGTTCCTATTATGGTTATTTTTATTAAAAAATTCAAAGCAGTATTTAAAATCTTGATTCTGAAATTTTCAGAAGTCCTTGGGACTCTTAGAAGTTGCCAAATGACTTCAGCAACTGAGGTTTCAACTTGAATAAGATGGATGGAGATCAGTGTGTTGGGAGAGTCTCCATTCCTTTTCAGCTCCAGGGACACACCTAGCTCTTCCCAGGCCCTCACTCACTGCTCCCCAGGGAAGAGGAGTGGCTTGTCTAATGAGTGAGCTTATGAAAATAGCTTAGAATGTGCCATTCTATTCCTTCTCTTTCTCTTTTGGACTCAGCTTGCCTGCAGGAAGTATGAATTCTCTGCTCTTCTGTGTTGTAAGCCTGCAAGGTCAGGCCTATGGTTGTCCAGAACTGCTTCTTACAGGCTGGCTGGGGATATTTATTTAATTTGATAGTGAAGTAGAGGCTGGTTGTAGCTGAAAATCTACAACAAGTCATACCTTCAGAAATTTATTATAATAAAGCTTATATTTTAATATCCATCTCTCTGATCTGTGCCTTTCTCTCAGTTGGTTTTAAACCCAGGAGTCAAAGGGTTCAAAGGAAGGGTGGTGTTTTGTAATATTCTAAATCTAGGAAGCTAAAAAAACCAATATAAGGCACTAAAGGTTTAATTTCAAAGTAATTAAGCACTTAATAGAAGGTATGCTATTATATTTAGATGTTTATTTTATTCTTCTCTTGATTCTTTTGGATATTCAGCTTTTTAAAATTTCCTTCTGACACTATATAGCTCACTAAGCCATTGGCAACTTTAATAAAGTATTCTTTTTTAAAAAAGATGTTTTCTTAATATGTACGCTCTATCCTTGCCTCACGAGAACTTGGTAGCCACCCAAATTGAAGCAATTTCCATAGTTGTAATTAATGACAACAGTGTCATTCCTATCACACTCAACCCTTTCTCTCAATTAATATTCTCAGCATATGACGGCCTAATGAATCACTTGTAGCTATTAGTAGGGTACATCTGTCCAAATCAGTGGTTTCCACTTGGAGGATGTATTTTGATTAACTTTAGGAGTTTTCATAAACTATACAGGAGCATCCTTCCCTTCCCTAGCACAAGATTCTAAACACCTTATGGTCAAAATAACATCCAGTTAGGTCAGAAAACAAAGCGAGAGATTCTTAATTTGTCTTCTTTATTTATATTTGCTATGATTCTTCATATATGTTTTCTGCTTTCTGAGTCTTTCAACTTTGGGTTACTTTTTTTTTATTCTACTTATTTCCTATTTTCAAATATACATCAGATTGGTCTTTTGCTTGTTAGGGTTGATATTATGAATTTGTTAGGAGCATTTGTGAAATGTGAATTAAAGACTGTAAACTTCCTCTGTGTGAATTTTCTTAATCAGTCTTAAACCCTGATTTCCTTATTTGCAAAAAAGAGACAGTTAGGGGTATTTTTCTCATAGGGATACTGTGAGGATTAAAACACAAAAAGAGATGATGCCTATAAAGTGATTGGCAAAATCTACAACCCATTTATGTGAACAATAGTAAGCATTCAGTAAAATGTTAGCTATTATTGTTATTATCTTGTGTTAATTTCAAGAGGAGAGTTTTTTTCCTTTGATCTAATCTTTTTCTCTTCTTCTTACTTTCTATGTTGCTGTTCAACCCTCAAGGAGCTTTAAATGACAATTGTTTTCTTCAAGGGAGTAAACTCACTAGTCTATCAGCCTCAGTTGGAATTAACTTATAGACACGCCAACTATGTGGACAATTTATCTCACGTAGTTCTTTTAATAAATATTTGTTAGTGCTTGGTAATTGACTGGATTCTATAAGATTTCTTTTCTTAAATTACATAATTTACTGTAAAATATTCTACTATTTCAGACTGAACTTGAGTTATTCTGAATGAATTATGCATATCTATTTAAGAAAAATATAAACTGATCTACTCGATTATAATGAATGATAGCATTCATTGCCAATTTATCTATGCAATAATTAATATTTTTATATGCAATGTCACTCTTTTCCATGTTTCATGCTTTACTAAGAATTACAGCTGCCAGATAACTTCAAGATGCCTAGTTAAATTTAAATTTCACACAAAAAGTGAAAAATTTCTTAGTAAAACTCTATTCCAACTATTGTACTTTGTGTACTTCTATGACATTATTTGTTATTTGACATTATTCAAATTTAGTTGGCATTTCATTGCTTGTTTAGAATGCAAGCGGAAAGGAGATTTAAAATCTGAAATAATGGTAATACATTTAGTATAACTGCTAAATTTAGAGATTGCCAAACCCTGCTATTCTCCCTTTCTCACTCACTCTCTCTCTAATTTATATATGTATATATAATATTTATAATACATATATAATATAATATATTATATTTATTATATTATACGATACTATATTATTATATATTATATTTTATATATTATATATATATAAATTTTTTCTTGAACTTAATCATCTAGTTATTTGCCATAACTGAAAACACTGCCTGTGCCCTTTCACTCTGTGGTGAGAGGAGATGTAGTTCAATGTACAAATCAGGACAAGAATGTGGTTTTCTGTCATGCTGGTCAGGCTTAATTGACATATTATCAAAGGCCCAATTCAAGCCTGCTGTCTTTCCAGGGGCCCTAAGCCCCACCCTGCTTTTCTACCTTCCTGAATCCTGTCTGTGTACAATTTCTCCATTGATTTTTCAGGCTTCATCTGGAGTTCCACCTGGGTGGAGCTGGCAGGATCAGATGAACACATCAAACACAGAAATAGCTCCATATATTCATTGGTGAGTAAAGGCTATGAGATCAGCACTTAACAGTGACATTTGCATATAATTAAGCTGTCAACTTCATTTCTGTGAGCTCAGACTTAATGACCATGTAACACAAACTTCAATTTCAGAAGGAATGAATCTGGCTTCATGCCTATTTATGTAAATGAAAAACAGAACTCCTCTCTTTTCTCTAGTGCACAATTTTGGCTTTTATTCTGTAAATATCTAGTCATCTTTACTGCCGGTAAGGTTTCTTTGCTTGGCCTCTAGTCTTGCCATGTAAACTGATGAAAGGGGCAAGGTCACTAACTCTTATAAACTGCATACTGAGCTGGGAATAAAGAAAGTAAGGGGATCATCTGCTGAGTTCTGATAGTATTCTCAATTGGGAAAACCAATAGAGCCTAAAATAATGGGCCAAGCATTGCTCTTTTTCAGACAATTAAGTACATATTGCCTTTAAAATCTACTATCTGGAAAAAAAGGCATATAAACATTTCCTATTAAAGTAACTATTTTGGAAATGTCTGTAGTATCTTCTGGAAAGGGGACATCAATAACTACTCAGCAGTACATTTCTATATGAAAAGATAGATATTAGCCTGCTTCTTGGGCATAACTCCCAATGATGAAAACAATACATTTGAATAATTAGGTGTCTGGACCAGTTTTTACAAAATAACATTAATAGTTGAAGTTACAGAGCTATATTCTACTCTGGAAAAAGTAATTAGCATAAATAACACACATACACACATATTAAACTTGTTTGCATTAAGGTCTTATTATTACAAAAATAATTATTTAAAAATCATTAATTTCCAAAATTTGAATGTCATAAAAAATGAAAGATTAGTACATATATCTGATGCTGTCTCAGAAAAGTGAAGGATGAAGATTATAATACAATTAAAATATGCATTTTATTTTATAGATAACTCAACACAGATTGGACCCTAGAATAATGTAAATACTTATTCATAGGAAAGGCACATTATATAACCCAAATATAGACATGGTACTTTGTATTGTGTGTGTGCATGTGTGTGTATATTCAACAGTACATTTTACTCTAAGACAGGGCAGGGATGGCAATTACAGAGGTTGGGTGCTTATTTTTGTAAATAAAGTTTTATTGGGACACAGATAGATGCACCCATTTATTTATGTATTGTTTATGTCTTCTTTCATACTACACAGTGGAGTTGAGTTGTTTTAATAGTGACTACATGGCCCACAAAAAGAAATTTGGTAAAATATTTGCCAAATATTTATCTGGTTCTTTAAAGAAAAAAAAATTAAGACATGGTTATGGTATCCATGACCATAAAAACCATAAAATTTCATATCTGTTTCAATAATTTTATAACATGAAATTCAATTTAGCTCTTCAGCATTGGCAGGAGAACATGAAAAAATGCCAGCTACTGAGTAAGAATTTTAAATGTGTAAAGATAAGTAGGAGAAATTTTCCTGTATGTCTACTCCAATTTTCTTCATCTCTTTATAATTTTGCTTATATTTTTATCTACTCATTTTTATTATTCTGCTTCTATCATCTGTTGTCATTTATCTCTGTTCTACTTTTTATCCACTTCCCACATATATTTAAATTTTAGGATTCATGTAAAAGCATAAGAACTTTTTGCGTAGAAGATCCATGTATCTGTATTCATGTGAGCAGTGTTAAAAACTTTTCACCTCTGATGAACTAAAAAAGATAAACTATGAATAGGCTTCTTGACAGTTTTCCTGACATTCATTTGATGTTGTATAACAGCAAAGCAGGAAGAATTCTATCTGGTTCAACACACTTGTTATAAGCTTTGGCAATAACTCTGGTAATTTCTCAGACAAGGAGATTAAAAGATGAATAAGATAGGCAAGATCCTTATTTGTTCTCTCTTGTACATATTGTACTTTCTTCTAACTGGTTAGGATAACTTGTATACTGTGTGTGCAAATGCACATGTTTTAACTGGGTTTTGTACTAGACATTAATCTCAACAAAGACAGGGATGCTGTTCATTCTGCTTACACTTCTATTCCCAGTGATTATCATATAGTAGGTCCTCCAGGAATATTTTTTTAATGACTTGAATGAAAGACAGAGCATTGTTAAAAACTTTTAATTGGAATGACAAGGTCATTTAAATTTTAAATAAGTCATTCTGGCACTAGTTGGAAATTTAGATTTAAAGAGGATTAGATTGGAGACTGTAATTAGGACCTTGTAATTTTCTAAGACAGAAGAGTAAACAAACTCTTTAATTCAAAGAAACATTAGTTAGATATGAGCTGTAGGCCAAATATTGTTGTTATTGGACAATCAAGACAAAATTGATTAAGACACAGGCTTGCACTTGAGATGATTACAATTTAGGTTGCCTATAAAATGTGTAGTGAATTCTGATTAGAAAATTCAAAGGAAAGTATTTAATGGAGAAGATGACATTTGAAAAGGGCTTTGAGGGATGAATAGGAATCTGATTGATAGTAAATAAAGCCAAAGAGGAAATACTTGCTATCTTAGAGACTAGCTATTAAGTGGTCTACTGTGAGAGCAGCACTCAGGAAAAGTAATAGCTTAAACTACCAAGAAAGGTCATGCCATACTTAGTCTGACAGAAAACAATGGGAAGCTCTGAAAGTTTTTTCAGTGCAACATAATATACCTTGTATTCTAGAAAGATAGTTTTGGCAGCCATATCGCAGTGAACTGTAGGCAGGAAATCTTGTAAGTCTATGGTAATAGCTCCAAGAAAGACAATGAGACACAGAACTAGTGATTTTACTAGGGTGGAGGAGAAGAAGCCAAATATTAGGACACTGAGGAGAGAATGATCAACAATTTTGGACGTGGTTTGAGTGTTAGGGGTGAATGGCAGTGAGCACCATTGTAATATTCCAATTCATTGCCCACTTTTCCAAAATACGAAAGAAAGGGTGCGACCTATTCAGGAGGAAAGATAAGAAACCTCCCTGACTGGGAGAAATATGCATATATGCTTAAAGCAAAGTTTGATAAGGTTGTCCTCTAGAATGGGCTTCCAGTACTTCAAAATGAACCACTTTGGAGTCAGAGTAAGAGTTTGTGTATTACGATTTCTTTACTCTTCTGTTTAACATTGAGAAATTGCAATGTTAAGAATGGGAATCGTGACAGTGAGAAAAAAAGTCTACAACTGTAAGTTAATCATCTGAATTGACAATTATAAAATTCACTGTTCAAGTCTTATGACACTATCCTTCCTAACTACAGTGAGTTTGTAAAATAGAATTCTGAGTAAATTATAATCATTTTTTTTCATGCTTGTTGAACAAAAGTACAGATTAAGCACAATTCAATAGAGTATTTTTTAGTGGGTTAATAAATTGGTTATAAGCATATGAATCAAGATACAAAAACACTGATAACATTCTCAATATAAACAACCATTTATTTCCTAAAGTTATAGGGAAAAAATGTCCTGAATGAAATATAGGGTAATTTAAAATTATTATTAAAATTGATAACTGAAATTTATTTGTTTAATAAATTTTTTAATGAACTAGGTAGCAAATAGGACTTAGACTTCATTTCTTCAACCATCAAATAAGCCTAACACCAACTTGCAGGAGAAGGAAGAAAGAAAAAGATAGTTGTTTACTTGATAGAATCCTAATATTTATTTTTTTTAATATAAAAACATTCGATCTTTCTTACGTAGAAGAATAAAATAAGATATTTAATAATTCCTCAATTTGTGGGTATGAACTAGAAATAAATGCTTCTCCAACACAGTCTGATTCTTTGCCCCACAACAGTTACCACCTTTTCCCATCCTCTCAGGTGTGCTTCTTAATCTTCAACTACTAGTCTTCATGCCATTTGCCAGCCCAGCTTTGATGAATACATTTCAGCAGCTTCAATCTGCTTTTGAACTTTTCACCAATCAGGTAACTGGGATACATATTTACACTATGAGATATTCCTGTTAATTCATCATAGGTGCTTTTGACATCATGACAGATTCTAGAGATATGACACACTCTACTCTGTCATAATCTATAAAAGAAGAAAAATGAAACAAACAATAATACTGGGCGATAGCTACAATAACAGAGTTATGTACCCATTAGAGAGGTGGCAGAGAGGAAAGAATGATTATGCTGTCATATGGGTGCTGGAAAGACTTTATATACACTAGGAGACATCAGGGAGGCTGTGTTTTCAAAGACTACTCCATATTTTTAGATTCAACAGAAGACAATAATGAAAGATTGAGAAGTAAGTAATTCAGGTGAAATAATATAAAAAAGGCATGGAAGAATTGTAAAATTGCACACTTTTTATAATTAGACTTCTGTACTGGTTCCTCTTCCCATATCCCTATTCTTATAACTTGGCAAAGTCCCATCCTCCTCTAGAATTGAGTTCTCCCCTGAATATTAATCCTTTTTGACAGTGGCATTAGACTTATCTGATGCTGCCTTTTAGCTCGAGATTCAGTTTCGAATGTAATCTGCCCTGATACCCTATTTCTGCCTTTACTTTTTATCTTGGATACCTGAACTGAGATAATGTGATTGGAACTTTTGGATACTGACCTTTGCATTGTAGATCAAGCTCTCTTTGAGTAGAACTTTAGATAAGGATTCGGATGCAAAGGATTTATAAAGAAGCTCTCCCTGGAGAAAAAAGGTGAAGAGAGAAAAGAAAAGAAGGCAAAGAATAGTGTGATTTAAGGTGTAACTCCCGATTCAGCTTGATCCTGTAGGGAGCTCTGTAGTATAAGTTACATTTCAGAGATTGTATTATCTGGTGGCAAAGGAGTTGGGGTTTTGCACCCTTCTAGGAAGCAGTCATTGGCTACACGTGGTTCTGGTAGCCTGGCGCTGGAGAGACCTAGCCTTAGCTCTAGTACATAAGGGGGAGCATCTGAAAGTCATAGGTTCAGCTGTGAGCACAGCAGTCAAAGATGGTGAATGCTGGGAAAGATCAGGAAGGGTCTGGGAAGGGATAGTGTCTTCCAGACTCACACTGAATCTTCCCGCGTTCATGCCTATGATGCCTAGTGGGCAGGATTCTTTACGTGCCCAAATTGCTTCAGCCTTTTCCTTCCTTCTGGAATTTGCTGGGCTTTGCTGGGCCATAAAGTGCCTGCGTTCCTAGAAAACTTTCCCTTCAAAGACAGGAAAAAACTGAAGGTGTTGTTGCTGCTTAGGAGGCTAGTAAAATCTCAGAAGAGGAGAGAGCTCTTGGTTCATATCAGAACAAGCTTCCACGCTGAATACAGAATTTGAAATTGTAATGCACAAAAGAAAGGTAAGATTGATCTTTAAACTGGAAATGTATACAAAAGCAGGATAAAGTGTTTCCAGGATATTTTGTACTCAGATTTACTATGATCCAAATTCGGTCTTCTTCATAGAAAAGCGAGTGCAAGACAAGAGTATACAACTTAAATAATTTTTTGCAATTTCGACCAGAATTTTTAAATATTTTAAATCATGTTTCCTACTTGCCTATATGATTAGTAATTAGAAGTAAAGTGGAAAAAACATGAGCCTTTTTCTCTATTTCTACATGATGGTTATCATCACAGTGATTTATTATCCTTTTTTTCCTCATCTCTGAAATAAAATATTTCAAAACTCAAATTATAAGAATTTATAAAAATATACATTTGTACATGTCTTTTATGAAAAAGTAATAATAATATAATCATATGGCAAGAATTGGTTGAAATGAATAATTTTCAGGTCAAATTAGAAAGCCAGCATAAATTCAATCCAGTATTTAGCAACATAAATTAATATTCATAATTACTAGTACGGCATAGTTACTATTATGAGCCAAATGGATTAACTTGTACTAACTATAGTTTAAATATATTCCATTTGCACTTTATTTCTTTGAAAATTGGTAATCTATGTACAGTATTCTTACCTAATGAGACTATTCAATCATCCATCTTCCTGTCATTCTGGATAAATGAACACTGGTTACATCTTTGTTCCCATCATACCATGTTTGTGGTGACGTCATACTCTAATTTTAAAGATAATTTTATTTATCACACTGGAATTGGCCAATGCCTGGAAAGGTTACGTCTGTAAAGTAAACATAAAACACTATGGAGCCAAATGGAGCCAAAATGATTTGTTTACATTTAACATTGATTTTTTTAAAACCTCATTTCCCTGTTTTGTTACAGATGGCAGTGGAAAAAACAATAGAATCTCTGAGTGAAAAATCCCCAGATAACTATGTTGTAAAAGCAAGTCCTAGACATTCTTCCTGTTCGTGTAGGGAGATGCTGACATCCACTTTGTAGCATTCGCCTCTGGATGTAGAAGTGAAAGTCATTCATGCCTTGATATTTGAATGTTTCTTCAAACACAAAATGGTAGCAGATAAAAGAAAATGACATGTGGAATCTGCACGGATGGCAACTGTCAATGAGAGGAGAGATTACACTATTTGTATATATTTGTGTCTGCAGATTATTTCCTTCAAGTTCTACTTTTGACACCTTTATGCAAATAGCCAATAGAAATTAGCATTCTCTTTTCCCAATGAATGTTCATGATACCACTGTGAGGACCGTGCTGCTGTTTGACTAGCTACCTTGTTACATTTGAATAGTTAGGAAAAAATAAAGATGACTGGTCAAACATTTTATTATTTACCTTGGTAGATTGATAGTTTTACAAACTCACCTTAGATAGTAGAGTGTGAGCAGGTCAGTAGCCTTCAAGAAATGTCTGTGAGGTTTTATGATCTTGTTGAAATGTCAGTCATGGATTGAGTTCATCAAGTCATACTTGACTTAAATGGACTATAAATGTAAGAAAAATAACCTTTTAATAAGGTCCTATTTAGTGGCTGGATCCCCATTTGGTCTTGTATATAAAAGGCTAGAAAAAAAAGAGAAATGATGCATTTACCCAGTACTCCTGAACAACATATAAAACTGGAATAGAATTTCACAAAATATCAGAGGTATAGATTTCTTTTATTAGACTCCAAATGTGAGATAAAGACATGACATGTTCTTTTATCAGTTTCTATGGATATGAGGCTGGATATTGACTTATCAATACATTTTCTTATTAAGGCTATATTTTTACATATTTCTACACATGGCATGTTCTAAAAAAGTATTTATTAATACCTGGAGAGCAAGGATTTTAATGTAATTTCTCTACCAGGTTATATATTAAAGTGCGTTCTTCACTGAGACTTTACTTCTCAGTGACATTGGGAGTAACTTGAATTGCAAAAGCTCCATTTTAAATTAATTTAATAAGGTTCCCACAGAGGCAGGGGTCACTAGGTTATTCAATATTTCATAATAGGCAGTTATCCTGGAAAGTAGTTAATAGCATAGGTTGTTATATCCGACTGCCAATTTATCAGGAATTCCTCTTGGCTCAATTTGCAAAATGTATCCAGAATCTGACAACTTGTTACCATTTCTACCCCCCTCTTCCAAAACACTGCCACCTCTCACTTGGATTGTGGCATAGTCTCCTAATTGATTTCCCTGCTTCTATACTGCTCCCTCTAAGTTCTTTCTCAACATAGCAGCAAGAGCAATCCTTTGAAAATGTAAGTCAGGTGATGTTCTTCAGCTTAAATCCTGCCATGGAAGTCCATGTCACTATGAATGAAAGCTCATATTATCACAATAACTTTCACTGTCTACATTACCAGCTTCCCTCTCCCCACCATGCATTTGACTTCTTATTTCATGAACTCACCCCCTCCTTCTACTGCTTCTTCTCCAATCCCACTGGCCTTCTCACTTTTCCTTCCTTTGAGCAGCTTCCTCTTCCCCCAGGTATCCGAATGGCCTACTCTCTCACTTCTTTTGACTCTTCGTGCAAATGTTTCAAATGTTATGTTTTCAGTGAAGCTGCCCTCTACCTCCCTATTTTACCCCACTCTCCTACTGGACACTCCCAATCCTTTTAACATGATTTTTGTCCAGTGGCACTATTATTTTTTTATATTTCCCTTCCTTCTCTACTAGACTATGAACTTAATGAGGCAGGATTTTGAGTGTTTTGTTCACTGATGTACCCTCAGAGCCTACATTAAAGATACTCAATTAGAAATTTGTTGGATGAATGAATGAATCCATTGCTATTTTATACCAGTAGTAGAAAACAGTGCTTCGGATCACCATAAAATGTACTACTACCTTTTGCTGAAATCTGTTGGTATCTTTGAGGGAGCACCAATAAATAGCTCCCCTTGCCCTGGTCTAGATCTAAACTAATTGATAAATAAAGGTAAGTTTCAGCAGAGGACAAAATATCACCTTATTACTGATAGCACTAGTGAAAAAACATGCTTATGTGTGTAGGCAAGTCATTTACCTAATACTAAACCCCAAATTAAACACATGTATCAGCAAAGCATGGTTCATCTGTCACTGAACCATGACAAATGCCTCCTAACAGGAACAGAATGAGTTCCCTGAGTAGCAGAGAATTTCTTCTGCCCAGAATGAGGAAAGTAAGAGATAAGTAGGATAAAGTGACCAACTTCTACATATTTTTAGTTAAAGTAAAAGAAAAAAAAAAAATGAGGGAAAAATAAAAGCTCAGATTTTCTAGAATAAAGTGATCAGGGCCCTTAAATTAAAAAAATCATACTGTGTTCTAATTAGTAAAACTAAAGCAAATCACAAATACATAAGAGTGAAACTGCAAAACAATAAGGAACAACTGAAAACTGAAAAACTAAGTAGAGGAAAAATAGGTCATTTATAAGAATTACAATTGGAGTAAGGCAGAGTTCTCATTATCAATGATACATGCTATAAAACTTTAGAATCTTATCTCCAAAGGAATGTGGGAAATAACTGTCACTAGAATTTTGTTTTCAGAGAAATTATTCAAAAGTGAGAATGAAAGAAAGTCACTTTAAGATATGCAGAGACTAAATGTTTATGACACATGGGCTCTTGAAGAAAGTACTTAAAGGATGAAATTTAACATAGAAGAAAAGCATGAGTGCGAAAATCAATGGTAATCAAAGCAACAAGTTGGAAATTTGTGGGGTGAAGTTCTGAAGGAAGAAGTGGAAAGAATGTGGAGGAGGGGTAAGATGGGGCCTGTAACAGACCACGTTTGGCCTCTGCTAGGAATCTGGGCTTTTCCTACAGGTTCAGGGCTTGATGGAAGGGTCTTACTTAGCAGGGTGGTGATCTGGTTCAATGCGTTTTAGTAAGATCACTCTGGCAGGAGGGTATAGAATGAATGTTGAGAGAAAAAGATTGATGTCATGAAACCATTTAGAAATTGTGGCTCATTTAGATGAGAAATGATTAGGGCCTGAATGAAGGTAAGGAGGAAAGTGGTCAGATTCCAAAACTAGTGAAGCAGTAGGACCTCCAGACCCAGTAAATAAAATGTAGGGATAAAAAGAGGAAGCATCAAAGATGTAACTGTTTTGTAGGGCAGTTTCGATGGAATCTAGCTGCAGCAAGAGGATGAAATGAGGTGACAGTGGAAACAATGGAAAATCTTTAAGAAACTCATCCCTGAATAGGTGGAGGGACTTAGATGGTAGCCAGAAGACCAAAGTGAAAAAATACTTTAGGATGGGAAATTTATACTCAATTTTATACGATAATGGGTGGAGAACAAAGAAGAGAAGCTAAGGTTGAAGGTAGAGTGACAGGGCAGGAGATGCCTGATTGAACAAGGGCATGGAGAGCTAAGAGGGAGAGCTATATACAAGGAAAGTTAGGGAAAGAGGCAGATAAAAGAAACTTACAACTCCCTCTTCCTTTGAAAGTAGCACCATGATAGCACAGAACAGTGATGAACAAATGCTGAGTGAATTAATGAATCAGTGTATGAAAAGATGGAGAAATGATGGATACATTCAGGCAGGCCCTAAAACAGTATAACTCTCAAACAAAAGGAGCATGTTCTCCAGATAGGTATGGTAGACCTCTAGTGGCCAAAAGAAAACTTAGAAATCTAATGGTCTAGAACAAAACTTGAATGAAATGGCTTAGGTAAATTTGCAAAATAATAAATACATAAAAGCAGTGCTCCGCAAATCCTGTCTACTTAATCTTCGCTGTGTTGTTTCTTATCAATGGGTTTAATGGTACATGTATTATGAGTTCACGTTTGTAATTAAACACTTAGAGTGAATGGCTTATGCAAATGAAGCTAGTAATCTTTTAATTATGATTGTAACAAAATACTGCAAGGGGGCACTAATTATTTATGTGTGAAATTGCATGTACAAACTAGAGAAGATAAAAATAGTTATGCATTTTCAAAAAGAGAAAAAGGGAGACATCTATAACGAAGTGAGCCTTTGATTACAGAATCCTTAAATATGATGAAAACCATGTATTTAAAAACAACACCAACAGGGTTTTTTAAAACATAAGTGAAAACACAAACTGTAAAAAAAGGATAATAAACGATTTTAATCCTTTAAAATTAATAATAATGTCCTAATGTGAAATACTTTGAGTAATCTAAAGGAAGAATTACTCATCGATTTAAACTATAATTCTTGTATGAGCCTGAGTGTTTTCTAATGAAGATTACGTTTAGTTACCCTCATGTTAATAACAATTGAATAAAATGTTTGGCACCTACTTCAAGTTAATTAAACTGCAAAAGAGCTCCAGTTTGTGAATCAGGAAAGTTAGATGATTTCTTAGGCCTGCTTCAGCTTTTCCATTACAATTGATTTTATCAACAATGCACAGTACCTTAGGTAGATGAAAAAAAACATACATTCATTTAAGAGTAGAATTATTTGTGGGAATTATATGCAGCTGTTGAGGGGTAGTGTGAGAAAGTATGGAAATATTGGATGTGGGAGTATAGATGTAGAGACTTGTCTAATCCATCCTTGCAGAATTTAAAAGACAGAGTCAGCAGAATTGAAAGAAGCTCAGTTCTTTGGGATTTTTCTTTGATTATAAATCCTTTTTAATGTTCAATTCAGTAGCACTATATTTGAGAATAACATTATTCAGTGTCTTAATTATCCTCTAGACTATTTTAAGGTACCATATACATTGTCGGCATGCTTTATTGTCTGATCTTCCTGGGATTTAGTCACCAGGCATCACTGTGTATTCAAATAACAATAAAGTTTTAAATTTGACAGGAATATAAGAAGTATCTAGAAGCAAATAAAAAAAGATTTCCAGACAATATATAGGCAATTCTAATAAAAATGTCTCTTAAAAATAGTCATACAGTGTCTATGACTATGCCACCCTAAACAAGCCTGATCCCATCTGATCTTGGAAGCTAAGCAGGGTCAGGCCTGGTTAGTACCTGGATGGGAGACCACCCAGGAAGACCAGGTGCTGTAGGTGTAAAAGATAAAAAACAAGGGATTGTAAACTGACAAGTTCCTTGCAATCTGTGAGGTCAACCAAAGGTTGCCTTGCCTGAAAGAAAAATAGTCATACATACAAAGGAATGGTTATCTCTCTACTTTTTAATAGGTGGTTTTATTCTGCTTTTCTTCTATTATGTGTGTCCAAAGTTCTATGTACTGAGCATCTATGACATTTGTCATGATGATGATATATGTATACATTGTGAAATGATTACCACAATCAAGCTAATTAACACATCCATGACCTCAAACAGATACTATTTCTTTGTGTGTATGGTGAGAACACTTAAGAGCTATTCTCTTAGCAAATTTCAAGAATACATTACAGTTTTATTAACTACGACACTATGCTATACATTAGATCCCCCAGAATTATTCATCTTATAACTCAAAGGTTATAACCTTTGACTAACAACTCCCCAATTCCCCCTCGCCTTCAGAACCTGGGAACCATCATTCTATACTCTCTACTTCTATCTCTCTACTTGCCTTTTTTAGAGTCCATGCATTTTCCTTATCTATTCATCCAGTGAGACACTTAGGTTGTTTCTATATCTTGGCTACTGTGAATGACATTGCAATAAACATGGGAAAGTAGATGTTTTTGAGATACTGATTTCATTTCTTTCGGATATATACAGAAGTGAGATTGCTGGATCATATGGTAATTCTACTTTTCTACTTTTGAGGAACTTTCATATCATTTTCCATAATGTCTGTACCAATTTACAGCCCCACCAACAGTGTATAAGGGTTCCCTTTTTTTCACAACCTCGTCAACACTGTCATCCTAACAGGTATGAGGTGATCTCATTGTAGTTTTGATTTACATTTCCCTGATGATTAGTGGTGTTGAGCATCTTTTCATGTACCTATTGACCATTTGTGTGTCTTTTTTGGAAAAATGTCTCTTCAGTTTCTTTGCCCATTTTTAAACTGGTTATTTTTTTCTATTGAGTTATATGAGTTCTTTATATCTTTTGGAAATTAACCCCTTATAGAATTATGATTTGCAAATTTTTTTTTCCCATTCTCTAGGTTGCTTTTGCATTTTGTTGGTTTCCTTTGCTGTGAAGAAGCTTTTTAGTTTGATGTAGTCTCACTTATTTATTTTTTCTTTTGTTGCTTGTGCTTTTGGTGTTATATCCAAAAAAACTTTGCCTGTTTCTGACTGTTTCCTTTAAAGAGTTTTAAGGTTTAGGTATTACATTTCAAGTTAATTTTTGTGGATAGTGTAAAATAAGGATCCAGTTTCATTCTTTTCTATATGGATATCTAGTTTAATCAACACTGGTTATTAAAGAGACTATTTTTTCCCCATTTTGTGTTCTTGGAATCTTTGTTAAAGTTTAGTGACTGTATATGCATGAATTTATTTCTGGTCTCTTGTTTCTGTTACATCGGTCTATGAGTCTGATTTATGCCAGTACCATGTTGTTTTGATTACTACAGCTCTACAATATAGTTTGAAATCAGGAAATTGATGCCTGCACATTTGTAATTTTCTAAATGTTATTTTGAAGAGTTCAGTCTCTCTTTTTGACTAGAAAGGGTAACATGGCTGCTACGGAAGCATGTGTCTTTGTGAGCATGTTCTGCACCATATCTTGATATTCTGAGAAACGGACTGAGTTGATCTCCATGCGCCTCCAGACAATAGAAATTCTCTGTATGTGATGATGTCAGCCTTTGTTTAATCATTTTATAATTAGGAAACAGGTAGACAAAAGTAGGAAATGCTAAGCATAGCTATTGATTAGCTCAAGACCTCACAGAGAGTAGCTGTGAATACCAAGAATGAGGAAGGTAGTAGGTCCTAGAGAAAGCTTCACATTTGATTCAATTGATTTCAAACCTTAAGAAAGTCAGACTCTTGCAAGCAAATGTCTGTTTCAATATCCAACCACATTCATGCCTAGATATATTACTGCTACAGTTTTGCTTCTCAATAGTGCTATTTTTTTCCGGCAACACTGAGCTCTCTGGGTCTGTGACCTTCATTGATACTCTTGGTTTTTGTCCCTCCCTTCATTTCTTTCCCCCTGCTTCTATTCTTTACTTTACTTTTAATTTGTCCCTTAGTAATTATATGTTTTTCTCAAAGAGAAGATGGTGAGTTTAGGTTTGTAACTACCAGATATATCACATTTGTTTATTTAGCCAGCTCTTCATCTATTTAACAAATATTGGTTTGCTAATAATATCAACATGTAATTATTGTCATGGAAAGAATCCACTTAGTACATAGTAATTAAAGAAAGAAAGGAGAGGAAAACTCAGATACTGTCTCTGCTTTCAGAAAATGTACAGTCTAGTGAAAGGGACTGAGAGTAAAATAATCACTCCAAATAAGTTTCCTTATAAATTGGGGTGAGTGCTATAACAGAATAGCCTGAGTATACTAACACAGAGAAATCATTGCTCAGTTTTGAATGTCAAATTAGACATTTTTGAGCACCCAGTGAAACAATTGCTTTGAATACCAGAATTTTTAGAGGAAGAAAAAAAAAATTTTTATTAGAATTCTAGTACTTTACTTTCATATAATCACCTATATATGACTCATACCATAGTGTTTAATTATGACATTCAATATATGCAAAAAAAGTTGCAATGTCAGGGAAGTTCTCATAAGAAAGGAAGAAGTAGAAAGAGCTTCTAATGCTGAGGAAAAGGGACAAAGAAAAAATGAGGAAGAGGAAAGTAAAGCAAAAGAATCTGATTTGGATGCCCTTGCTTTGTCCTTGGTAGTGTGGGGTGAGCATCTCAAGTACTGAGATAATTTGGACAGAATCCAAGAGTCAGCGGCTTGTTCTGAATTTCTCAGGGGTTCTCTGCTTTACCTTCCTCTTTGAATTGTTGCCTTTGTCCTTACACTGCTTTCTCTGAGGCTAGCAAAATGGCTGAAGCCACTATAGGGCATATGCGTATGCAATCACCACACCACTCCGATTAAGAAAGATTACTTTATCTGAGCATTCTCAGTCGTGTTCCAACATCCATTCTGACAAGATAGGCTTACGTCATATATTAGAACCAATCAGCATGAGGACTTGTCACCAGAAGGGGAATAAAATGTGTTAATTTCTTAGTTATTGTCACATCCTCCACAGGACTTCAGGAGAGAAGTCAGCCTCTCTACAACTACATGAATCCCAAAGATATCAGGCCCTCTTGGAAAAAGGTGAATGGAGTCTGAAGACAAACACAAATGCCCACTTTAGTTTATTCCTTAGACTACCCAATAGCCATACATACTCTCCTTTCAACACATGGTTTAAAATATGCCCAAGTTTACATGGAATACAGACACCTCACTTCAAAAATCACAATGCAAAGATTGAGCCAGTGATAGGATCTAAATTCTAGGAGCTCTGGTAAGAACCAAAACCATGATCACACAGCTTATGGTATACATTACTATGACTTGTATTTGACTATCTGTGTTATTCTAGGAGAGTTTTGCCTGAAAAATAAAGTAGCAAATAATTATTCTCAACTTGCCTTCACTAGGGTATCTCAGTTGTGGTATTAGACATTTACTCTTCAACACTTGTTTCAAAACTTTCCTTTTTAGGATTGCTGAGTTTGCCAATCCTAAACTATTATATGCCAGATCTCCATCTGGCCTCACATTGAACTATCTCCAGATATAGTAAATCAGAACCAAAACCCTAATAACTATCCTGGCTTTAATCATATTTTTCTGAAATGCTACTAATATTCTATTAAGGTAAAGATTTCCTTTATTGTGGCTAGCAACATATTTGACTTTGTTTTAGTATAGGTTATATTGGGGGACTCTTCAGACAGTGAGCAGTTGACCTTGGGTGAGGTACATTTCTTTTTATTGGGTCCAAATATAGTTTCTCATGATTCACTTTTTGTGGCTAAACGGACGCTTATCTGTATACAACACATAATAATGCAATGGTGCAGAAAAGAGGAACTGAAATAAAGACTCCCATTTGGAAAGAGGAGACACCATATAGGGATGACTGGTCCACAGAATATAATATCCATGATATGACAGGACTCCCTAACCATTATGTATCTTAGTTTGCCAATCTACTCACCTCTGGTTTGGCTCTGTGGGGGAATGTTTCTTGTTTTCTGTCCTCCACAACCATCTCTGAAACAGGCAATGAGTACCTCACCCCTCTCCCTGTGCTGCTTAGAGGCTCATTTCCTAGGAGTTAAAGACATTAGAGATTACATCTAGAGCATAAGAAATCACAGGCTTAGAGTTTATTGGGGCAAAAGATCGCCATTAAAACTTTAGGGCTTCTAGGCTATTTGTTTCATAGCTGGCAACCAAAGTCGGAGATCTTGTTGAGTTGTAATCTTGAAATCCAGTCATAGCCATCTGTTTCTTTGGTGATGATCATCCATTTCCCTGCTTTGCTCATTCCTCTAATAAGTATGGTTCCTAGACCAGCATTACCGAGGACTTGTTAGAAATGCAAATTCTTGTGTTACATCCAGATATTCTCAAAAACTCTGAGGGTGGGACCCAGCAATCTGCGATGTAATAAGACATTGAGGTGATTCTGATGCGTGTTAAAGTTTGAGACCACAGCTCTAGTGGTTGTCATTTTCAGCAATTCAAAATAATAAGCTGGGGCAAGAACATCCATGAAAATCTGCTCAGGAGAAGTGATTAGGCTTTTCCTTTCTTATTAATAGGAATTAATTATCAGAGTCTTATATGGAGGAAGAGGGAGCAACAGTATTCTTTTAAGCTACTATATATCCTAAATTGCTCCTTTTTTTGCTAGCACTGACTTGCTTTTCCAGTCTCTCAAGGTTCCAGATACTAGACTATCAGGCAACTGAAGAGAGATCAAAGGTAGTGTTTCACTAAGCAAGGTCCTACTTTTCTCTCTTTTCAGATGCTAGTAAAAACTATCTTATCTCTTTCAGTTAGGAATTTGTTAATGGTCATAAAAACTAGTTAACACACTTTAACATCCTACATTTTTCCTCTAAAGTCTCTTAATGCCAAAGCTTCAATATGTATGTGGCTTGGTTCTCCAAGGTACAGAAAGACAAAAATATTATTATTTTCACTACCATAGAACAATAACTGCTGTCTTTCAACCACTAAATAGAGGTGCCCCACTGGCTTCCACACCCACTCCGTGGCTCAGCTAAGACCACATTTTAATGAATCTCTTAATGTTAACCCTACTCTTGGTCATTATTTTCCATATCAAGGGTCTTAGTTTCAAACAGTAGAAACCATGCATGGTTAACTTACACAGGGGAAAAGTGTGAAAAAGAGGGAGGGTTTACTAGAATGAAATGGGGCACCACAGATTCACCTAGGGGCTAGAGGACAAGACAGAGCAAATGGACAGGAACCAAAGGAAAAAAAGATGAACCAGTGGGAAGAATAGCCGTGGTAACACTGCAGGACAGGTCAGGTCAGGTTGCCAGCCGACGTTGCTGGTCCTGCGTCATGGCTGCTGAGATGACCTGATATCCAACTCTCAAGGCATGTTCTTATGTCAGACACCCAGAGTCCAAGTTACAGGGTGAGATTTTAGTGGATCAACTTTGATCATGTGTTCATCCCTGACTAATATAAGAAGATAGAAAAGGTTCTAGGCCCTCCCATCTTCCATGATTGGTGGACAACAGAGATCATAAAGTAATAAACATAATGTTGCTGGAAGGTCAAAATAACTGATACACAGCATTATTTATATCCCCCTTTTTTTTACCCATTGAGCAACACATAATTAATAGTATCTATTGTCAATAAATATTTTTTTGCAATTTATAAAATTTTCAAGATCAAAATTACATAGTCATAACTCTGTTGTGATAGGCTGGCATTAAAGCCAGCTATAGAAATCACTGATTTATAGAAAATCTGAGCAGTTAGAAAGATCAAATGATCAGAAATCTTTATTTATGGGGAAAAATCTATAAAATATCTCATATCAAAGGATTTTTTTTAACACCATATTTAGGTAGACATTTTTCAATATCAGATGTTTTCATTTCTCTATTTCATTTATATGTAAAATTATTTGGAAAGTGATAATATCTATAAGTAAAGGGTGGGAGAAAGAGAAAGAGAAAGGCATATGGAATGGGATGGAAAAAAAGGAAGAGACTTAACATTTACTGAGTCCTGTACAACTTTTACATAAATTATCTCATTCCATTTTTCAAATAACACTGGATCATTTAGGTCTGCAGAATATATACTTCAAATTAAATTTTATCTAAAAGCTTTTATAACAAGGCAGGTAAATCTTGAATAAATAGCTCTGGATGGACAGTTGAGTGAGTTGGTACCCTTTTCATCTCCCTTGGGATGACACTCAGCATCATTTAAAAATATATTATCTAAATTATATTTTTTAAAAAGACTAAATTCTGGTCAGCGTAGTCTTGGCCATTAAACAGTTATGTTGTGTTCTAACTTTTCATGGCGTGATAACAAATGCACCAAGTTTAATTCCACAGTTAACTTTTCCATGACTATATGAATTTTAAGATTCATCTTTAAAAATGGAATCAAAAACTGTATATACATAGTAAAGAAATTTCAAACATGCACACAGACTCCGTTAACCAAAATATTTTATTTCGCAGAATTTTTTATGCCTTAGCAACTATGCATAATGGGAATTTTATGTGTAGTTGTAATTTTAACATGTAAAAATAGACTAAGGATAAGGCAAAACTTCAACTAGTCTCTTGCTAAGTCAAAACATCCTTTATGTAAGATCACAGGCAAAGCAGCTAACCATATAGAATTTACTAGATGAGGCAGTTACTAGTTCAGTTATTATGAACCAATCCCTTACTGATATTTTCTAGGAAGAAAAGAAATCCTCGTGCTCTGTTGGTGGGATTGTAAATTGGTGCAGCTACTGTGGAAAACAGAATGGAGATTCGTCATAAAATTAAAAATAAACTGCCATATGACCCAACAATTCCACTTCTGGATATTTATCCAAAGAAATTCAAAATACTAATTCAAAAAGACACATGCACCCCTATATTTGTTAGAACATTATTTACAATAGCCAAGATAAGAAATAAACTGTGTCCTTCAATAGGTGAATAGATAAAGAAGTGGTACATATATACAAGGGAATAATAGTAATAAAAGAATAAAATCTCATAATTTGCAAGAACATGGATGGACCTAGAGGATATTATGCTAAGTGAAGTAAGTCAGAGAAAGGCAAATACCACACGATTAACTTATACATGGAATTTAGAAAACAAAATAAATGAATAAACAAAACAAACTCACAGACAGAACATTTTGATGGTTGCCAGATAGGAGGGGGCATGGGAGAGCTGCGTGAAAAAGGAGAAGGGATTAAGAAGTACAAATTGTTAGTTATGAAAACAGCCACAGGCTATAAAATACAGTATAGGGAATATAGTCAATAATATTATAATAATGATGTTGGTGTCAAATGAGGACTAGACTTAACAGGGTGATCACTTTGTAAGTTATGTAAATATCTAATCACTATGTTGTACACCTGAAACTAATATTGTATGTTAACTGTAATTTAAAAATTAAAAAAATAAAAATAATAATTCAAACCAAGACATTTTGGATTCTTTTCTGGTTATTGAGTAGAACACAATTTCCAGTTTAATAAAGTTTATGTGTGAAACAAAGGCGCTGGGTAGATGATATCTAAGGTTATCTTTAGATATGTAAATTTGGAGTTTATGATTCTATAATTTTATGTTGAAATATAAAGGAAATTTGATCCAATCAGGATTAGAATGTGCCTTTAATTGAAGTTCTCGTCCTTCCCTGTCTCTGTCTCTGTCTCTTTTTCTACATTAATGTATATATTTGATTTATTGAGATTAAGATTCAAAATAGTGATAAAAACTATCAAATTAACTTTTATGTGACATTTAAAACTAAGTATTTATTTCATAGATATATTACATTTTTGAAAAAAAATAGGTAGAAAAATTCAATTGAAAACACAGAAGACTTGCTAAGAGAATCCAAACTAAAGCATTGGTATTTATTAAATATCAATTATTATTAAATTTTTAAATGTTAAACCAAAAAAGCAAAAAAAAAAAAAAAAAAGTCAATATACTTCTATGCTTATCCATGACCGTAATTCAATTTGATTTGATGGTAGGTAATTTTACAAATCACACAAGACCACTCCAGTAATTAATTTAGCTTAAAAAAAGCATTCCATCTAACACCATCAGTTAGAAATATGTTTTAGGCAATGGCAACTTCTTTTGACTAATCGATTGTAAACTACAAATCAAATCAATACATTTACTGAATGTGTTACTGTGCTGGAGCTCAGAGAAAATATTAAAAAGTATAAATAAATGTTCTCAGTCTCAAGAAAGTTTCATTTCTTTCTTGTGCAGAGATTCTTATCAAATCCCTATTAATCCTTCAAGATCTATATCCTTCCTCTCTGAAATCATCTTTGCTTTTCATAGCAGAAACATTGGATAGCACCATGTCTTTTTGGGGGGCATAAATTTTATTTTATTTACTAATTTTCTTAAATTTATTTTTTAATTTTTATTTTTCAATTAGAGTTCACATTTAACATTATTTTATACTCATTTTAGGTATACAGTATAGTGGTTAGACATTTATATAATTTACAAAGTGATCTCCCCAATTCATTTAGTACCCACCTGGCATATATGTAGTTATTACAATATTGTTGACTATATTCCCCATGCTGTACTTCATGTCTCTGTGACTATTTTGTACTTACCAATATGTATTTCCTAATCCCTTCGCCATTTTCATCCAGGCTTCTGCAAACCCGCCCCACCCCCAATCTGGCAATCACCAGTTTGTTCTCTGTATCTATGAGTTTGTCTTCATTTTGTTTGTTCATTTATTTTGTTCTTTAGATTCCACATATAAGTGAAGTCATATGCTATTTGTCTTTGTTTGACTTATTTCACTTAGTATAATACCCTCTAGGTCCATCCATTTTTGTTACAAATGGTAAAATTTCATTTTTTTAAATATCTAATATTTCATTGTATATACGTACCACCTTTTCTTTATCCAGTTGTCTATTGATGGGCACTTAGGTTGCTTCCATATCTTAGCTATAGTAAATAGTACTGCAGTGAACATAGAGGTGCATACGTCTTCTAGAATTTGTGCTTTGGTTTTCTTTGGATAAATACCCAGAAGTGGAATTTCTGGATCATGTAGTAGTTCTATTTTAAAATTCTTGAGAACCTCCAAACTGTTTTCTAAGTGGCTACACCAATTTGCAATCCCACCAACAGCACACAAGGATTCTTTTTCTTCTCATCCTCTCCAACACTCGTTTTTTGACTTATTGATGATAACCATTCTGGCAAGTGTGGTTAAGCAGCATTTCATATGTCTCTTGGCCACCTGCATATCCTCTTTGGAGAAATGCTTATTCAGGTTCTCTGCCAATTTTTTAAATGAATTGTTTGGGGGTTTTTTGGTGTTACGTTTATGTGCAATGTCTTTTAGTAACATTTTAAAAAAATATCTATTTACATGTCTACCTGCTTCTCCAGAACTTGAGCTCTTATAACCTTTTTATTCATTCATTCTTCTATTCATTCACATGACAAATATTTATAAAATACTTTTTACAATGGTACACATGCATTTCCAGTTTCCACAGAACTTTTGGTCTACTGCCACATGAGAATAAACAGGTATTGTAAGTTCACTAATTTAGACATTATTTCTCACATGTGCAAATATTTTTTATTTTCTACAAAGTGCCTAACTTTAGAATAAAAAGCGATGGTCTATCAATCTGTTCCAGTATAAATAATCTCTTTGGCCTGTTTTAGGTTTTTTGGTATAAGTTTTCAGTCTTTTGAATTTCCTTCTTCTACCCCCTGCTCTAGTTCCAGATGATTCCTGAGTTTGTAAGAAGTTTAAGAGACCTAGTGGGAACAGGAGAAAGGGGGTTTAAGAGGCATACTGTGTTTGATGAATTCTTGCTGATTTCCTGTGAAGTCTGGAGTCTTATCCAGCCCCTGACTGGTATCCACTGGGATGCGACCACTTCTGCACCGTGTTTTGAGACATTGTGCCTGGCACCTGTTCTGAAGATAACAATTCTAGTCATTTACCGCCAGGGTTGAATTTCCAAAATATTTCAATCATCACACCCAAGCCTTTGTTAGCACATAGTTCCTCTCAGTACTCTGTAACTTGGATCATGTGGTCACTCCTAAATCCATATGCACAGGACTGAAGATTTATGACATTTATTTAGACTTACCAAGCTCAGAGCCTCCTTGAATTAATGTTATTGATTCTGGGCTGAGTTGGGTGTCATGTCAAATGCTGGGCTTCTTACAGAGGCCTAAAGCTTCTTCCAAGTTATACCAGGGGTAGCAGACCATTAATTTTTACTTTCTTATGTCCTTCTGATTTTTTTGAAACTGGATCCTAAGGACAGTTGTCATATGTCCTTTTACCTTAAGCCCTTAATGACAAATGGATTGCACTTAGAAAAATCATCTAACCATTAAGGTAATATCTTAACTATAATTTTATTTCCATAGGCATTTATAAACCAGTATGATAGGTTCCTAATAACCCTAACATTGAATTCTGTACTTAGCATATAGTTGGAGCTCAATAAATGAATTTTTAGACAAATTTATAAAAATTTGAAATAAATTGAGACTTGTAGAAGAGTTTCAGAAATAGGACACTTTCCAAATACTTTTCACATACCTTTATGTCAACATCTTACATGACCAAGAAAAAAAAATGACCAACCCTAGGAAGTTCACCTTAGTATGATGGTATTAATGAAATTACAGAATTTATTTGAATTTCGTTAGTTTTGCCACTACTGCCTTCCTCTTTTTTTTTCCTTAGAATCCAATCTGATCCCACATTGCATGTAATTGCCATGTCTCCTTAGTATGTTCTACTCAGATGATTTCTCAGTTTTTGCTTTTTCTTAATGACTTTGACACTACTGAAGAACATAGGTGAGTTATTTTGTAGAATTTTCCTCTACTTAGTTTGTCAGACTTTTTTCTTGATCATATTGAGGTTATGGATTATTGAGAATATTTCAAGGAAGATGTGTCCTTCTTAATGCATCGTGTCAGGGGTAAAGTTGTTGATACGTCTTTTTACTGATATTAACCTTTATTACTTGGCATAGGCCAGATCTTTCCATTGTGAAGTTGCTTCTTTTCCCTTTGTGATTACTAAGTATTTTGGGAGAGATACTCTGTAACTATGCAAAATCCTATTTCTACTCAAACTGTTACCTATTAATTTTAGTATCCATCACTGGATCCTGCCTGAGGCAAATTATTACTGTGGTGTTCTAATGCTGATTTTCTTCATTCTTCTACATTTTTTTAAATTGGGAATCTTTTATAAAGACTTCTTCTTTCTCCGTCTACTTATTTATTCAAGTTTTTTTTTTTTTGACATTTATATCAGTGTGGATATTTATTTTATTTTATTTTTGGTTATAATTCAATACTATTGTTACTTATTTTATTTCTCAAATTATCCTAATTTTAGCCTTTGAGAGCTTTTTAAATGGTGTCTCATGTGCCCTTTCAATATGTCTCATTCTTTTATTGTTTATTTTTAATCACTTCCTTATTTTCTGGTATCACAAACTGTTTTAGGGCCATTTTATGTTTTCCATGCCCCAGCCCTGGAATAAATCAGTTTTCTGAGGAGCCCTATATCTTTTATTAGGGAGTGATATTTGGAAACCAAGCTTATTGTTTCTGGGGTGACACTTTTTCTAGTACCTCTTAGTAGACAGAACTGGGAAATATATGTACGTGCCCTAACTCATGCCTACAAACATTTATATTTCTGTCAAGATTTATAGATATTAAAAACACCATGAGTCCATTTTAATACCTCCATATCCAATTCAGTATCACACTCTAGCACCCACCCTTTCCTAATCTATAACTTCTTCCTCTGAGAGTGAGAAACCCAACTCTTAATTTCTAAAATATATTTACTTTTTAGTTTAATTCTAGTATAAAAAGGAGTTTCAGAATTGTTAGCCCATATCCCTGTGAGGAATAAATTTTCCCAACTGTGGCAAAAATTGACAAACTACAGCTTACAATCTAAATCTGACACCATCCTGTTTTTATAAATAAAGTTTTTTTGGCACACAACCATGCTTATTTGTTTATGTATTGTCTATACTACTTCTGTGCTCTGATCTCAGGGTTGTGTAGTTTTGACAGACACTGTATGGTCTGCACAGCCAATGTATTTATGATCTGGTCCTTTAATGAAATGGTTTGTCTACCCCTAAACTAGAACATCGTGTTTGGATACACTTATTTTTGTCCTTAAAGCATCCAGTCAAATAACCATTTGCTAAAGTTACTTAGGTCAGCTCCTTTCTGCGATTATGTGATTCATTGGTGACACAGCTAGATTTGTCTCAGTCTGCATTTTATCCCTCCCCACATCCTGTTTGATTTTTTAAAAATTGACATGCAATAAAATTCACTCTTCGTTATATAAGGTTCTTTGAGTTTTGACAAATGCAATGATTCATCCATCTACCACCACAGCTTCATACAATTTTTTCACCCCCAAATTCCTTCGTGTTGATTATTTATATTCAGCACCTCTCTTCTCTATTTATCACTGGCAACCATGAATCTGCTTTCTGTCCCTGTAGTGTTGCCTTTTCCAGAGTGACATAAAATGAACCCTTTTATATCTGACTTCTTTCACTTAGCAAAATGTATTTAAGATCTAAGCATGTTAAAAAAAAGATCTAAGGGTATTGTTGTGGTAAAATATTTATTACCTGTCTCTTTATAGAAAAAGCCTACTGACCCCTATTGTAAAGAATAGAAAGGAATGGGAGAACATGGGTGACTTTGTTAGAGATTTGATATAGGAAGCAAAGAAGAAATTAGAGATGGTTCTATAATTTTGAATTAGAGTTATTGAGAGAATGCTTTACCTTAATAAAATAGGGAAAACATATATATGGTTTTTCCTTAAATGTCAAATACCTTTGTGTAATTTATCATATCGTCATGTGAAACTAGAAAAATGAACATTAAGTAGTCATGAGATGGTCAAATAGAAAACCCCATTAAAAGTAGCAAGTGTATCAGTTTTAATTCTAGTTTCTGGAGAATGAATTGCATTCAAGTGGTAGAAGTCAGATGCAATCATAGAAGAGTTTCTATGTCATATGGCCTGTATGACTTTCTCTGTCTAAAAAAGGTTTGTTCAGAAAGCTTCTTCTAAGGCAACAATGTAAATCATTTCATAATATTTTACTTTTTCCAGATAAAATGTTATTCTTCTAAAATTTTAAATGGTAGAGAGAAATAGAAAGTAATCCTATAATCCCTCGTCCTCAAGGATAACTGCTATCAACTTGGGTAATTTCTTTCATAATTTCTTATATAGATAGATATATAGAGTCATTACCATGCCATAATACCTTCTCATTAGCTGCTTTTTAATGTAATAACATATTATCTGTGTCTTTTTAATAATATTTTTAGTTCTACTTTATTATTTTTAATGATGTCATAAAATTCTATTGTATAATTGTACTGTTACTATGTAACTGATCCAGTTTTGATGTTAATATAGATGATGGCCGAGTTTTCATTGTTAAAATTCAGCACCATTCTATGCACAAATGTTCATAATTTCTTCATTATTTTCCTAGGAAAAATTTCAAGGAGCAAAACTTCTAAATAAAAAGATGACATTTAAAATTTTGTGTTTTGTGGGAATTTAGTTTTCACTGGTGTTACAAAACATTTATGAATACTTTTATAAAACTTATTTTCTCTTTTGATCATTTGGTACTCAGCAAATACCATATTGTGCTACCAGCTCTTTTATGAGTTTGGTTTCAATATATCTAACTAGTAAAAATTTTTCGAGAATATCTAGTAGGTAGGTTGAAAATGTTTGTTGATTGATTTGTGTTACCTAGGTATTAATTTTATTATGCTACAGGTTTTAATAATTAACATGGAGAGTGGAAAAATCTGCCATTTTTAATACATGTCAGTGACTCTCATTCTCTTAACGTATGATTAAGTTATAGTTTTGTGAACAGGGCATTTCCATTTCCGAACTGTGCCTATCTAGTTTTCCTTACTTTAATGAAAGACTTGATCATTTATCTAGTTCCTAAATCCAGAAAACATAGCTTTCTTTCTTCTGCTTAATATTTCTGAGACCCATATATCTCTATTTCCAAAATTACTTTTGGTACATTTCATTCTCCTAGACACTCCAACAGTCTTCTAATTGGTCTACCTGCCTCTGGCCATGTCCGACTCCCTGCTAAATGGCTAGAGAGACCTGCTAAATGAAAAATAAGTCTCATGGTATCACTCTGTTTGAAATCCTTAGGCATGAAACTCTGTAGCAGGGCATTTGAGACTCAAGATTCTGGGCCCCACTATTTTCTCCAGTCCCTTCTAGTCCTTTCTCTTTCTAGACTCCACAGTCTAAGCATTCCAAACTAGTAAGACCCTAACTATACAATGCTTGTTTGCCTCTGGCCATTTTACATTGTGGCATGAGGCTGAAATTAAGACTCAGTATTAATGTTATCTTGCCATCTGTATAATTGGAAGAGCCTTAAATGGCCTACCTACAAGTTCACCACTCCCCTATCCCATTCCTGCAGGTAGTTGAACAAACTTCTTGTTATGAGAACCAGACACAGTACCTGCTTATTCCTAACTTCAGTTTCTGCCTCCCTGAAGAATTATTCAAACAGGCCAATCACTTTCTCCTGTGGGAACCAAGGGTTACCTCGTCTTCTTATTACTATAAAGCCTGCCCCACCACCACTCCTGACCCTACTTTGTTCATCTGTTTCCAAGAGCAACCCCCACATGGCCCTGCATGGCTTGTGACGTCTTCCTCCTCTGAGCTGTGAGTAGATGTGACTAACAAACTGCTGTCAATCTCATCTGTCCAGTGTCAAGTGTGTGTTTAGTCATCCCTATAACCCTAGGGTAGGAATTTCCTCCTTCATCAACAAGGTGAAGAAGAGGCAAATAAAACATGCATATCCTCTTTGCTATGTTTTGGAGGAAAGTTTTCTATCAATCTCACTAAATTCCAATCATCCATTGGGACTCAGTATAACAAATGAGATGCCCTGTCCCTTTTAATGAAATAACCTCTGTGTTTATTTAAATTAAATCCCTTTTTCATGCTCCTGACACACTACTTCAGCTTGGGAAGTCTTTAGCAGGGGGTATTAGTCAGGATTCTCCAGAGCAACAGAATCAATATAGACATGGATATAGAGCTAGAGCTAGAGCTAGAGAAATATACAGCTATAGATGAAGAGATTATCATAGGAATTGGATCATGCAATTAGAGAGGCTCAGATATCCCACGATCTTCTGTTTGCAAGCTGGAGAACCTGGAAAGATGGTGGTGTGATTCAGTCTAAGTCTAAGGGCTAGAGAACCAGGAGGGCAATGTCAGAGGACAGGAGAAGGTGGGTATCCCAGATTAAATGAGGAGAGCAAATGTGCCTCTCTTCATCTCTGTGCTCTATTCAGGACCTCCATAGATGGAATCATGACCACCAGCATTGGTCAGGGTAATCTTTCTTACTCATTTTTTTTTTTTTAATTTAAATTCTAATCTCTTCTGGAAACACCCTCACAGACACACCCAGTAATGGGCATCTCTTAGTCCAGCCATGTTGACACATATAATTAATCATCACAGCAGGGAAGGAGAGTGTGGCCATTCCTTTATTTCCTCACCTTGTTCCAATACTTCCCATCATCACTTTTGCCCATAGGCTGCCACTGCAACTTCCTGGGTTGGTTCTGGAGAGAGTGAGGAGGCATGGGAAAAAATCTTACTTAACAGAAAGAGATGTAACTTGGTGATTGGTGCCCTCTGAATATGGCTGATTCTGTGTTTATTCTTTTTCTGCTGACATATTTTTTGTGGGTTTCTTAGATAGCCTCCCTTTTAAAAAACACCAAAATTCAGCTCTCATGCTGTGAGAAATGTTTCTTCTATAGTTGTTCTCTACATGCCCCAGTCTCCCAGCTACTTCTTCGTTGGAGAGTGCACCTTTTGCTCCTTCTTGTTAAAGGTTCCTTGTTCCTAGTAGCAACACTCTTGAAGAGAAGTGTACCTGTAAAAGGATCCCTGTGTGGCTCTTTCATCCAAAACCTTCATCTAAGCATAGTAATCATGCCTCTCTGACCTACCACCAATGGAAAATGTATACTTCTCTCTTCACTCTGCAGATAGGTTCAGAGTTTCACTTGGGAATTTCTCAGGCAGGAGGCAAATATCAGATGCTTGTATTCTCCAAAATGTAATAAACAAATATAAAATTTGATCAGGAGGCTTGAAGTGTGGTAGAAGCATTGTCTTCTCTACCCAAAGAGTGGGCACAGGTAAAATGCTACTGCATTTGGATGAATTGTCCTAAAGAAATCTTCTCCTTTTCTATGGATTCTTCAACTTCTTATATAACCCTAAATTAGATGATGAGCCAACAAATGCAAAAGTATTTTTTTGACTGCCTACATTGCAAGTTCTGAATAGATGATTTAGCAAGATACTTTGAAATGGAGGGCAGGTTTCATCATAGTTCTTTCCATTTGGGCCTGACATAAAATTGAAGCAGATTAAGTTCCATTTTAACATCCTGTTATATTTTGTCCCTAAATTTTGTTTTCTATGACATTAATTTATATTCTCAGCAGTCTGAGCAGACTTTTTCTATAAAGGAATTTAATTGCAATAGATTTGCTACAGTAACCAAAGATTTTAAAGAAAAGTCAATACTTTGTTTAAAACTGTGCAGAGTACATACTTAGAAGTTCATTCATATTCATATTTGGAAATAGTAAGATATCATGTTGAACCATATGTACCATGATCATTTCAAAATAAGTAACCATTTTAATACTATTTTTGATGAATCATTAAAAGAGAGCCTATCTTGTTAGGCATTTTAATTTCCACACTTCAGTGGTGACATCAAAGGCAAGTTTTTCTCCTCTATTATAAATAATTTTGAGTGTGAGACTCACATTGCACTTCTCTCTGAATCCTGAAATAGGTCCTGCTGGGCGTTAGAAGCTCTGAAGAGCTCTCTGAACCTCCTGAGATGTTTGCAAAAGTTTGTGTGAAAATTTACATGGTCATAGTGCAACTTAATCTTAAGAAGGCAACACCTTGCAACAAGACGGTTAACAAATCAACATGTATTTCGGTCAAAAGAAAACGTGTATATTGTTTAATTGTATATACAATTCCACTAATTGCATATCAAAATAATTGTGTTTATGCATTTATATTGTCATTTTACAAGGTATTTTACTTGACTTACAGGAATACATTGGATAAAATAAGATTTTAAAAAAACAAGGACTTTTTTTACGGGCTATTTATGAGAAAGGGAAAGGAAATAATTACATCAAAAGAAGAGGGCATTTCCACTGGAGCAGAAAACAACATGGGGATGTTAATTCTAAACAATCTTTTTAATATTTGGTAGTCATCGATCCAGTCAGCATCATAACTGCTTTTTTGTTATCTTTACAAACGGTTCTTTGGGGTACAATGTTGCTTTAGGCCCAGTCAAAGGGGCACATTCCAAAAGTTTGAGTGATAATATCTGCAGGGCAGGTATGCTGGCATGGCAGCCCTAGTTTCATTTTATAAAATTTAAGTATAGTTGTATACAATATTATATTAGTGATATTAGTTTCAGATGTACAATATAGTGGTTTGACATTTTTATACCTTATGGTGATCACCCTACTAATTCTAGTAATCATCTGTCATTGCAAACTTGTCATAATATTAACTATCTTCCTCTTCACCTTTTTCATCCAATGATATTTTCATTTAATTTTTTTGATATCTCCTTCATATTTGTAAGGGTAAATTTCAGTGTCTTCTGTTTGCAAGTTCTATTACAATCATTACAATCTTCAAAAAGTTTCAGAAGCTGAAGATTTTTAAAGATTGATTTATTAAATATTTCAATAAAAAATTTTCAACTTCTTTTGAACAAACTGGAATACCATTGTAATGTAATACTATTGTAGGACACTTAGGTTGATTATAGAGAAGAATGTCTCAGACATTTTTAAATTAAAGCAATAATAGGGACAGCTTTGGTATCGCTTGAAATAAGAATCAGGGCTTATGATTACGGAACCATGATTTTAAACAGCATCAGAAAGCTCAGTTTTTCTGTATTTTATTACCCCGAGGTATTGCTTTCATCTTTTAAGTCCCATCTCTGCTTGGATTTTTGTTAAAACTGCTGAGAAGGAACCTATCTGGATGGCCTCTGATCTCCCACTGCCTTAAACAGATAATACCATTAGTTTGTGAGACATTCAATCTAAAATGTATCATAGTTATCTACTTCACAAATTGCAAATTTGGTTTATCAGGTAGTGTTCCACATGAGATATATAACGTTGCCATTATTAGTCCCTGCTGCATTTATTATCTTGAGGACAAATCTATTGGAAACAATGTAAGACCACATGACAATGTCTGCCATTTAGTGGAATTTACTGAGAATTCTAAAGTATTTCAGCACCTGCAGAGAAAGTATTTTCTTAATAATAGCCTATGAAGAAGAGTCAATTAGATATATGTACAATTTCAAGTTTGTTAACCATGAAATTTTTTAAAAATGATTTCAGCAACACATTTTTAAAATATAAAAATAATAAAGTTATATTAAAAGTATACTTTTCAGAAAAATTTAGGTGCTGTTGTGTTCGAAACAGATACCACTAAGAAATCTATTATTAAACAAAATGAATATGTACCCAGAATATTTATTCTGCTTATGCTATCTTTTAATGTTTAAATAATATGAAGTTTTACATTTTTTGTCTTCATTTATACAGATATATAATTTTTACTTTTAGAGAAAAAATTATACAATTTTTGAGAACTATGTTAAAAAAAAAAGTATTTTTCCACTCTCAGAAGTGTCCTGACCTGATCAATACATCACTTGGTTATTCTTATCGTCTCACTTATCGGCAACCTGCTCTGCCAGCAGATGGCCGTCCCGACAGTGCGGAGGGGGAATCAAGCGATGGGGACAGCCAGTTTGGCGTGTGTATATTTTATAGAGATTATAACTGGATTATAGGAACAAATGATGGCTTTTTGGTAGCCAGTTCATCCACTTATCATAGATTTGTAAAGAGCGGAAATTCAGTTGTCTGATTCATGCAGACATTTAAAAACGAATATAGAAATGTGAAATATATTTGTAATCTTTTCTGTCAGTCAAACTTGTCCTGTTCTTCCATGGGTCGTGTGATGTTAGACTGAGACTATAAACTAAAAAGAAAGGATGGTAATTTAATTGGACTGATATGCTTGGGTTAGTAGAATAATGATAAATGAAAAAAATATATGTATGTGTATATAAAAAAATATATGTATGTGTATATAAAAATATATATGTATGTGTGTGTGTATATATATATATACACATACATATAATATATGTATGTATATATAATATACATACATATATATATACATATAAACTCATAGACTTAAGTACTCAAAATTGTACTTGCTTGAGGTAGAGCTGAGGAGCCAAAACTTGATGTAGCAAAAAAGGGGTTAGTTATTTCCAGAATTAGGATGAAAATTAAATTTGCAGAGGAAACTCAAATAGTGTGTGTGTATACGTGATTTGCAGTTGAGTTGTCAACTGAATTTAATTAGATCTGAATATCTTTGTACTTATATATTAGGCATTTCAAATATGCTATTTATATATTTTATCGAAAGGTCACAGTATTATTTCGAACTAACAGAAAGTGAACTGAGGGGTTTTCTGGAAGGTGGGTGAAAGAAATTAAGTTGGGTGAAGTTCCCTCTTGCGTCTCTGCCTTTTTCTCTGCTATTACTTTTTCACCCTCTGTGGCATGGGAAATAATAGATATGTTCCCAGAATACTTGTTTACTTATCAGAAGTGGTAATGGAAAGTCTAGGGCTGAATACGGTAACACATTTTGAGAGAGGGAAGTGTGAAGTACTTAAAAATTAATAGTGACCATTAAAAAAATAATTTACTGGTGCAAACTGGGGGCTCTCTGTAATTAGTAATTTTGTTAAAGATCTATGGCAAATAATGTGCCAATAAGCCTTATCTAAGCTCAGGAAGAAATCAAAAGTGTAGGCAGAGTGAAGCTGAGGAAAAGCCAACCCAGAACAACTGCTTTGAGATGAAGCTCAAAGGAAATTGACTGGAAACACAGATCTGAGATACTTTTCTTCCATGATCTAGGTAGGCATCTAGAATAGAAACTCAACTGTCCTGGGTAACATGTTCAAACTCTTTAGTTTGCAAGTCAAAACCCTTTGTGAGATGGCTCGGACTTGATTCCTGGTTGCTCCTTCATAGCCCATGTGTATGGATGAGCTGACATACTGGGCTGCTCCGTGTCAAGCATGTGTCCTACCTTCCTGCCTTCACGCTGACCAGGCTCTTGAATCTCTCCTTACCTAGACAACCCACACTAACACTTAGAAAATGCACATATTTCTCATATTTGATCAAATGATCACATTCTCCATGAATTTTTCTCTGATTCCCTCAGCTGGAAGTACTCTTGCTTTCTTCTAAATCCTAATCTCACTGCTATATATTTCATTTGGCCACTTAGTGGCTAAATTCTGTTTCGATTTGAACCGTTGGTACATCTGTTTTCTAGGCTGTGAATCTTTGTTCACAAGTCATACCAACCTTGCCCATAAATATGGATGGAATAATTAATTAATATGTGTAATTATAAATTATTATAATTATTAAAATGACAAATTCATTAATTAACTGACATGAGTTTTTTAAAGCAGATTATTGAGCCTTAGAATATTTAATTAAAAAATATTGAGGAATAGAAAGGAAACCAGAATGGGGAAGGAATTGCTTAATAGTTTAAACCTGTTTATATAATGTTATATGAGACTATAGGGTTTTTTACTTCAACTGTATATGTTCTTTATCCTAGAGTAAACTTGAAATGGTTATCTGCCCACTGTAATCCACCTTATTGAAAAAACAAAGTGTTTGTTTGTTTTATTTTTATTTTTTGTTTTTAAGAACTGGAGACCATGGTCAATGGGGGAGATATCTTCTTACCTCTTACCAGAATGGGTGAAAGTAGGTTGTATTATGAAACATGAGGCCCTCCTATTTTGAGGTTTTCCTAGGAAATTATACCACCTCATCACATGTTATACTGGTGAAAGCATCTAGCAAATGCCTGTATATAATAGATACTCAATAAAAAATAGTGTACTTTGTTGTTGAATTACCAAATGCCTCTGAAAGAATTTTTTAGGTATAATCATGTGCTATGAAATGATAAGTTTGTCCTATGCAAACCATCAGCTATGGAACAGGTAGAGCATAATTAGAAGTATAAATGATGCTTATTTTTGGTGCATACCAGGTAATTGTGCTTTTAATAAATAGCTATAATACAAGTAAAAAGTTAAGTTGAAAACCAATTAGGAACTTTGATTTCCTTTAAAATTCAAGTTCTATAAATATTACTATTATAATATCAAAAATCTTATTAATAGTAATATTAATTTTAATTGGCTCTCTGAAATGATGGTCTTTAACATAAGAAAATGCATCTAAATGTCAACTTTAATATTTTTCTTAAGATTTGAACAGAGGTTTAGTAAAGCCTTTAAATCGAAATGGCATCTTTAAATTACTAAAAAATTAAGTCAGGGTTTTCCAAGCACAGATCAATTTTTCTATGGCTCTATGATACAATTCATGAGGAAATTATTTAAATATCCTTAAATTGTTTTAATGAGGCATGCTTATGTTGAAGGGAAGTGTCAAAGAAGTTGTAGCATTGTAAGTACAAAAGTGAAATAATATGAAATGACATAAATTCTAGATTCTCTCTAGGTATAGAATGATTCTGTAGCATTTCCTGATTTGTACAGTAGATGTCACCAAAAAGTCAAAGATGCCTAAGTAACAGATGCTCTTGGTACACAGTAAACTGATTAAGCATTATTTGAATCTTCTTTCGAAAAAATGCCAGAGGGAGAAAACGTGATTTATCGTAGTTCATGCCCCACTGATGCGTTTATCTATTGAATTCAATGGTTTCTCCTATTGGACGGGTTTAAAGTCCCTGAAAAGACAATGCTAATTTTATTTTATTTTATTTTTTTATTCTATCCTTTCCTTTTATATCTTGAAATTTTATTTATGATTTTTGTATGTGGTCTGTGGACTCTAAGGATAAAAATTTTAAAAAAATACCTTGTTCATTAAAAGTTAGCCAGTGAATTTCTATAATCCTCTGAGAGTCTCAGGTGAAAAGTGTTAAGTAAAATGCATGCCTAATTGCAATATGTTCCAAATTATCGTAGTTTTCTTTTTAACAAGGGCAGAGGACTCTCCATGTACTATCAATAATGTCAACATTATCTTGTTTGAATATTACTGCTTAATAGTAATAAGGATTGCAGAGAACTACCTCTCTCAGTAGGAGGCAGAGAAGGAGGATAAGGACTTGGCTGCTGCTCTCTCAACTGCCCAAAGGCTGGTTAATTCCAATCGTGCACTGATAGTTAGATTTAAGACAGCAGCTGCAAAATATCTTGCCCCTTGGGCTAAGGAATGAAAAAGAAGGGGTAAGATCTTCTCAGCTCTCCAACTCTGGCAATCCCATTGCTTCAAGAATATCAAATTCATCAGCCTGGGCCCCAGCCCTTGATGGGAAAATAGAGCTATCAATGAATTTGGGGAGTCCTGGGACATTCCCATGATGGGCCTATTCGCAAGACTTTTTAGATCACAGTCATTTTTCCACTAGTCTGGGTCTTAAAAACTCTATGTCTAATATAGATGTCAAATGTGTCCGCTCAAAGTATCTCTGGGATCCAGGCAAGTAACAGGAATATATGAATTGGTCCAGACTGCTTGATCAATCATAAGAATATTCCAATTCAAACTTTGATCAACCGTGTGCCTGCTCCAACATAAATTTACAAGCCGGATTTAGCCTCCAGGCCCTTAGCTTTTGACCCCTGTCCTAATGCTTAGTTTGGATATTTATGTCTAATTATCTAGAGACAAAACTTGGGCTTTATGAAAGCAACTAAAGCATCTGTACACTTTTAAGGCTGAGCTTGCGTTCTGCGGAAATTCATACAGCATTTTTTTGTACCTACTCATACTGGTAAAATTATAAAGGATATTATGTAGGATAAAATATAAAGGATAGAAAGGAGAGTTCTGGTATGGGTTTCACTTTCTCCTCACTAAGCACCTTGAGATGATTTCTAATTAGAACAGTTCTGGTTCTGTCTGAACTACATTTATGGTTTCCTCCACCTGCACCAGACCTCAGTCCCCTGCTCCACAATCCAAAATGTTATCAGTTAGTTCAGTAAAAAAAAAAAAAAAAAAAATCCTGTTAAACTTCATATACATATGTGAATTGATGGCACTGATCAAATAATTTATTGAATGTAATTTTACAGCACATATGTAATTGAAGGGCGTTATTTCTGAAATACATTGCAATGCAGGTTTAGCTACATAGACCTTATATTGAACTATCTCGAAATTTTTGAATTCCAATAGAAGCCTGAACAATCTTTTACTCTATTATCTTTCTACCCAAAATAGAAATATCCAAAATAGAGTAAAATGTAGACAAAAATTAGATTCACAATTGGCAATATTTCCACTCTTAAAATTTCTATTCTCTACAACTATGCAGTTTTTCAAGTCATTTTCACTTAATATTTATAATATGTTGCTTCAAAATCCTCATAAATAACTTTTTAATTATTGCCCAATACTATTCCAGAAAGTTGATAAACCAAAATTTAATCATTACCTATTGCTATATGTCTAGGTGTTTTTTTTTGCTACCATAAATAATTCTGTAATAAGGGTAGATATTCTTTCCTTAAGATAATATTAGGAAAATTTTCTGGAGTGAGAATACTACATCTAGGGATACTAACATTTATATAATTTTTAGTATAAATGATTTCTAAAATGTTTACTAATTTACATCAATGTTTACCAATTTACATCAATACTTACCAATTATCTTTGCCATTAGAAGCATAAATAATTATTTTTATTTTGAAAACTTAAGTATAACGTGTTTTCAAAATTTTAATTTCTAATTAATTGTTTTATTTATATCTTTATTAATTTTCCTTATATGTTTATTTTCAATTTTGACTTCATGAAAATATTTATTAGCTTTTTCCTATTTATTTTGGTTATGATTGTATTTGTTACAAAGAGAGAATGGTACATAGAAGAATCTGTTTATTTTTTGGTATCTTTTCTTCTTTCTTTTTTATCAAGATTGTAAATGAGACCGCTTTCCTCCGAAGTCTCTTGTTAATTAGTTTGTATAATTCTTCCTGACAGCCAAGCTTGGGTAACATCCCTGTTTAGTTATTAATCTACTGGCTTTGTAGGGAGGAATGTGCTAAAAATTATCTTTAATAATTCTCATTAACATTGAAACACTTGCTACAAATATGCTATTATTTACTGTCTTAACTAATTTCATTGGGTGTAAGTAAAAATAATAACTTGCTAATAATTGGAACAATTGGAAGTACAGTAAATTTCAAAACAGTGTGCTCAGCTCTGTGAATTTTAGACTATTTTTTCTTACAACTTAACTTCTTAATATCCAACTCTAAATACCAAAGAACTAATTTTTTTTTAAGATTTTTTCCCCAACAAAATCAATCATGGTTAATGTTCTGTTTTATAGAACATTCAATTTGTTTTAACCAAACAACTAATTTTAATATTGGTTTCTAATTTTTTTTTTAAATCTTAACATGCTTTCAAATTAATTTGCTCTTATTTTTCAAAAGACTGATTGAAGCCATATGATTTACAATTTTTTTGTTTGTGTAGACACAGCTATCCTTAGAATTATATTACAAAGAATGATATTCTTTCCTATGAAAAATTTGAGATGAGAGGATATCATCAATTTCATAAATATGAATTGTATCTAGTATGGTACTCAGAATTCAGTTCAGGAAACATTTGATGAAGAGAAAGATTTGCTGAATGTTGCTAAACAACCCTCCCTACAACAATTATTCATCTCTTAGGCTTAGTATATTTATTCAAATAAACTAAAATAGACTGGATATTTGTTTAGGTCTCCTTCACATATTTCAGATGTAATTATTTTTCTTGATCTTCCCCTGTAACATCTAGTGATCTCCAAGTCAATATATAAGAGAATACAAGCATGTGTGTAGGAGAGATTTCTTAGAGCTCACTAAAATTAATACCACAGAAAGCAAACCATGAATTAGGGGAAAGGCATGACAATAATCATTACATTTCTCATTAGGTCCTCCTCTAGCTACCTATTAGGACGACTGCCTCTTTCACATTAGGCCCATCCTGATTTATTCTAAGCTGTAGACCCCATGGGCTGGTGCTTATTGTCATGGTCATTATAAGCCATTATGATTTGTTCCTAGAGTGTAAATGAGACCTTTTCCCCTTAATTCCTCTCTGGGAAAGCACCCCAAGGGAATGATTATTTGCAAAAAATTGGCCACATGATTTATTTTTGCCTAATGAGTTTAATTTTAACTTGGGCTTTGAAAAGGAAATGCTAAAGGGACCTGAGACTTGCAATGATTATTTCTAATTGATCGTATCAAGGACACTGCATACGCATCAATGACAGAATCTCAGGGTTGGGAAGTATCTTGAGGGTCTTCTACTCAAGTTACACTAGTCTCAGGAAACTGCTGTGAGAAAGAAAAAGAGATCTAGCAAGGAAGATAAGGTCAGTCTGTGGAAAAGGCTAGACACAAGGAAGCAAGATGGAATAAATGAATGATGAGGTTCTAAGCTTTTGTGGATCAATTTCAACATATTTTACTTGAGAAATCTTTGCAAAAATCCATTTCTTTGTAAGGCTCTTAGGAGATTTGTTTCTTTGGTATTGTAGTGAAATTGTGGGTGAAGCAAAGGTATTGAAAAAAAAAAGATAACTTACAACTTAATAGGAATATTGAAGCTCCTAAAATGTCGTAGAGAAAAAGAGTGCAGGGTTAAGGGTGAAACGACAGATGTTTCACTTTGGCAACTTTGTCTGATTATGAAATTGCTTCTTTTTTGTTTTGTGAGTGAGATCTGCATTTGCCAAATTGCTAATATTTGCAAAATGGCATTTTTCCAGTATTTTCCTTCAAAAACTGAAATCACTTTTATCCTTTTTTTTTTAAATCCATGAGGAAGTCCTTTTGAAATAAGGTATTCATATTAAAGTGGCATCAGTCATGTCTGTATGATTTTTGATAGTCCTCTAGATACACAGGAATTACATGTCATTGTCTTTTAGGTTTTATTATACAGGAAATTCAGGGAGAGCAAGAACACTTTGTTTCTTTAGCACTTACATATTTGGTCTCTTATGACTATGACTAATAATATTTAATTCACAGCATTTTTTTTTCCAGGAAAGTGGTTTAGAAAATGTACAACTAGAATAAATAATTCTTCTTTGGTGGTTGTTTCCACCGCAGTGTTTTAGGATTATCGCTAATCTTTGCCTTTGACCCAACACTCTGTTCCTTCAAGAAATTGAACAAAATAAAATTTGGAAACATTCTCCATAGTTAACTAAAGATCTCCTTCTTTATTTTCTGTTTGTAGAATAAAAATTCAGCCTTTATCTACTTTTGATGATTACCAGTGATCTTGAAATGTCTAGCTCATGTACAATTTATATGAATTTATCTTTAACAATTCCAGTCATAAGTGATCAAATTCACTAGATGTATTATGAGCAAATACTGTGTAGGAGACATTGAACTAGGTTCTGATAGAAGATTTCATGGAAGTAATGTTATTTAGGAGATTCCTTCAAGGATAAGTAGAATTTGACAGGCAGATTTTTTTTTTTTTTGAAACCTTCTTGTGTGGAGACAAGGCAAAGTCATGTCAGTGGTAAAGTCTTCAATATGTTACGTCAGGAGAACAGCAAATAAATTAGACAAACTGGAGAGTGGAGTATAGGATTTGTAAAGGGAAATAATGATTAAAAAAGCTTATATGGTAGGTTTAGGCTAGGTCATGGGAAAAAATATATAATTTTTAAGCAGTCTCAAATTTACAAATTTCAAAAAATCTTGCAAGTTTAGTACCAAGAACTTTTTTTCTTCAACCATTTGAGAGTAATTTGATGTGATGTCTCATCATCCCAAATGATGTCTTATCACCTTACTACACATTTTATAGAAACAAAGATATTGTACTATACAACCATCCAACATCCAAATGTAGAACAGCCATCCAAAAATGGAAACAAATACTACTATTGTTAAAGGAAAAAATTAACTTCCATGGCGAAAGCGTTTTTTGAAAGAAAGGGTTTACGTCATGGGGCATAAAGTCTAAACCACCAACAGGAGCAGTAGGTAGAAAAGGCAACATGTCTGCCACCCTGGAGTTGACAGGCCTTTTAAAAAATATATCAAGTAGAGGGATAAAAGATGTAAGTTGTTTAGAAAGAGTTTACATTGGTTACAGATAAGGGGGAGGAAGAAGGTGAAATAGTACTTCTATGACAATAGGTGCAAAGTTTATAAAAAAGAAATATTCACTACTTTTGGTTGGTTACAGGCAACGTTCTAAAAGTTCATGCATATGCAGGATAAAACGGCCTATCTAGTGGTCAGCTAGAAGAGGCCTGGATGTTGATTCAAAGCTCCAACATACATTTAAAGAATATGATAAATCTTTTGTCAGCTGGCCCTGCAGTGTTAACTGATTAAACCTTTCTTGCCTCTTTCTTCCACCTTCTGGGCTGCTATAATTTACATCTCAGAATTTTCTCTTTGTCATTATTTATTTTATCCTTGTACCTCATTCATATTTCTCCAATTTTATTAATACTGCCCTATAAAGCACAAGAATCTTGTTTAAAATCGTGTTTTGGGGGGTATTTCTGGTTTTTTGTTGTTGTTGTTGTTGTTGTTGTTGTTGTTGTTGTTTTTAAATACCCACACAGCTCCTTTAAGGTCTGTGTGCAGTGCTCCAGGAAAGAAGCATTGGGCATAGCCTTGAAAGCCTTATTTTGGTCTCAAACCAATCTAGCATTCTATTTCCGGCATATCACAACATTTCCTCTGTAAAATTAATTTCTCTTTTCTTGTAGTAATTCTCTCTTCATGACTTTTATATGAGACCATGCGTTTTTGACAAGACAACAAAGAGAAGACAAATCTGAGTGGTATCTCTCCTCTAAAGCCAGGTAATAAAGTCTTTCACAGGAGGCCGTGCAGGTGGGCTCTTGGTCAGCCCCACCAGTCTTCTGGAGAAGTCCACACACCTAAACCCTCATGACAACAACACAGAGAACCCCTTAACCCACATGTAAATTGTCTGGAACCAAAGGTTTGAAATTTTAAGCCACTTGGTTTAAAATTTCTATTTAACCAAAATCATGGGATAAATGTACAATCACGGATTTGTGCTGGAGAAAAGAATGTAAAGAAACATTCTTTACTACCTTCACTCCCCACCTCAGGGTGGCTACAGACCCATGCATGATTTAATATTAGTTTTAATCTTAATGTGTTTTCTATACACAGGTAGATCCTCACCTAGCAGCAAAGGACAGAGGTGAACCTTTTCCCACCACAATATCTACATTTACTACAGGGTCAAATCAGTGTTTTTGTTGGGACAAAGTCATTCTGTTTTCTGTTTCAGTTAGGGAAATGTTTTCATCTTATTGGTAATGAATCTTTAGGCCAGAAAATGATTTTCTTTTGATTTTCAAGGCAACTTTTTGGATAATTAAAATAATACCTGACAAAATTTAAATTCAACTCTTGAAATATTTGAGTACAAATTGTATTAAGCTGAATAAATTTTAAAGCTGTCTATGTCCCCATGTTGTGGTTACAGTTGGCTATAATATTTCTATTATGTTATTCTTCACAATCTTACATATTTCTTACTTTCATCTGATTCTAGTGGAAAGTATACCTGGAAGCATCAAAGGTTTCATAGTGGAATTTTGTCAGACTATATCTGTCTCTTCTCGATACCTCATTACTAAAGAGGTGGCCTTTTTGAAGCTGGCTGCCAAGTGTCCTGCTGATTTCATTCCCCCCACTGGCAGTGGTTGGATCTTGTCAAGGACAGAGGGAAAACAAAGAAAAACTATCTGTGACCCAAGCCCTTGTGACATTTGGGAGAAAAATGTTTCCAATGAGACCTTTATGATTGAACTCCAACTTTTACACATATGTTTAAATAACATTGGTTTCATCTTTCAAAAAAATTCTTATTTTTGAAATACAAATATGAAACATAAGCTTCTAACTATGTTTATGAAATGCATAAAGACTGATTCAGAAAAGGATAATAAGAATATTACTATTTTTGTCTATGTTATAAGGCAAAGAGGTGCTTAATTGGATTTATAAAAGGAAATTTAAGGAGCAGAATTTCCAGTGTAGTTGGACAGTTTCTTCTTTCAGAATGACATCCTTCTAGCATCCCAAACAAGTGTTTCTACTCCTAGACATTTACTAGGAGAATATTTGGTCATAGCAATGAATAACATGTTTTTTGTTTTACTTTGTTAAAATGAGTTTTTCTACCTATTGTACTAGTTTTGGATGAAGCATCCAGGATAACAGGCAATTCCTGATAAGAATGTTAATGTAATTCTATGGCCACTTAATAATGATTTGATTTTAAAATGCACATCAAATGTTCCTACTTAATTCTTTTGACTTATTTATCTTTTCAGTTACACGAAAGGAAAAATAAAAAGATAAATTGCACCTTAAATAGAGTAAAATCTATTAGAGCAGACATTGTTATTACTGGAGTTCTAGTTTCCTAATTGATTTTTTCCCCCTTCATGTTACTAAATATAGTGAAAGTAGGAGATACCTCAGATAGCTTAAAACATGGGTACTAATCCATCAGAGGATTTCCATGTAGTTTACAAATGGGATCTCTAAGAGATGCATGAGTAGTTCTTCTATGTATTATTGAATGCACTCATAGTTAAACATTTATAAGTTAAATCTTCTCTAAGTCAGAGTTCCCTTTGCTGCCAAGTGAAGATAATAATAACTGTTATGTCTACTTCAGTGGTTTTACTGAAGATAAGAGAAAATGTCTATAAAATTAATTTATAAATGGTGAAGCACATACAAATTTACATGATTGTTGTTACTATTATTTAGATTCATAATTACTTGAATCTCTTTTTTTTTTGTAAACACATTGAAACTATACAAATTGAAAAAAATGATTTTTTACAGGTGCATTTAGTTTGTCATAAATTCAAAAAGGTTTTTCCCTTTCATGCTCATAATCCAGCAGGTATGACCAGTAAGAATGAGATGCGGCTGGTGCTGAGATGTGAAGAACACAGGTACTGAGAACACGAGGCAGCCAAGGAGGAGCTCCTTCTTCATCTTTCACATAGCAATTTAAAGTGGTTGTTAAAATATGTGGGACATCTGATTTTTGGGGGAAGAGCCATTTTTATTCTCAAGAAACCCTATGCACATTACATTATTCCATTTTCCTTTACTTCTTTTTTAAAGAAAATCTTTCAAAGGAATTCTAAGTAACCTAAATCGATTTTGAACTTTCTTTTTAAATCTTTAAATCTTCTTGATAACTCTGTTAACAACTACCTTTAAGACTTTTCTACCTTTAAATGAGAACTATTCAATGAGAAGAATACTTTTAAAAAATCAATTTTGGAAGATACACACACACACACACACACACACAGATGTCTTTCAGGTGAAGAAAAAATTTTCCTTGATTCCCTTTGGGTCTCTGGCTGAGTCTGAAAATTAAACTGTCAAAGATGGATTAACAAGAGAAAAACATTAAAAATTATTTAATGTAAGTTTTATGAGTCACAAGAGACTTCATAAGAAAATGAACACTTGAAGAAAAGGTTAAATCTGAGTATTTTTATGCTAGGTTTGATAAAGAGTTAACAGTCATGTAGAAATATGATAGGTCAAAAAGTATAAGGTAAGTATAGTAAATTGAGAACAATTTAGCAAGACCTGTTTGTCCAGATTCTTCTTGGTGTTACTCTGTCTTCTGAGATAAGAATAGTCATTTTCTCTGGGAATAGGGAGGGCCTCTTTCACCTGAGGCTTTAATGACCTGTTGTTGTTGTTGTTGTTGTTGTTGTTTCATTTTTAATTAAGTTTATTGAGGTAACATTGGTTAATACAATCATATAATTTTCAGGTGTACATAATCATTTGACATCTGCATATTCTATTGTGTGTTCACCATCCAAAGTCCAGTTTCCTTCAGCTACCATATATTAGATCCCCTTTACCCACTACACACTCCCCCTACACCCCTATATTTGACCCCCTCCTCCCCTACCCCACCAGTAACCACTACTCTATAGTCCTCTGGTAACCACTAGTCTATAGTCCATGTCCATGAATCTCTGTTTGTCCTGCTCATTTGTTGCTTTTAGGTTTCTATCTCACATATAAGTGATATTATGTGATTTTCAACTTTTTCTGTCTGGCTTATTTCGCTTAGCATAATTATCTTGAGGTCCATCCATGTTGTTGCAAATGGCAGTATTTTATCTCTTCTAATGGCTGAGTAATATTATATTGTATATATGTACCACAGCTACTTTAGCCAATCATCTATTGTAGGGCACTTCGGTTGCTTCCGTATCTTGGCCACTGTGAATAATGCTGCTATGAACATTGGCGTGTAAAGATCTTTATAGATATGAGTTTTCAAGTCTTTGTGGTAAATAAACTAAAATGTATAGGAAAAAAATACCATAGGAACTAAACTCAAGGATCTTGGACTAGAGAGGATTTTATGAATTTGACCACAAAGGCAAGAGAAGTAAGAGCAAAAATAAATGAATGGTACTAGATCAAACGAAAAAGTTTCTGCTCAGCAAAAGAAACCGTTAACAGGGAAAATATATTTGCAATCAATGCCTCCGATAAGGGCCTAATATCCAAAATGTATGAAGAACTCATACGACTCAATAACAACAAAAAAACCCAAATGATCCAATCAAAAAATGAGCAGAGGACCTGAACAGACACTTCTCCCCAGAGGACATACAAATGGCCAACAAATCTATGAAAAGATGCTCAATATCACTAGCTATTAGGGAAATGCAAATCAAAGCCACAACGAGATACCATCTCACACTTGTTAGAATAGCTGTTATGAACAGAATAAGTAATAATACGTATTGAAGAGGATATAGAGAAATAGGAACCCTCATACACTGCTGGTGGGACTGCAAATTGGTACAGCCACTATGGAACAGTATGGAGGTTCCTCAAAAAACTAAGAATTGATCTACCATATGATCCAGCAATCCTCTACTGGGTAATGACCTGTTTCTGAGGAGAAGCCACAGACGTGGGGCTGGGGGAGGTCAAAGTAACCCTCCTGCTTCCCCTGTTCTCTCAAACATTTTCAGCTTGAAATGCTCCATATTGCAAGGTGCTGTGTTTTGAAGTAGTGTGTCCTAAGCCCTATTGTCCTAGCAGTACTAGCAAAGAATTCAAGACTAAAATGTGTCTGCCTACTTAGTCTTTTAGAAAATTAAACCCACTTCTGTTTATTTTACTTCTGTTTTTGAAACACTATTAGTTCTCTTCTGACTACTTGTGGAGGGAGAGGCTGGGAAGTGTTGGGGGAAATACAGCAAGCTTTGGGCCTCAAGGGCCTTAGTTTTAGTAGTATTTGTAGAGATGAATATTAGTTGCGTCAAGCAGAGGACCATAGATAATGTATGTAATAAAGTATTTAATTGATAATAGCCTAAAGCTAATTTATTATAGACAATGTTACAACAGCTATTTATGTTCTATGTAGGTTCTGTTTGCTCTAAGTTGTAAAATAATTGAAACTGGATTTTAGTATCTTTCCCTTCTATTAATATTTTACATACTTACTTTTTCTTATTCCATCCCTACTCCTAACTTTTACTTGGATCTTCATATTATCAGAATCAACCCTGCTAAAATTCCAATGTAATTGCAACTTTTGCTTTTGTCTTCCCCTCATCTTCTCCCTCCTCCTCCATCTTTTGACAGATTTTTTTTTCCATTTTAGAACTTTAAAATTGGAAAATAGGAGATTGACACTTTTACACATTTAAGTTAATTCAAGAATTTTAATAAAGTGATAGTCCTGGATGTTTCTAAAACCATTCGGTGAAAAGCGAAGATGCTACTGCGGAGATTTTGTTTCATTAAACCTTCCTGAAAGTTGCTTATATTGTACTGTAGAATAAAATTCTCCCACTCTATAATAAAGGCAAAGTAATATGGCAGAATTGTAGGCTTTTGATTCCAATTTTTAAATTAGACAAGGAAAAAATACTTCCTGTATTTGTACTGAATGTATATCATTTCATTTTGTGTTCCATTTATTCCCTCATTTATTCCAGTACCTCCAGAGAATCCTTCAGAGTCTTGCATTTCTTTTTTTTCCTACTGTAAAACAGCATGCCCCATTTTTGAAGAACCTCTTTGTAGAATAATTTCAAACCTATTTTCTCCAATGGTACAGTGAATGCATTTATGCTGTCTTTATTCCGTTTATCTCTTGTTTACAGGTTTATGGGAAATGAGATTATCACCATTTTCAGTCCTCTATGTATTACAGTTTCCTTGACAACCAGTAGAAATTTTTATTGACTTAGTAATGGTGAATAAAAAGGTTGAACTGAACTAAAAGCTGGGAGATGCCAAGCAGTTTCTAGGTCATTCTTTAATTTATTGATTAGGTAGTAAATGGCTACACTCTAAATTTTAATATGTCTGTATACAATATTAATCTCACAATGAAAAACTGCTTTCTGTGACTTCTATGAATTACTCAAAATTCCCTTTTTAGTTAATTTACATAATATAATTTTCTAAATGGAAACAATTGTAAAGGTAAAGAACTTCACACTTTTATAGGAGAGTGGAAGAGTTAGCTGTTCCTATTCCATTTATTTATATCATATCATTATTTACTTGAGGAGGAAAAAAATTTGAACTTCTGGGCTCAGGGTTTATCTTTCTGTGAAGACTTGCCAAAAGATACAACCTCTAATTTGGGGTAAAGTTGGTTTATATCACAGAATTAGCATTTTGTCAGGCACTTTCTTATTTTCTGATTTTATTTTATAGTCATTGTATTATATCATAAATATAATGATCATAGATTCTGTAAAACTCATAATGCCTTGATAAAAGTTATTTCATGTATAATGTATACCTTAGGTTTTTACCACATTTAAAAATTCCTATTTGTTTTTCTCATGTTGTCGAAATAATGATGATTAGGTACTATAAAATCTTGTGAATTCAACTAGCATGAAAATGATGAAAAGTCATTGTATTTTTAAGAATACGATAACAACACTAGCTTTCAAGCTCCATAAGTGCAGAGAGCACATCTGCATTGTTCACATGTGTTCTCAGAGGGCTTGGTGCACCACCTGGCACATGAAAATGGTTGAGAAAATTTTCATTGGATGAGTGAATGAAAAAATTTGTTATTTAAAAAGTCATACCTAAACTAGTGTATGTCCTTTAACTGGAAGGTTTTCTCTCTATATGAATTAAAATAGAGCCAAATACAATGTAAACAGCAGGGGGGGGGAACCTTAGAAGTATTAGATTTTAAAGGGTTCGTGTCTAAAGGACTTTATTAATTTTTGTAACCTGGTCCAGATTATGTAATTTTGGAATTCAAAATATTAAAGGAATAAATTCTTTAAAAATAATTAGTATCTAAAATAATTAAATTTGATATTTCACTAGCCATCATCAGCTTTATGCATATTATTTTCTTAGGAAATATTGAATCCATGCACAAAAACATGTACAGTTCTTAATAGCATTTGGTTAGAAACATCAAGGCCGATGTTTTAGGTTTGTTTTGTCATAAGATCAATTCAGTATTCATTCCTTCCTTTTAAGATACAATTTTTTTTTTGAGTAAAGAATTTAGAAAGTAATTAAAATGGACATGTGTATGAACTACAATAGCAACATTAAGACAATTTTATGAGAAAAATACCATTAAATTTAGCTAAAGGACCTTGCTCTTCAGGACACTTTACAGTGCCTTTCTAATGAATGACCCATTGAGATTTAATTTACACCAGCCTTGCTGTTCTGTAATGAGCAGCCATTATGTCTCCAAAACATGAAGTTAGCACAAATAATGCCTATTTTAAGATGGTCATTACATACACGAAGATATTTTTCCTCATTTAAAGCGAATTATCATAAAAGACAACTTGATCATTTTAAATGAAATGAGAAGAAAATTAGAATATGTCCACAATGAGGCAGACAATGAAAATTTTAGCTATTAAAGAAAAGTGAAACAATAGGAACCACATTTATTTTTCAAATTATTCAAACTTTGAGAAAAGAAACATCTTTTCAGGGAATTTTTTAACTGGTGGTGTCAGATAAAATGATCTATTCTTCAGATAGTTTCAGCCTAATTAAATTATGTATGTGACATTTGATTTTATATTATTGATCTAGAAAATCTGGCAAGAAATTCACTGAAGAAAGTGAAACAAGTAAATGGAAATAATATTTAGATGTGAAGAACACTTCACAATGTAGCCTTTTACAACTGGGTCTTAGAAGGGACCTTATTTGGAAAAGCCCTTGGAAGAAATGCTAAGGTTGAGAAACAATCACAAGTTTTATTTCTTTGAGTCCTTTATCATAGGACTGGTAAACTCTTCTTAATATAAAGTCAAGAACAAAGATCTCTCAGCCTCTGAATTCTTGAGCACATCAGTATTCACTTGTAATTAGGAAATGGCTAAGAAAAGTTTCACATTCTTCCATAAAATGAAGCTAAAATTATGAATGAAAATGCCTTTGTGATGCTAAAGGAGTTGTAACTTTCTATTCCAGTGGACAAAAAAGTCATCTGGAAACCAGTGTTAAAATCAAATTTCTGGGCCATCCCATAGATTTAAGTCAATAAGTCTAGGCCAAAAATTAATATCCCAGCTGGTTCTGATGCACGTGGTCTTCAGCTTTTTAAGAAACACTGACCTAGAAATAAGACGAAGTTCACCAAAATAACTTTGAACACTATCCAACACTAATCAAAATTTATAAAATTTGTGATAGAAACAAAGCTCTTCAAATTCTGTTGCTGCTTCTCCAAGCAGCAGAATAAAGAAAAGGCAGCAATCATGGAAAAATAGAAACAGAAGCAGATAATGAGGCTATATTAATTCCTCATCCTGAACTAAAGTATTTTCAAGTTGAAGAGAGTGTGAAACACTATGAATTACAGGAAAAGTAAGGGTACCTCAGGTGGATTAGGGATCTAATAATGACTGTTAGGTGAGTACTTGGAGCAAAATCTTTGAAGTTTTACCCTATTGCATAAAGGTCTCTGGTTTGATATCACCTGAAGAAAATTAACATTTCAAAGCAATTACTCATACTAATCTTTTGTTTGCTTTAGGAAAAAGAAACTGATGGAGGAATACTTTCTAAATTGTCGTAAAGAACTAGAACCATATTGAATTTTTTTTTGCATAAAACTTTAGTAATATGTCTTTGAGTCTTCCTTCTAAAAATGCACTTAAATCACAATATTTTAAAAATTAACTGCATATTATGTATCAAATAAATGCTTTTTGATAGTTTCATACCACATGCTTTTATAATGTTGACTTTCATTTTGTTTTTTAATACGGCATTTATTTTGGAATGTTTTAGATTTTCAGAAATGTTGAAAAAATAGTATAAAGAGTTCCATATACCCATGTCACTTACCTAGTTTTTCCTATTGTTAACATCTTACATTACCAGGGCACCTTGGTCAAAACTAAGCAACTAACTATGATACATTGGTATAAACTTGAACTGCAGGCTTCTACTGTTCCCCCTCTCCACCCACCAATGTCTTTCTATTATCCAGGATCCAACCCAGGATACTATATAGTATTTAGTTGTCATGTTTCCTTAGTCATCTCTTATCTATGATAGTTCTTCGGTCTTTTTTTGTTTTGTTTTTCATGTCTTTGGTGGTTTTGAGGGGCATTGGTTAGATATTTTATAGAATTTCCCTGAATTTGAGTGTGTCTAATTTTTTTTATGGCTAGACTGGGGTCATAGGTTTTGGGGAAGAATAATATGTAATGAAATGCTATTCTTACCACATTGTGTCAGGGAGTACATGCTATCAACAAGGTTTATCACTGATGAGATAGCCTTAGTCACCCGGCTAATGCTGTGTTAGCTATGTTTCTGCATTTTAAGGCTATTGTTTCCCCTTTCCCTATTCTATTCTTTGGAAGCAAGTCGCTAAGTCCACCCCACAATCAAGGGATGGGACTAAGCATCATTTTCTAAAGGAGAAAATATCTACATAAATTATTTGGAATTCTGCAAGAAAGGCTTGTCTTTTTCCCTCTGTTTATTTATTGTCATTTACATCTGTATGCACTCACAGATAGTTATGCTTTGATTAGAATCTAATACTATCTTTCCAATTTTTGTTCACATTGTTCCAGTTTTGATCGTTGGAACCTCTTTTAGCTTGGCTTCTTTGTCCTTTTGACACTTTGACATGCCCCATCTTTTTTTTTTTTTTTTTTTTTTAATACTTTTTTACTTTCTGGTACTTTAAGGTATAATAGTCTCACCTTGTATTTGTCTGTCCCATCCACAGAATCAGTCAACTTTGATTTTTAACCTTATGAAAAAAGGACTAAATGTATTTGATTCCCTGTATATATTTCCTTACTCAATATCATAAATGCTTTTGTTGATACTGATGGTACAAGGCTAGAACAAAATTAGATCATATTACGTTCATTTCATGCTAGGACAAAATGTAATAAATGCTCAAATCTAGCCTGAGGACATTGTTAGAAAAGTGATAAAAATGACACTTTAGGATGGATTGCACCTTTTTCTTTTTACTTCCTGTCATTATATAGTGGTAGTTTAGAGAGAACACTGTGGGCAAGGGCAGTGATTTCACTATTTACCAAACACAAAATCAGGTATGATCTTTTTCTTTGTTTTATTCAGCAACCTTAGTTTCTGTGGCTAATAACACTGTCCCCAGGCTCAAAACAGCTGAGAACTACCTTCAGCAGAAGAATAATTTATTGCTTTATTCTTTCTTCTCCCCTCATCTTTCATTAACAGTTGATTAACATGCACTAAACATTCTGGTACTTCATTATTTCAGCCAACAAGTGAGTGAAATTGTCTCCTAATACCCATCTTTCTGATATTTTTATCTTTCTCACCACTGTTGTACCCAAAGCAAGCAGAGAATAGTCATGAACTCTACCTTCTGGTATAGCTGGGAATTAAGTTAGTGGCTGAATTTGCCTCATCTGTTTCTTCTTAACAGTTGGGGGATGCACTGCCAAACAGGTAATGACTGCACAGTTTAAGTGTGAGGGTTAAGTATCCATTTAAAAAGGACCTTCCTACAATGGTTTTACTTAAGTAAGGAAAATAAGGAAGGAGTGCTTTCTACAGCTATTAGGAAAAATAAGCAAATGAACAACTGAAATAAATTCCTCTTCACAGTAAAGGAACACAAAAAATGAAAAAGCAATTTATTGGAATTAGAGAAATCTTTGCAAATCATATATCTGATGATGGGTCAATATCTAAAACATATAAAGAACTCTTACAACTGAACAGCAAATATATATATATATATATATACATACATACACACACATAATAAAAAATAAGCAGAGGAACTGAATAGACATTTTCCCAAAGAAAACAGGTACATAAATGGTTTACAGTTACATAAAATGTGCTCCACATCACTAAACATCAGGGAAATGTAAATCAAAACCACAGTGAGATATCATCCCGTACCTATTAGAATGGCTATTATCCAAAAGACAAGAGATAACAAACAATGACAAGGATGTGGAGAAAAAGGAACCCTGTGTACTGTCAGTGGAAATATAAATTGTTGTAGACACTATGGAAAACAGTATGGAGATTCCTCAAGAAGTTAAAAATAAAACTACAGTATCATATAGCAATCCCACTTCTGGGTATATATCCAAAAATCGCTATCTCAAATAGATATCTACACCCCATGTTCATTGCAACATTATTTAAAATAACCAAGACAGAGAAACAATATGACTATATACATATATATGACTAATATGTAGGAGAAATATAATTCAACAATAAAAAGAAGGGAATTCTACTATTTTTGACAACATATGAACATTTAAAATATCTAGATTATTTGTTAATGATACAAACTCTTGAGGCCAATTCTAGTACTCAAATTTGTTGATCATGTGTGACATCCAGAAATCAACACTTTTAGAAAATAACATCTCAGTTGGTTTGGTTCTTGACACGATACTTTAATCTTTACTGCCATAACTGCTGGCAATGCCAATCAAGCTGTGGCAGTAGCCAAGCCCAGACCTCCACTGCTCTCTAGGCTGGCCCGAACTCCATGGAACAACTTGGTTTTCTTTGTAAGCTCTGAAGTCTCTTTATTACACTCATGACTATTCTCATCAGCTGTCTAGTTAATGCCTCCTATCTAGTTAATATTCAGCTCATACAATACCTACTTGTAGAATTTCTTGATTCCTTCAGGCTCCTTCTCCCTCTCCTCATGTCCCTATGTAATTGTCTTACTGTTTTATAAACCTTAGTATTCTTATCTATGTCTTACATAAAACACTAAATTCCTTGAAATGACTAATTTGTCATGACCTACAATTTCTATAGTTCTAGTGTCTGTCTCAATACTTTATCATTGGGTGCCCTTAAAACCGCCTAATAAACACAACATTAGAAATGGTTATAATATATTGTGAAATATTCTATCACAATGATAAATGCCATGGAAATACAGATATTTTTGTGCATCTGTAAACTTAATTTATTCATGACATTTCTTCTTTCCCTGCAATTAGCATGAATAATTCAGAGGAAGCTATATTCTGTCTAGCTGTGAATAAGAAGTTCACAAGCAGTTGACTCAATTTTCTAAGCTATTGGAGAGGAACAAAAGCAGATAATCCAAAAACCACTTATATTTGTATATGGAATGCATTTTGTTATTTCCTTTGGAGTAAGTGTGGCCAATGCTCTAGGAATTTCCAATATTTCATACAAAGATTGAAGCCACATCTGTAAGAACTGATTCTCCAGAAGCCAGAAACTGCCTGCTATTTAGTTTCTCCACACACTACCCGTATGGCCTGCTTTTCTGAGGACTCCTCTGGGGGTAAGAGGAAGCAATTTATTGAAATAAAAAGGAACAAAACAGGATTTGGCATTTGTATGCTATGTATTTTAGTTTAGGACTCCTCCCTCTTAAATGTAGTGCTCTCCTATTTCTTTTCATATATAAAAGAATATTCTATGTCAACAAAAGCACTAATAAAGTGAAATATATTTGTGGTATCTTTAAGATCTTGAATGTAAGCTAAAAGAATCAGGGACAATTTCTAGTGGTGACAGAATGGATTTATATTTTTTCCTTATAAATATTCAACTATTTACATTTTTTTTTCCAGAAAGATCTTTTTAGGCCTGCCTACAAATTGGATAATTTAACTTCCTTTAACATAAGTACTCTTAGGAGAAAAACATCGGAAGTTTATAATATCCAGATTAGAATTAGTCACAATATTTTATATTAGAAGCATAAAAATATACCAATGAATGTGTAAATGTGGTGGGTTTTTATTATATTCTTCTATCTTTTTATATGATGGTAATATATTCCTTAACTGGTAAAATTTACAAAGCAGTAATTAAAATATCCTCATTAAATCTTTGACTATCGTTGTGAACTCATTGCTTGCCTCTCCAGCATTCACTCTACCCCTTCCCCATTGAACAAAGCCATGGGGACCTGAGTAAGCTGAAGCCAGAAAACAAAATTGTATCCTCTTTCTAACTGTGTTTGGTTCAGGGGACTTGACAAAAGTTGGTTCACTCAGAGGAAAGCCCAGAACTTTTCGTCAATAATTAAGATGGCACTCTAACTGTGGATTGAAAGGGAAAGCATGTAGTATTCCAGCCGGAGTCGCTAGCCATCTTAGGACTATATAACAGATATGAGCACCTATGGCTGACGTATTTGTCAAATGAGAGAGGAGTAAATTGGTTATTCCAATATGCGGCAGAAAAAATAACAATCCCACAATAAAATATGAAAGGATTTACATCTATGGTATAATGTGTTTCAACCAGCCCTTTTAAGTGGAGGCTAGTTTTTTTGTTGCTTTTTACATATTCTCCTGATCATGACAATGAGAAAATGTCACACAAACTTGAGTGGCCTACCAGCCCTTATAAGCAGAAGCTAGTTTTTTTGTTGCTTTTTATGTTTTCTCCTAATCATAACAGAATGAGAAAATGTCCACAAATTTGAGTGGCCTACTGGGACGTAATTTTTCTTGGTAATCTTTCTATGTACATTTAACACTCTATCTGAAATATTCAGTCGAATAATCCAGACTAGAAGGTACCTTTTAGATAATCTAGCCCAATCCTGTCCCTTAATTTTATAAATGAAGAAACTGAATCTCAGTGAGTTGGGCAAGAGCTGAGGCAGACAGACGTTCTTGCTTCCAGACTTGTGATGAGCCCTCTTTCTACTGCCTTATGTCATCTGTGAAAAAAATTTAAAAACAAAAAAGACCAAGGGAGGTAAATTGTGTTAATTATGTTAGTGTTCATGACTAATTGTTTTCTCTCCTGTAAAAGGAATTTTTCTCGCTGCCATTACCATGTGACTTTCGATATCTCCCTGCAGTTTTTACTCCATCAGCAGGCTTGACCATGTGACTTGCTAACATTTTGAGTAGATGTGACAGTCATGGAACACATATGTGTGTGTGTGTGTGCGGGGGGGGGGCAGCTTGCTCTCATGTTATTCATAATAAGTCCCAGATGGTGGCTGTTATTTCATCCTGGGGCCTGGAGTGAGAAGACTCATGAAGAAGTGCCTCTGCCTGGAGTAGAAATGCAGTTATATTTTACATTAATAGGCAAGCAAATTTTGTTGTAGTAAGTCACTGAAACTTGGGGCTGCTTATTATTAGCAAAGCTGATTAATATTTGGAGAATCAGGAGCAAGTATGCCATGTATTACAGAGCAAGAAAAGAGTAAAGTCCTGTGGGTTAAGAATATATTTCTTGCTTTTCTCTGGCTATTTAAAGAACATAATACTAGGTGGTTTCTTTCTTATGTCATTAATATCTTAGAGAAGAAGGTAACCTATTTCATTATTTTTGCTGTGAGGAGAAAAAAATGGCATGAACAAATCATGTTACAGATAAATAACAATATCTATATTAACATGGTTTCTGAAGTCTATCCTGTGCTGAGTACTGTAATATATTACTGTTTTTTTTAAATGTATCTCATACTTGACTGAGAGCTTTTGACGATGGGCATTGTTTCAGGGGCTAAACTCAGAGATTAGAAAGACACAGTTATTGATCTCAAAGAAGTCAGAGTAGACGGTCTCATTCTTATTTAGACGTTAGTACATATGTAAGAGTATCATGGTTTACATTCAAGAAAGAAACAATACCGTGAAAGAATGTGGCACACTGAGGGCACTACATCTATTCCAAGAGAGGGTGATATGTAATACAAATGCTAAAGAATAAAAAGCTAAAGGGGAAGGGGCCAGCATATAGGGATAGGGAGTTATTAAATAGGGAGTTATTAAATAGGGAGTTATTAAATAGGTCTTCATGGCTAAAACACAAACCAAATGTGAGATGACAGGGTAAAGCAGATATAGGTCTGGTCAGACTATTTCACACTGAGGACCTGGTCTTTATTCTGTGTGTAATAAATTGCCACCAAAGGGCTAAAAATCAAAGTACTGATATAGTCAGAATTTAGTTTTACAAATATCTCTTTTTTGGGAGAATGAGAAAAAGAAAGTCTGGTCAAACTGGTAAAAAGACTTTTAAAGATTAGTGTGGTAAGTAATGCTAACATACTGCATTAAAATAAATGGCCGTCGGATGGATATTTAAATTTATCTATAAGGTACACTCTGCTAAATTTTGTGAGGGTTGATGTAGAAGTCACTTTCCCTAGGCAAGTAGGTAAACAGGACAGTTATGTCAGATATCATAAAGAAAAAAAAATAGAGAAACATAGCCTAATGCAATGATTTTGGACTCAAGAGTAGGAGAGAGCACCATTTACTATTTCTCTGGTCTTAACTAATTAATCTTTTCCAAGTCTCAGTTTCTTTACCTATAAAATGCATGCAATAACCTTTCTTATACTACTATAGTGATAATAAAATGAAATAGACATAACAATATTTTAACATTGATCTTGACCCATAATTAAGGTTTCATATTTTTTTTGGTCATGTCTTTTTTTTTTTATTCTGATTAATTCTATAATATTAGCTGGGAGAGAAAATATGGAGATTTGGAGTTAAAGAAGGAAAGGGAGACAAATTAAATTAGAATATCTAGAATTTAATTTTCCTGTAAGAATTCAGATGGAAGTATCTAGCAGATAATTGGCAATTCAAGGAGCTATGTAGTAGGTGATTAGCAATTTAAGTCTGACATTTAGAAGAAGGTACTTGTAGAAGGTAGGTCATATTAAAAGAGATGTCATAGGTGTGAATGATATTGTCAGAGAGAATGTATAGAAATAAGAAGGTAAAGGGAACAAGGAATCAAGGAAGGAGACTGAGAAGGAGTAAGCTGACAGTGGGTGGATGATCAGCATAATGTTCTCTAAAGCAAGGAAGACATTTTTTAAAGAAGGTATTTAATTAGAGATAAATACTCCAGTTAGAAGGGGATAATATAATGAAAGGATTAAATATAGACAGTTATAGAGATGTTAGATGACAGGAGCTTGATGTATTAAGAGCGAATTAAAAGCGATCAAATAGAGAATAGTAATTTAAGATTGTTCTTTGAAGACCCTCAAGTGTGAGGGGATGGAGACTGCAAAGATTCTGACTTCCTACTCAATATTGACTCTGACCTCCTTGTTGAGACACAGAACTCTTCTATTTCTGGTCATAGTAATGTGCCTACTTTAAAATCACATTTCGAGCCTCCCTCCAATTAGGTGGCTAATGAGCTATGATTGCAAGCCAGTGGTTGGGGCTTCCAGGAGAGCTCTTTAAAGGGCTGCTTCAGTTGGGCCAGCTACGGCATTTTCTCTTGCCCCTTCTTTTGTCCACGTTTCTGAAATGGATGAAAGGACTGAAGTAGAGCGACCGTTTTGGGACCTTGAAGAGGACAAGAGAATCTCAGGTACTATAGTATTGATGTTCTTGAATTCTTAAATCAATGTCCTCAACTGTCTACTTCTATTTGTGAGGAAAATATGGATTTTAAGTACATGTGGTTGTAGCTCTGTTTTTAGCAGTTGAATGAAAGCATAAACTGGCAAAGTATGATAGCTAGATGGCATAAAATTGAAAGAATATATATTTAAAGCAAGGGCTTAAAACTTCTTGAGGTTATTTGTTAAAGATTATTTTACTATTCTTCCTCAATAAGTAGCACTGATAAATCAGGAAATCAGAATCTTAACAGGTTACACCCAGTAACCTCATTCACCTCTGAGCCTGATGTAAATTATTTTGAGCTGATTCTCTAATGGTGTGAAACCCTTGGAACCTTTAATGCCGTGTGGCCAGCAGACACAAACAGATGCTCCTCATCTCTGGCATCAGGCGCAGGAGAATTAAAATCATAGTGAGTTACCATTCATTACCCACTGTAACTGGACATCTTGTAAAATATATCTCAAATACTTGGGGAAAAAAGCTTGGCTGATTCTTATGAAGTTAAACTACGCTTAACTATATGACCCAGCAATCCTGCTCTTACGTATTTACTTAAGAGAAATGAAAGCACGTATTTTCACAAACAGTTGTACATTACTGTTCATAGAAACTTTGTTTATAATAACTGGAAATAATGCAAAAGTCCAGCAACAGCTGGGTGGATACACAAACTTTGGTATAACCTGCAGTGAAATACTCTCCCTGCTGATTCAGGCCCAATTCTACAAGATGCGGGACTCCTATGGGAGACTGCCTGGACGACACCCCTTAGCCTGGCTAAAGCTTTTCTGGAATTGCACTTTGCAGTCTGAGAATCTTCCTTTTACCCTTACACCTGCCTTCCTTTGTTGTTTGTTTGTTTTTTACAGAGGTCGGAGCTGTATAGCTTTGCAGCTCTCCACATCTCTAGACTTCTTTTGCTTTTATCCTTCACATTATTCCCCTAAATCTCTTTCTTGACTGATCCTGTCCTGGGATCTTCTTCCTAGAGTATTAAGAAATGATTGCTGGAGCTGGGTGGGAGCATGAAGGAATTTTTTTTTTTTTGCATGATGGGAAAATATTTTTTACCTTTATCATTGCGGAGATTACATGGGTATATTCATTTGTTGAAACTGAAATGTACAGTTCACGTGAGTGAGTATATTCCTCAATAAAACTGATTAAAAAAAAAATCATCCCAAATAGTGCCATGGCGTACAGATCGGGTGACATGTTTTATACAGAAGGCTAGACAAAGGGGAGAAAAAAAGAATCTGCATGGTATGACAAAAAACACATTCTTTGCTTATTAGGGGTTGCACTGATAAATCTTAGAAATCATAAATTTACTTTTAAGGGTAAGCCTATATCATAGGTCACTATGGTGACTTACTCATAAGCAGATATAAAATGGTTAAATAGTTTAAGGCCACATGTCTGTAGCAGGGGCAATATTTGAATGAGAGAAATTACCATTAAGTAATGGCTTTCTAAAAAAAGGATAAAATTTTGTGAGGTAGCTCTCTATTTGAAAGTTATTAATCCCCTATGAAACCTGCTGGTTCCTGAATTTGTAATCACTGACTGTGTGTGTGTGGGGGGGGGGGGGATGATAGCTAGGCAGCATCCAGCATATTTTATTTACAAAGCACAAACATTGGAGGAAACAGGCAGCTTTAGTGCTTGTCAATGTATTTAAATTCTCCCTTTCCTTGTCTGTCTTTCCCCAGACTGTGACTTCCATAAGGATGATAACAGGGGCTTTATCCTTTCTCTCTGTCACTATGAATAAGCTATATATTTTTATTGAATAGATTATAAATAAATAACTTACATCACAACTCTGATTCTCATGGGGCAGCCTTTCAGAACATACCTTGTTCATTTTCTTCCAGACTAAGCAGAGTACCTATACTGACAAGATTGTTTTATTGATCTTATTTTTCTTAATTTACTATCTTTTTTGTTTGTTCGTTTGTTTTTGTTTAGCCTTTACTAGGAACTAAGGAGCTAGATCAAAAGGGTATCCTGCTGTTATAATTGAGGTCAGGGAACTTGTTTCTTGCAAGATCCTGAGTGCAGATGTGTGATGTGGTATATAATTGAGTTGCTATGTTACTCTATCTGAATGTAATCTCTTCAAGGTGACTTTACCACTGCAGAACAATTAAAAATGTCAAAATCCATCTGATGTAGAATTTTTCATCACATACTTTTAAAGAACATAGAGCCACAATGGGAAGAAAGCAATAGTTCTCGTTTTTTAAAAATAAACTTTTAATTTTAGAATGCTTTGTGATTTAGAGAAAAGATGCAAAGATAGTACAGAGGTTCTAGTATATCTTTTACCCCATTCCCCTAACGTTAACATCTTATATTGCTGTGCTATATTTGCCACACTAAGAAAACAACATCCGTTCATTACTATCAGCTGAACTCTTGACTCTGCTTGGATTTCACTAGCTTTTTCCTAACTTCCGTTTTCTGTTCCACGATCCCCTCCAGGCTCCCACACTACATTTAGTCATTGTGTCTCCTTAGTCTCCTCCACAGTGTGACTATTTCTCCATCTTTCCTTGTTTTTTTTTATGACCTTGACAGTTTTGAGAAATATTTTGTAGACTGTCATTCGGTGTGTGTTTTTCTGTGTTTCTCATGGTTTGATGGGCTATGAGTTTCAGGGAGGAAAACCAGAGAGGTGAATTCTCATCACAACAAGTCTACATGGTGCCACCATGATTTGTGAATGACAGTGTTAGTCTCAGTCAGCTGGGTGAGATGGCGCTTGCCAGGTTTCTCCATCGTTGTCACCTCCCCTCCTTGCTTTCCCTGCTCTATTCTTCTGGAGCAAGTCACTGGATGTAGCTCACACTCAAAAATGCTGATTTAAGCTCCACCTTCTGGAGAGAGGAGTATCCACCTCTGTAAGAAAAGAGTTGTCTCTTCTCTCTCATTTGTTTATTTATTACTTCTTTTATTTATATCAGTATGGGATGTTATTTTATACTTTGGGTTATCATCCAATACTGTTTATTTTGTTGCTTAAATTATTCCAGCTGTGGCCATTAGTAGGTCTTTCACTTTGGTGCCTTCGACGGGCTCCATTCTTCTGGTCTCTGAGCACTTCCTTATTTTCTCACCATAAGAGGCCCACCTGATTCATCTTGTCTACTTCCTGCCCCAGCTCTAGAATCTGCCATTTCTCCAAAGAGCCCTGGTTCTTTTTACTGGAGAATGGTATCGGAACCCAAGATCTGGGCACTTGGTAGTAGTGTTTTTTTAAGAGCACAATTATTGAAGTTCCAGAAGTTACTAATATATCATTATATCAGCAAGTGCCTAGTATTTAGCTGATGAAAGCAGTTTTAAATACATATATGTGATATATTTGAAGTATGTATATATATATATATATATATATATGATATATTTATTAGGGCTTCTGTTTTATACTATGTTTTCTAATTTATATTTTCTGTTTTATATCCTTTTGAATTCTTATAAGATATATGGGACAGTGGATTATGGTGGGCAAGTCTTAGCAGTAAGAAACAGCTGGTTTTGAAAATAAACTTATTCTTGGATTAATTTTCTCCTAATTGTTTCACTATGGTTGGTTAGCTGTGCAGACTCACTGAGTTGAAGAGGCCTGTTATATAGATATAGGTTCATTCAATTGGAGAGTTCAATTTATTTCGGGTTTGATCCCCTTATTTTTCTGCTCTTTTATCAATTCGCCAAGAACTGACTTTTCAGAAATGGGCCTATGTTATTCAAAATTATAGAAACTAATGCACCTCCATAATTCTGCTTTATTCATTTATAGTAAGAAATTCAATGGTAAGCAAATTAGAATGCTTGCATCAGTAAATTTTTTCTTATTAAATGTGATATTCAGGAAGCAAAATTACAACTAGAAATCTTTCTTGTGAGCACGGACCAAAACAAGGGAGTTTCACAATTGTTGAGTAGCACGATGTCAAAGTAGCCTGATGCGCCCCCTCCCTGACAAGACCATCTCTGCCTTCAGGAGTGGAAAATTCTGGACGAGCATAACCTGTTTCTGGCTATTTGGGTCTCTTCTTTAGTCCTATGGCTGACAATGCCCCCTTCTTTTTGCAGCCATTTGCAACGTAGTACGATGCATGTGGGTAATTTTCTCAATGCAAAGTTTCAGTTTATTCCAGTTATTTCTTTATTCTCTGAAAATAACTGTCTGGTTAAACTTGATTTAAGATTTTGGGGTTTACAAATTCTTTAGTGACACATTAAAAAAAAGAAAAATGTATCACTTTGGGGTTTACAACTATAAAAGGCTTAAACACAGATACTGCATATGGATTTAACCAGTGTAATCCAGACAGAGCAAATAGTGCCTTTATCTCTAATTCCACTCCCCAAGTGCCTGCCCCTCCCCCATACTCCTTTGCCTGGGAGAGGCACTTTCGGTTGTTCCCACGTAATTGTGTGACCTGGATAAATTACTTAACTTCCATAATCCCATATTTCCTTTTTGTGAATTGAGAAAAAGTAATACCACTTCAGAAGACTGATGTATGGATTAAATGGGATAAAATATATCAATGTCTTTAAAAATCACCGGCAAATAGTAAGCATTCAATAAGATTAGCTGCAGTCATTAGCTAACAGTATCCCCAAAGAGAAGCCTAAAACTGTAGTCAATATTTTAAATGCTGCAGCAACAATATTCACCCTGATTCAATGTTGCCTGTTAAAATGGCATAGACAAGGCAGCATTTGTCTAGTGAATAAGGAACTATGTCAGGCTAAAATATTCATATTGGAGGCTAAATTCTCAATATCAATCATCATTGCTGCATAAACAGAGCAATTGTTAAATTCTTTTTTAATATAAAACTGATAAAAAGTAAGAGCAGTTTTTCATGAGTAGTTATTCTTATTCCGTAAAAGTGTCTAAAAGGGGTTGCCCCCCAGTGTAGATTATATCCATTAAGATATTTTTGTGTTTGAAGAAAGGCTTTATATTCATAAATATATGTGCGCAGTACCATTTTAACCTGATCATTTTAATTTTATGAAATTGGCTTTTACTGAGGCAGCTCTATTTGGAAATTGAATGACTAGCTTACAGAACAACAGGGGTGATAGTTGGAAAAGACCTTTTTATATTGTTGTGTCATAAGTGCAGTACCGTAATGAGGAAAGCCTTGACAGAATGTCATCCACTTGGACTATTGTGCACATGGTAATCTTGTCAATTGTGTCCTCCGGAGACCCAAGGAGAAGACTATTGTGCATCATGTTAACATGTGTTTGTGAAGAGATATCACCAAAGGTTATGCTTGACATCCGTAAGGGTCTCAGTGGATTGTGGATTTCATCTGTTTCATTAGCCAGATATTGGCTGTTAGAATTATTAGTGCTCCAGGAGGACCCATCAAGTACAGTCACTGCTGTCTCCCCCCAGTCATATGGACCATATATCGGAGTCTTATCTGTTCTCAATACCAGGAATTGTGGGGCACACATCTGTCTCCTACAATTAAAAATGCTTTGTTCTTTTGGGGAACAATTGCTTGTTTTCAATATGCAGATTTATACTCACCTCCCATTTGAACTCATCTTTCTTTCTCTTTCTTTTTCTCTTTCTTTCTTTCTTTCTTCTTTCTTTCTTTCTTTCTTTCTTTCTTTCTTTCTTTCTTTCTTTTCTTTCTTCTTTTCTTTCTTTTCTTTCTTTTCTTTCTTTTCTTTCTTTCTTTCTTTTTTCTTTCTTTTTCTTTCTTTCTTTTCTTTCTTTTCTTTTTCTTTTTCTTTTTTTTCTTTTCTTTCTTTCTTTCTTTCTTTCTTTTTTCTTTTTCTTTTCTTCTCTTTTTTCTTTCTTTCTTTTCTTCTTTCTTTCTTTCTTTTCTTCTCTTTCTTTCTTTCTTTCCTTTCTTTTTTTTTCTTTCCTTTCTTTCTCTTTCTTCTTTCTTTCTCTTTCTTTCTTTCTTTCCTTTCCTTTTCTTTTTTCTTTTTTTCTTTTTCCTTTCTTTCTTTCCTTCTTTCCTTCTTTCCTTTCTTTCTTTTTCTTTCTTTTCCTTTCTTTCTTTCCTTTCTTTCCTTTCTTTTTTCCTTTCCTTTCTTTCTTTTTCTTCTTCCTTTTCTTTTCCTTTTCTTCCTTTTCTTTTTTCTTTCTTCCTTTTTTCTTTTTTGGCAGGGGAGGGAAGGGTTGGTGATTAAACTGAATCCAGGCCTGGGTGTGCGCTGTCAGATTCTGTTCTCTGTGTCCTGCACAGTTTGATCCTCTCAATATTGACCCAAACTTTGACTTCTAAACATACTTTCTGCCTTTTTGTAGCTATTTGGAAACAGCATTCCCTTTTACTCTGACCCACTTTTGAATTTCAGAAGTTTAAACTTTGAACTCCTACTTAGAAATTACCCTATGTCCCTGGTTTTGACTTTATCACCTTGGAAAAGGCTCAGGATCCATGAACCTGGTTGTTCCAACCACTCTTGCATATGGCTACCTGAATCTTCACACCAGCATGGACAAATGATGTTTTTGTGAATCATTATGGTAAAGTGGTGAGGAAATGGTTCTTCCTGAACACTCCTTTCCTGAAAAATCAGAAAAAAAAACTAGGAACTATTTATTGGCATGTTTATTTTCCCATCTTTGAGAATTTTTGTGAAAAGTTACATATTGGTAAGCAGTAATTTATTTATTTTATTACATGAAGACATTCTCTTTAATTCCTTTGCTTCTTATATATTTCCTAACTCATATAACTTTTAAAATCTTTGAGGTAATAATTAATCTGGTTTTCAATTTTAATAGTTTAAAAGGTGTTAAAATAAAAAATGTGAAAGTGCATATCTTTAAATCAATTAAATATAGTAATAAGAGCCACCTTCTAGAATTACCATAAGCATCATTTAAGTTTATGCATGTAAAGCACTTTACTCAATGCCTTACATATGAAGCGTACAATTAATTATCTATTCTTATTATTTCATACTTATAATAATAGAATGAATAGTTTGTGTCATAATGGCCTACAATATCCTTACCAAATTTAAATTTTAGTCTGAATTTTACCCAAGTAGGATCTCTGATATATTTATGATATTGCTCACTCATTACTCAAAAGTATTAAATGTGTTAAATGTGGATAACACATACATATTATATATACATATATAATAACAAGAATGAAAAAGTAAGCATATAGTGTAACAGGTGATAATAGGTACAAGAAAAACAGGGTAAGTGGATGAAGGAAAAAAGGCCAGTGGTGGCCCTAACTGAGAAAATTCGATCAGAAAAGCTTCTCTGATAAGGTGATATATGCACAGATATCTGGTTGACACGAGAGAGTAAACTTTGTGGTTATTGAGGGAACAGGTTGTTAATTGGGTTCTGAGAAGTGACATATCCAAAGCATATTACAATTATTGAAGTCAAATGGGCAATTTCTCAGTGTCCAATTCAATTTTCAGTTTTCAGAACAAGAAATAAGCCATTCAACTTTCCCTATAGCATCTGTGACATATGGACTAACTCATGTCTGAGATTAACTTTCAAACAAAAATCCTTGGATAGCTGTGTTAATAGGATAGACATTTAACTTGATAAGAAATTTGTCTCTTCTATTAAATCACTACTTAGACCATTAAATATCACTAGTAAATTTTTATTGCTAGATAAAGTTTAGCCTATATGATTCATATAAACTGTATCTCTATGAAACCAAAATAATCAAATGTACCTGAAATATCTGGTTTCTTTGGTGTTGTGTATGTTAATATCACTGCCTCATTAGTTGCCTCACTGAAGCCAATTAGCTGGAATACTGGTTAAAATGAGATATGCTATATTTATTATTGATCAGAATAGTGCAATGAAAAGTTCCTGGGATCTATTGATTTAATAACCTATTAATGACTCATCAGTTCCTTAAACATTTATGAATTATATGAAGAGTATCATGCTAAGGATAGGGCATTTGAATTCTATTACAAGCATTGTCATTATGAGCTATGTGATCTCTAAAAACAGCCTCTCTCTGGACCTCAGCGTTCTCACCAGCTCAACAATATTTATTAAGCTCTGGAATTGTATTTCAGGCTCCGTGTTTCACATTTGGAGCACAGGTATTAATAAGACAGCATCATGAGGGAGAAAGACTGGCAAACAAACATGCAGATGAAAAACATATCCAATTTTTCTGTTTAAAGAAAAGAATGTTAGTGATTAATCTGCCAGAGGAAATCAGATTAAAAAAAAAAAAAAACTCCAGAGAAGAAATGTTTAAAAATAGGAGTCAGTTAAAATTTTAAGCTGTCCTTAATGAGGACATGATTTTTAGAGTATACATTTGAACTTTTGGAGAAAGAGGTGGGAATAGATGCTAATATTGATTAACTATTAAATGTGATATTCAGGTGTTTTGAAACTGTCAAAAACCTTATAAATAAAACTCCTCATTATATAAATATCTTAAAATTTTGTTTTCATTTTCTGGGGGGTCTTATTTATACATCTCCAATAGGAATATCTCTCCCTAAAATGTAAAACTCCCTTAACCACAAGGTAGCCCAGCTTCCACTAAATAATAACTTAATTTTATCTTATACTTCTATAGCTGTTAAGATATAAAAGTTTTACTTCATTAAGTTCACTTAAAATGTGTATTTCTGTTTCTTGCACTTGTAGATTTTTGTGAAAAACAACTAATATCTGCATATCTGCCATTTTTTTTACTGTAGTATTGAGATACGGTTTATCCCCTCAATGATTGCTTCTTTTGTTTAAGATACTACAAAATTCACTTTTTAAAGATATAAAGCTACCTAAACCACCCTGGCCCTATCCAAGTTATTGGTGTAAGCATTTGGATTCACTAAAACTTTAACAAAAGATTACCCAACATTTTATTTTATGTTACAATAGACTCTATTCTCTTGAGATGAGACCTTGTCCAGTGCTAAGACTACTCAACCAAATGGATTTTTTGGTTGGCTGCACTCGCAGAGACTGTGAGACATCAGCAGAAGAGCCATTGTTTTGTCCAGTGACTGTATCAAATAGCTATTGTTAGGGTGTAAAGATCTCAGTCAATAAGAACTAAAGGGCCTAGAAAAATGGTTTCTCTTTAAGAGTTATTTAGAGCAGACTTGAGAACATAGATCCATCCTCGTTCAATAAGGACGAAGTCTGCTATGAAACTAAAGAGACTTTTACTTAGATGGAATATGAGAAAAAGAATGGGAGTTGATATCAGAATAATAGAATTTTGGTGTGGGAATGGCCCTAATAATAGCTAAGCAAATGCTCTCACTGCACATATGAGAAAACCAAGATGCAGAAATGTTCAAAGTCTTCCAAAAGCCAGAGAGCCAGGTTCCTATAAAGAGCCAGAAAGTGCATTTACTGTAGGGCTCAAATTCAGGCTTTTCACATTATCTTGCAATTAGTTTACATAAAAACACATCACACTACAATAATAACATTGAAATATATTCATCTTACAAATTTAAATATGCCACAATTTCTATAAGCCTGCTCCCTTCACAATTTCAATAGTGCCTCTTTAAATTTCCGATATCCTGAAAATTTCCAGGCATATATTTTTAATTATCATTTTGGTCACTATCCACTTGGAAAGAAACTGTATGATAGTATCTAAAGGATATGAATTTTGGAGGAAATACACAGAAAAAATTTGGGAAACTATAGCTGTAGGCAAACTGAACCAAAAAATCTTTGGGACAATAAAATATATGGGAGGTAGGTGGGGTAAACGGAGTCAAACATGTGGTGATAGAAAGAAATCTATAAGAGGTATAAATATATATATGTACATATGCCTTACTATTAAAAAATACATTCAAGGTAAATTAATGATATAATAGAGTTGAAAGGAAAGCAAGACTAACACAGTGATGCATAATCCATTAATATATGAAAGCTCTGAATAATCCTTCATATGTACTTGACGAGGCAGGGATGACTGTTTTCACAGATCCTCATTTGGACTAACGTAGGGGCTATCAGTTGGCCCTTGGGGACATCAAATGCATATTTACCAAGACCCCACTGCTGCTCTTGCTATGGCTCCTGAGGAAGGAACTGGGAGGGAGGATGGCAGTAGAAAGAGCAATTCGAAACTCTCTTTCCTTCTTTGCTTGTTCTGAATTGGCAATAGTTTTCTTAGTTCTCATAACATAATTATGGATGACAGAATTCAACGGACTTCTAAGATCATGGCCTCTGACATTCTTTATAGATCCCTTTGAAAACACTACTGATTTAGGTTCATTTCTCAACCTAAGATGAATAAAATAGAGTTGACTTAACATTAAAATTGATAATTAAAAAAAATGATGATAAAGAGGTTAAAGGAGTTGATTATCCAAATTATTTAAGACTAGCAAATATTCTGCTTAATTCATCATGAAGGTAGTTAGTCATCTTTACTGGTGATCACCTATAGAGCAGGAAATTTAGGTCAGCTACAAAGACTTATAGCTAATTAGAAAAAAAAATCTGAAATAAATCACCAGAAATTATTAATGGCTTTCCATGATGGAACTTCTTTATAAGGCATATATACCCATCTATTAAAAATGATTTGGTTTTTAAATATGTTTTGCCCCTTATAATAGACCAGAGATTTAGTTTTTAACATTTTTTAAATAAAAAGGTTTTTGCAAGTGCTATAACCTCATTTTAGAGAATTAAAAAAATAAATTTTAAAAATATATAAATTTACTCACATTCTTACCACGGGCAAGACTGATAGTCATTGAATATAGAAATATCAACACAAAATAATTTCAGTTTCAGTCATTGACCTTTACTGGTCCTGCTTTATTCATATCTGATGAGTTTCCTTACTTCAAATGTCCCTCAAAATATTTATAATTGCTTCTGTTGTAAAGAAACCTTAATACACTAAGGGCAATTCAATTTATAAAACCAAATATTACAAGATAATAAATTTCATCATGAAAATTTTTTTTCAGGTCACAAAAAAAAGAAAGATAATGTTCTATTTAAAGCAACCATCCATAGCACATGAAACATAATGAGTGTTTACAAATTTTCAGGCACATTTTTAAAAACATTCTGATAAAGTGAGGCTCATATATATTCTTCTAAATGTTGTCAAGACCTTTGTTTTCCCTTTTAAGATGACTGTTTTCTCTAACTTATTGGAGCTAAGCTTAATGAATTCAGATGTGAAATGTCTGGTGTGTGTCCTTTGCAGATGACTTTTCTTGGTATCACTGGGTTGTCTGCTATGTTGCAGTTGGAAGTGACTGCCCTCCACTGTTCCTGCGCATCACTCCTCTTTAGCTGGTGCTCTGGAATTATGAGGGTAAAAGGAAGGAAGCAGGTCTTCTCTTATGCTGATAATTTATACATGTTGCAAGAAAAGACATGTAATATTCATGAATTTCCAGGGAAAGCTCTTTATCTAAAAATTACATTTGATTGCTTTTCAGTATTTTTGTTAGAGATTAGAATAAAAATTGCCCTTTACTGTATCAAATGAAGAGGCAACATGTTCCTAAAGACTCGATTTCTGCTTAGTCATTATGAAAAAGAATTAGATCATCCCTCTCCTTAAAAAGAGTTGTCTCATCTTGCCCACAGAATTGATCCCTGGTGTGCCCCCTAAGGCCAAGTGACACATGCCAACTAAGGGTTCCAGGATTTTATGCATATTCAAGTAAACCACACCTTTGACAGAAAACTACTTAGCATCCCCTTACATAGGGAACCAATGGTATTAAGTTTAAGCAGGTCTGTCTCTTATTTTTGTAATGTTTATTCCATTGTTATTATAATTTAAAATTCTATCTTATATTTTTCCCTTGAATGCACAAGGGAAAAGAACCTAAAGACCTGGTCTTCATGAAGAAGGTAGGGTTCATATCATTTTGAGGTGAGGGAGAGGGAGTCCATCGCTAATTTCTTCCCCTTCTTCTGGTAAGAGCACCATGTCCCCTCACCTTCTCTTTTGAGTTATGTTCCTTAACCTCCTTTTGTAGTTATTGTGAAAATATTCATAGAGTATTTTGCCCATTCAGACCCCCTTTCAGCCACCAGGGTGCTCATAGCACCCAGTCTGACTAATTGAAACTCCATACCCAGAATCAGAGTTGTTTATCAAAGGCTGTGTGACCTAAGTCATGATAATTCAGTTTCTTCTCTGAGATTTTATGTGACCAGGATGGAAGAAGGAAGCCTTTTTTCCCCCTAGGTCACTGGGAAAAGATAAACCTAGGACAGATACTAGATAAAAGATTTTCCTTTCCCATCTCATCCCACCTATGGACAAAATTGCCCAGAATGTAGGCAAGGAACTTAGCCCACAGAGAGGAGTAGAAACAGACTGTAGCACGAATTCCCCGTTCCAGTTCCTTGTACCACCAGAAATGTTTTGGTTACTTTAGGTTTTCCTTTATTCCTTTGAGTCTTTCAGCTATTATAGTAGCCTTATAACTCTGAACTAAATTTTTATCATCTGTCTATCTGTCATCTATCATCATCTATCTATCGTCTACTTCTAATGCTAGTTGAAGTTAAAATTCACTTAGGATGGGGAAAATGCTTGCTAATATCATGCTTTTCTTTGTGTATTTCCTGCTGTACTAAATGACAGATGTTTTCATTATAAGGTTTCCACCTGTGCCTCCCCAGCACTCTCTACCTACCCTCAACTGTCTCAGTCTGAAAATCCACTTTATTTCCTATATTACTCTTCTAGGTCTGCCACAACAAAATGTCACAGATTGTATGTATTAAACAACAAAAATTAATTTTTTCACAGTTCTGGAAGCTGAAAGTTCAAAATCAAAGTGCTGACAGGTTTGGGTTCTCCTGAGGCCTCTCTTCTTGGTTTAGAGGGCCACCTTCTTGCTGTGACCTCACATAGCTTTTTCTCTGTGCATGCACGTCCTTGGTATCTCTTCTTCTTGTAAGTACCAGTCATATTGGATTAGGGCCCCACCCTCACGACCTCATTTGACCTTCATTACCTTTTTAAAGGCTCTATTTCCAAATATAGTCATGTTGGAGGTAAGTGCTTCAACATATGAATTTGATGTACATAGTTCAGCTTATAACACTTCTCAATGCAAAAAGCATCTGTTATTTTCATCAGAAGTAAACACCTTGCTTCTTGGATCCCTAGTCCCATTCGCACAATAAATTGCCCTGGCTGAGTCTTGTGGTCCACTCTCTGGATCCTGGGCTTCTCTGGCCATCACTGGAACTTACACTTCCCATTTTCACAAACTGTGTGGGGAGCAGGGCTGGCAATGGTTCTCAAGTCTCCTTTTTGCTAATTTTGTTAGTTCCCCAATTTCTTTACCAGTTGACCTATTCAAGATAGCATATCTCCCAAGAACAAATATTAATATATATATTTATTATGAGAATACATGTAAAACCAAACTGATGGGGGAAAACATTTCTTCCATTAGAATGGTGTGTGTTCTGCCTGTGGTGTGAATGACACCCCATTATTTGTGGAAACTCATTTAATTCCACCTAGACCTGTTAGAATCATAAAGATTTACATCAGCGTTTAATCATTTTTTTAATAGAGAAGCTCTCTACATATTATTACATTACAATTCCTGCCAGCTTTCTACTACATATTTAAATGAGCAGGTTGTCAAAAACTAGTTTTCTACGTGGCTGACTGTGTGCCTTTTTTCTAGCCACATTCAACTCCTTAGGGGCTGGCACAGAATAGGCAGACAGTTGGACTTAAGCAAGCATATGGTTATAGTCATAACAAGCTCAAATGATAGAAAAAAGAGAAGTAGAAGTTGAGGTTATAATCAATGGAGTACATATACTGGTGGATTGCAGAGTATATCCTGGGAAATGAGAGAAATGAGATGCGGAAAAAGTGATGATAGAGTCAACAAGATGGATGGTTAAAGGGAGGGAGACTTTTCAAACAGATTTTGAAAGTGTTGCAGTAATTGGTAACATGAAGGTCTAGGCAGATGTCATCAAACTTCTAAGTAAATGGTCAGATAGCAAATATTTTCAGTTTTACAGGGTAGAGGGTCTCAGTCTCAACTACTCTGGCATTGTAACACAGAAGCAGTCATAGACAATATATAAATGAATGAACATGGATGCGTTCCACTTAAAAACATAAAATCCACCTTTAGTTTGCAGTCTCTACAAAAACAGTCAGTGGACTAGACTTGGCTATAGGCCATAATTTGCTGAACCTCTGTTTTAGGTTATAACCATGGACATAAGTGGTAGAGAGTGAGACACTAGCATAAAAGGGACTGAAGACTTGAAAAACAAGAAGTTTTGATGTATTACTTAAATAGATATTAAACTGACCATGAACAATAACAGGAATAAACACTTGAAGCTAAGTGCTGGCATTTTCAGTAAATGTAGAGTGGCCAGGTGAATGACAGATACCTGTAAAAATGGAAGGTGATGTAATGATGACATATGTTTCTAGTATTTTTTTTTTCTTTTTATATCAAGGGGAAGAACATTGATCTGGAAATCATGATGGGGAGCAAAGAGACTGCCATCTCCACGTGCTCCTAGTGTTATGTGAGAAGATAAAGAACATTCGCCACTTTTGAGGCCTGTAGGGAAAGTAGAGTTCTCGGAGCATAGCCTCATGTCAGTGGAAGCAAGAAAGTTACAGGAACATATAGAGAGCCTGAGGATGCGAGGTTTTTTTGTAGATGCCATCCTAGAGGGCAGAGTGAAGGTGAAAGGGCAGCTGGGTAGAAGGCTGAATAAGCTAAGTAAGACCCTACGCAGAAGGAGATAAGAGTCTGGAAGAATAGGAATTTTTGTGTCTAAGAAAGGAGGTTAGTCTGCATGATTTCTTACAAGGAGAAATAATAAATAGTGGGTTTTAATAATAATCTCTTCCTAGATACTAATCTCTTTGGTTGTTACAGGGTTGAGACAGAAAATGGGGTAAGGAAGAAGAGGGACTGTTTTTCCAGGATGGTGAGGAGCCCTGTGGTGTCTTCTTAGTTCCTGCCAAGGAACTATGCATCTTTTGTCATTGTATTCCCAGTTTCAGCATCTAGCAATTACTAGTAGTCCATCTTTGTGTAATAAAGACATATACAAACAACACTAATAGAAGGCAGGATAAAAAAAAATGGTTTAAGAAATGTTCTGATAAAGTAATTGGAAGGAGGGAAATTTTAAAAAATATAACAGATTAAGCATTTAGGAAAAAAATGAAGAAGGCGATGTGTTTGCTGTGGGCCTTAACAGGTGAAATGTTGACAGGTCACTACAGTGGCTCTGACCCTACTAACATGAGTGAGTGAGATTGTTGTGCTTGTGCATCCCTCTGACAAGGATTCCTTCCAGGCATTCTATACATATAGACATGCTCAGTGATACGAAATGGAAAGATTTGGTCATTCAACATTGCTGTATGTTCTTTTTTTTTTTTATTTGGCATTTCCCAGGAGATAAGAAGCTGGAAATGGCCAAATGAATAGTAACACTTCGAGAAGCCTGAATTATCTCATCTGTTGTCTAGTTTAATAGGAAGCTAAGGCCCATTTGAGAAGGTATCAAGGGTGAAACCAACAAAAGAACTGGAAAATTATTTCTATTATTTCTCCAAGGAAATAACTGGCATTAAAAGGAAACACCTTGCTTTCACTTTCTAGACAAGTTTTGGTGAAATATTGGTATTATATAAAATGCCACGTTCCTACGTACAAATTTAGTCATCAGAGATCCCTGAGGGCCCTTCTAGACCTACATAGAATGATTTCCTTGTGCTATCAGAGCAGGAAAGTAATAACTCAATGCTTTCAATTTGGATTTACTCCTTTGGTCCAGTTTTCAATAAAATTATAGCCAGAGGCTATTTTTATAAAATTCCCAAGTTGGTACAAAATTACTTTAACTTTAAGGGTTCTTTCCCACACTTAGATCCACTTTGCCTCAGGTTTTTCTATCAGTCCAGCCATAATCTGTGATGGAAAATATTCCCTCTTCACAAACTAACATAAGCGAAGAAACGATTCTGGAGTCCTCATAGTGATTAGATCTTTCATTTTGGAAGAACTGTTCCAACTTGAAGTCTTTATGGATAAAGCTTAATGTTTAAGCCACCCTTCACCTCAACCAGGGAAAATGTACAAGCAATTTTAAGACAAAAAAGATATTTACTCCATTTGGTTATTTGTCTTTATCTTCAATATTGTAGAAAAAAAATTAGTTAATTATTTTTGAGTAATAAATTACCCCAAATATAATAGCTTAAAATAACAAATATTTATTGTTGTCTAATTTCTGGAGGATAAAAAATTGGAGAGGATGAGGAATCAATCTGGCTTGTTCTGGCTTGGTCTCTCCTGAGGTTGCAGGTGAACTTTTGGCAGGAGATGAATAATCTCCAGGCTCCACTGCAGCTAGAGGATTCATTCCACGCTCACTCATGAGGTTGTTGGCAAGCCTCAGTTCCCTACTGGTGTTTAGCTGGAGGCCTCCATTGCCAAGTAGGTCATGTCCTTATGCCATGCCAATGGCTTCCCTCAGAGTGAGTGATGAGAGATAAAGACATATAGAGAGAAACCAATAGGCAGAAGACACAGTGTATTATAATCTAACCTTGAAGGTGACATACCTTTGCCACACCTCATTGTCACACAGACCAACCCTAGCGCTGTGTGGGAGGGGACTACACAAGGGTGTCAATACCAGGAGGCTGGTTGTCACTGTTAATATTAATTTAACTCGGTGTTCTGTTATAGAAGAATCGTACATTTTAAAAAATCCAGAAATGGAGACTTAGAGAAAAATATATAGTTTGCCACCTGAGACAGTCACTGTTGCTGTGTTGGTGCATGCATTTCCTCCCAGGAGTTTGCTCTGCATATGTTGATCACATGGTACACACAAAACTGGTCTTTCTGAGTTAAAATCTCAACTTAATGAATTCCTTCCATTACGGACAATTGTTTCATTTTAGAATTTCTACTTTTTGTTTAGAAACGAGACAGTTTCCTTTCTCCGCGTATAAATTACTCACTTGTACCTAGGCATATTTTGCACCTTTGCTTCCCAAACATGCTTGTGTGACTTCAGGGTGTCGCACAGGTGGCACTCTCAGTCCCTGTAGCATCTAGCTGTTTTTCATTTTGGCAGAAAATATTTACTTGAACAAAAACTGCAAAATGAAGCATTCCCTCTGCTAGTCTCGGAGTCAGGGAATTGGGGGCAGTGACCAGGAGGAAGGGCAGTCTGGAATTAACTAAATGATGTGGAAAAGCTGAAACGTGTCCACAACTGAGATGAAAGCTGGACCACATGAGAGTGTCCTTCCCACAGGGCAGAACTAATCTAGTCCTTTTGTCTGCAATATTTTTTCTCTAAAAGCCCTGCAAGAGGCCCCTCTGAGTGGCAGCTAACAGGGAGAGAGGCAGTGCGACAGAGCAGATCTAATTCTTGTCCTCTGCATGTTAAGCTTTGGTGAATCCCGAGTCTCTAGAGGCAAGGCTAGAGGTGGAGGGGCGGGTGGGTTGTGATGTTGTTATCTGTGGATATTTTATTTTAATTTTTGCTTCTATTTTTAAAATACATATTTTTTCTTATAAAAGTGAAATTCTCTACTTTTTAATAGTAGACATTAATATTAATCATTGACTTGGCATTGAATAATATCAGTTAACTTCTATTGAGTGTGATGCTATTTTAAATATTTTAAATGGTTTATTTAATCCAACCAAAATGATAGACACATTATTGTCTCACTTCTGTACGTGAGGAAAATGTGACAGAGTACTAAATACCTTGCCTTCAGTCACTAAACCAGAAAGTGTCAGCATCTGCTCCTGTGTGCTAATATCGTCTCCCAACGTGTCCCAGGCACTGTGCTAAGCAATATGCATGTTTTCTGTCATTTACTCTTTATACAACACTATTGTTTTCCACATTTTATAGATGGAAACTGAGACACAGAGAAGTTAGTTATTTTGGCCAAGCTCCCATAGTTGACATAGAGCTCATATTCACACCAAGTTTCATCCAGGCTTCCTCTATTACTCATGCCTCATGTACTCAGGGTAAGAGAACAAACTATTTTACAGTGAGCAGCAGATACATAGAGACTACTTCATCTTAATTCCATGTAACTTAAGTAGGAAAAGAAACAGGTTTAAACAGTGCATGCCTGCTGTATTTTACTTCCTTGGTTTCAGTATGACATGATTTCTTGATTTTCTTAAGATTCTCTTTCAGTTGTTTTGGGTCTCAGACTTAGCAACAGTGCTTATTTTCATAATTAGATTACAAAAAAGATCTGAATGTGATTACAAGCTTAGCAAAAATTACTTCTGATATGACATCTAGATGTATTGGCATAACTCAGTAAATAATGAAAAGTAGATGTAGCCAGCCCTTGATACAGAATTTTCCATAGGTGTGCAAATGTACACAGATGAACACAAATACATACACATGCACACATATTGAAAGCACACAATCTTTTGGGCTTATAAATATGAAATAAATTCACTGGTTAGTAAATCTAATTGTAAGTTCTATATTTGCCTGCAGATATCAGAAGAGCTTAGGCACTGGAGGAAGAATAATGTAATTTCTGTATTTCTTCTTTTGTTTATATAAAAGGACTTAAAGGCTTTCAGAAATCTTCATTAATGAAAGAAAGCAGTCGATCAATGGTCTTTGTAACCGTGTCCAATTTTACAATATTTTTGTTGAATGATGTATTTATTGGCCATATTTGAATATTGTTATGCCTGATGTTTTGCAACATAAGAAAATCCTTTCAATGACTCTGAACCTTAGAAAGGACAAGACATTCATTTCATTTTCCATTCTGTTTACTTGGCTCAGGTCTTCCCTAACATGGCAATAAACAATTTATCTGAAAATAAAACACCAACCTTTCATGGAGTAGATTTTATGGTTAAATATTAAAGATTCACACAATTTTCTTTCTGAAAGACAGACATTTATATACAACTAAAAGTTAGTTGTTAAAAAAAAAAACACTGAGCAAGTTATGTGTTTTTAAGTCAATGCTTTGGTTTTCCATGAATAAATTATGTGAGGTTAAATTTTGGGGGTCAGCCCTCACAGTAATTGTAAAGTTGGAAAATGTTTTCTCCAACATCTTCCTACTTCCTTCTGTTTTCTTTTTTTCCCTCTGGGTTCTTGTCTCCTCTTTTCCCAACACTGTCACCCCTCCAAATACCCCTCTTTTCCTCCCCTCCAGAGGCCACATGGTAGTATGAGATGATTGCCACATGGACCTTGTAATCGAACCCTCTATCTTCATGCCCTGACTCTGTCCCATTACTTTAGATGATTCACATGCTTTCTCCAGGGTATTTTCCTTATTTGTAAGCTAGGATAAATAAATAATAGTTAATTTACAAAGTTGTAATGATTCCCAAGATGCTTATTAAAAGCCTGATATATAGTAGCTCTGACTTTTAAGATTTTTATTACCCAGGCTGTACCCCTAAAACTATATTTCTACTTCACATTTATTTCTGTTTCCTTTCCTTATTAGCACTCTCCTTCCCTCCATGACTTCATGTCAGTTTACTAAATAAGAAAATGATTAGACACATTAATTTAAATATGAATTACTGATAACACTGTGTAAACAGATAACTGAGTAATGTAAATTTTATAGGACAAGGTTATAAAGTTGTTAATCTCTTTCTTTTAAAAATCATTTCCTTCTACTGGTCTCCATAGATTTTCCATTTCTATTCCTTAGTGAGAACTTGGGAGAAATCCCATAGCTTCTTGTCACTCTAAGTTATTAAATATCAAGCTGGGCCAGCATATCCAATTTAAATCTTTCTCTTTCTTCCATCAGCAACACGACTTTTGGCTCAAAGGAGCTGGAATTGGGAAGTGAAAGGTCTGATACAGGGACCTTCCCCATCCTCCCTGAAGCTCTTTTTCTTCTGGTGTATTGAGGACATAGGACTGAGATGGGAGAAGAGAGTCATTCAAATGACTTATTTAATTGGGGTTTGTATTTTCCCCTCTCGACTGTGATTTTTGGAGATGAGTGAAAGACAACCAAGTACTGATTCTCTCTTGAGGTACATGTGCAACTGACTGCAGGATGCTTCCTGCTATATCGTTCTCTACTGTGCCTTGAACTCTTCCATCAAGTGAATCCTTACAGGTAAAAATCCAGACAATAAAGCAGTTGTCCAAGGCGATTTAAGTTTGAGTTTGGGAGAGGTTTTGCCACTATCTCTCATATTATACCACTTGGATAAGCAGTGTCTAATCTATGCTTTCATTCCTGGATCCATCACTGCTTAAGAGAATTTTGTATTTGTGTTGTTTTTTTCCTTACTTCAAGAATGTGCTGGCATAGGCAGGGATAGTATTTGAAGACTGAATTAAAATGGCTGTAATGAAGATGGGGAAAATGAACAAAATTTGAAACTAACAAAAATGAAAATATATTTTGTCCAGGCAAACCAAAATCTTAAGGACTAAATACTCTTAGCATTTCTAATTGCATCTGCTCTGACTCTGTGAATACTACCTATTCACAGAAGGGAGATTTTCTTCTTGGGGTCATAGGAATGTCATCAGATTCATGCTACCAAGATGACATATTTGACATCTGGGTTCCTAGAGATGCTCTGGCTTTTTTATACTCCAGTCATGTAGCCAAGCAAGGTTATTGGTGAAATTTCACATGAAATCATTGCCGCCCCTAAAACAAATTATGAGCCAACATTCACTACATGAAAACTGTTAAGAGGCAGTGTAATTGTACTGCAATATAAAGCTCAAAGCATTCCACTGCTTGTTTGGTTCTTAACAAAAAACTGAATTCAGAGTATGTGTTTTTTATGTTTTGTTTTATTTTTGTGCAGACTAGAAATTCTTATTTTATTTTTTTAAAAGAGCCACATACCTTATTCAGAAAAGTCATGAAACATCTTTATGACAGCAAGCAAGACAAATAGTCTTCCTCTCATTAGCTACTAAAAACAAAAACGCTCATATAGTCATCTGTGTGTGTACCCACACATGAAATGCAAGCACTATCTTTAAGCCATTTTTACAAACTTCAGTAAGAATAATTCCTTTGAAAATCACTTATCAAGTATAGTTAGAACTTGTGATCTCTCTGCATCAGTAAAACTGTTGCATTTAGGGTCAGCTAGCTCTTTACCTACTAATCACATGTTCAGTTGGAGGATGAATCTTATTTTGGACAATAGAGTCTTGCTTCATGCCAGAAAGTGTTACCTTTCTCTTTCTGCTTCCTGTTTAAACTGGCAAAGTTCCCTATGTTCATACTTTAGTCAAACACCCTTTGCCCTACGTGTTTTTCCATCAGACATTCGCTTCCAGTTTCTTTCCTGAGAGTCATGAAATATTTGTCCAGCTGTTTTTAATAACAGCCTTCAAAATGCACATAAGCTCCTGCCCAGCGCGCACCTGCTCCTGATTAGGGAGTGGGTTAGGGCTCATTGTACAAACAGTCTGCCCAGCGATATCCTTCCTGTTGCACAAATATTCCATGTCTCTCACAAGTGCTCTATGGTTCCTTCTTTTTCTTTTATCCACATTTGGTGAGGATTGGATATTGAATTGGGAAAGCCATACATTCAAAATCCGATTTTTGACTTTTGTCTTCATTAAGAAAATATTAAAATAGAGCTGTATACAAATGATGTAATTTACAAAAGGTACGAAGACATTTTAGCAAAAGTTCCAAAACAAAAAATGACTCTATGACAGTTCTGAAATCAGTGTACATATTCTAAACAATAACAAAATGCTTTAAAAAAAATTTATGGCAGCTTACTAACTCCAAAATGAATCTCAATAGTGCTTTTCAAAAGTACTTACAGGTTCTGAGTAGAAAAGGATTCTCTAGAAATATCATATATATTTTAAATATAAGATTATAGAACACGTTTTTTCAACCTAAAAATCTTAAAGTGAAAACAGTCTTTATCAAATTCATTGGAGGTGTACTGAACATACCTTTTGGATGAAGGTCGAGTGGACAAATATGAAAATCAACAGTTGAGCAAGATGAATATCATAATATAAAAAGAACACATGAAATGCAAAAATAAATCTGAAACATCATTAAGTAAAGTTTAATCATTGAACTTTTGTTATAATTTTAGTAACTGCATTTTAAAACTTGAAAAATAGAACAAACATTTTTTTCAGCATTGGCATCTGGTAGGTTGCTCCTTTGGTGATTATATTGCATGTTAGTGAGACTAAATAGACATTCATTTTCAACTAAAGTTGGTAGAGGAGCAAGTTTCTTTGTTTAGCTTCCACAGTCTAGGGTACAGCTGATGTAACAACGTGACCAGTGACCATGTTATTAAACCCCTCATCCCTCTAATTGTAACTAAGTTTCCTGCCCCTTTAGCTCCTGGACTGGATGATGATGATAAAGATGCTAATGATGTAGACCCACACACTGAAGCTCTGTATTTATGCTGAAAATATGCTTTCTGAATATTTTCAGACCAATATTGTAACTGCTACTCTTACTTATACTTTTATATCTAATATTTTCACATGCATTCTCTGCTTCATAGAATCACTTGAGAAAAATTTGTCCTTAAGCCCAAGACCAGAACTTCAGCAATATAATGATATGTTCGAATTTCAAGAAAACCACTCTTGAATTTCTATCTGACACTCTGGTTTCTATCTGTCTCTCACTGACAAGTATGATATTTCAGCAGTTTTCCTAGAGAGGAATGATAAAAGGGTCTGTCCATTGGCTTGGCTGTAAGAAGTACTCACACCTAATAATATCTAAGTTCGACCTCTTCAGCTGGTTTCAGGAAAAGAAAGCGTGGAAGCAACTGTTGGTTTAATATATCCTGAATTGTTGGTATTGTTATCTGCAAAATATGTAACAAGACTTGCTTTTTGTTGTTGTTGTTGTTCAAGTGGTTTTTGAACATGTAATGCCTTGAATTTCATTTTGGTTGAACATGTAATATAAATTCAAGCTAAAGCAGTTCAAAATATCTTGATAATATCTACACTGTTTTTGATGAGGTAGATTCTCATTGCCGTTTTACATTTTATAATGATTACCAACATTTTAAATTAAATATTTAAATGTTAATAATCCAAGCTAAGTAGGTGGATGGGCATCTGGTAAAACAAGCATAGTAAAATGTAAATGGTAGAATCTTGGTGGTATATACATGGTGTCACTCTGATGTTTTTTTTAACCTTTCTATATTGTCTATATTCAACCTTTCTATATTTTTCTATATTTTTGAAAAATTTCCAAGTAAATGAAAGAAAAAAATAATAAATCCTAAACAACATGCCTTATAGGTAGGTCTGGATCTTTGGAGAAAGAGACTGAGATTTGCAAACAGAAAGTTCATTGGGAGTGTTCAGAATCAATACCTATGGGAGCAGAGAAAGCAGGATTTGGCACAAGAAGACATTGCAAAAGAGGCCTCAGGTGATTCAGAAGCTGGAATGACTCTTTAGAATACCAACTGAGTCAAGGAGTCAAGGCCTTTGCACCCCCATTTCAGTCGGTTATGGATGCAGTCTGCCTGCAGGGAGGGTGTGTAACCATGGGCAAGGGAGCTTTCTTCAGTGGGAGGCAACATATGGGGAAAAATTCAGCAATGAGCTTCAACAGTCAGCACTCTGGGCTGCAGGAAGAATGAGGGCCACCAAAGGATGACTAAATGCAAAGGTTATCGACATGATCACATACCCATTGGTCACGAATGAGTTCACACTTAGCTAAACCAAGAATGACACCATGTTTTGCTAGTACTCCCATACCAAAACCAAACTTTGCTATAGCTTATACATACTAGGATTTGAAAAGATCAATAATTGTTTTTAGAAAATCAACCTGTGAATTATTTTTAAAAATAAATTAGTACAAGTTAACAGAAATTTACATGACTTGAGAACTGCTAATTCTTCTATTAAAACTACAATTTCCACTGTAAAAATCTCCATGTTATTTTTTTCCTTTATGATTTAGTCACCTCCTTACACAAAAGTCCAATTAAACATAGAGAAATCAATGTTGATAATATAAATTTATCAATTAAAGAAATACACTATTATATAAATTTAGTATGTTAGTTGCCATTTCTAATATGATCACTGTATCAGGAATTGGTCATATGCTTTAAATACATTACATGTCATATACCCAGCAAATATGCGAGATTAGTATTATTATCCATTGAGACATATAGGAAAATGGGAAAATGAGGAATTGTGATTTTTCTATTTTTCCTTTTTTCATAACTTGCAAACCTTGGTGGTCATGAAGCATGGACAGAGGTGAGAAATTTGGCCATCAATGGCAGCTACCTCATTATGTGTGGGCATAAAGGTCATAACTCATAGCTTGTTATGAAAATTATGCTTTGACTGTAGTGGTTACAAGGATGATTTCTTTCTTTATTGTCATAAAAACATAACATGAGCTCTACCCTCTTAAAAATGTAAGCATAGATCACTGTATTATAGTAAACTTTGGTCAGAACATATAGCACATCTCTAGAACTTTTCATCTTGTATAACTGACACTTTATATACATTGAACAGCAATTCCTCATTTCTCCCTCCTCCCAGCCCCTGGCAACTATCATTCAACTTTCTGCTTTGATACATCTGACTACTTTAAATATCTAATTTAAATGGAATCATAATGCAGTATGTGTCTTTTTGTGACTGTCTTATTTCACCTAGCATAACATCCTCAAGATTCATCCATGTGTTTTGTATTACGGAAAGGCAAAAAGGAACCATGACTAGATGTGGTATGTTAAAGTGAAAAAATGTATTTGTCAGGTAACTCTGTTAATATTGTTACTACTAGCAGAAAAAGGACATATAGTATATTCTCTCATGAAACTGTCCAGTGGGACTCCCATCAAAATTTAAAAGTATTTCTTGAACACAAAAGCAGCCCTAGGCATCATTTATTTATTATTTATTTAATTTTTAATTTTAATTTTTTAATTTTAATTTTTTCAATTACAGTTGGCTTTCGATATATTAGTTTCAGGTGTACAGCATAGTGGTTAACACATAACTTATGAGGTGATCCCCTATAGAAGTCTAATACTCCCCTGGCACCATACAGTTATTACAATATTATTGACTATATTCCCTATGCTTTAATTTACATCTGCATGGTTATTTTATAACTGCTAATTTGCACTTCTTAATGACTTCACCTTTTTCACCCAGCCCAATCCCTCTCTCATGTAGCAACCATCAGTTTGATCTCTGTATCTATGAGTCTGTTTCTGTTTCTTTTTATTTATTTACTTATTTTTTAGATTCCACATATAAGTGATATCATCTTGGCATCACTTAAATCACTGTGGAGTGGTGTGACTGAGAAGCCAGTGAATTCTGAAAAGCACATATTATTTCTTCCCTTTGTGAATGAGTCACCTCCTAACAGAACAGTCCAATTAAATGAGCTGATGTTCTCGGTGTTACTTTCATCTGGGAATCAGATTTAGGAAGCAAGAACAGGGTCACTGCTAATGAACATCACCTACCATAACCTGTGCATGTAAGATCTTTCTATTGGTGCTATTGATGTTTCAAACCTGGGATATCACAGGACTGGTGACAGTTTGGAAACAGGATGTTAAAACTCAAGAGACCAAGTCAGCTGACACACTGATTGATAATTGCCAATTAAAATGTAGTTGTAACCTGTCGATAGGAAAGATCACCTGAGGGATAGTGGAGTTACCTTGGACCTTCTATCATCATTGGGGCGGGGAATGGAGGGACATTAAAACCTAAATATAGCATCTCTTTCAATAAGCAAGTTATTCTTAATTTGAAACTGGCATAAAGGAAGAGCTATTTGAAATGAAGTTAATTCTGAAGCACGAGGATGAGAATCCCCATCTAATTTGGTACTGTAGAAAAAGATAAGAAGGGACAGGCAGGAGCTGAGGGCAGCAGCTTAGATTGAATGCTCATACCAAAGCCAGTTTTCCATGGGGGTAAACCTGAAGAACCCAGAATGACTAAGGAATGTCAGATGAAGGGAAAATTAAAGAATAGTCACATGGGGAAATGTTTTTAATAGTCTAACCATAATTAGAAGAGGTCTAAGGTACACAAGAAAGCACAGTGTTACCCATTATCCATCTGTACAGTGATTATAGGCTTCAATGGTTAAAATAGCTCTGAGACAAGGGAGCAAGGGCAGAAATTCTGTAACGGAACCTGCTAATGTTGCTCATCTTAGTGCTGGCCTGATAACTGCTGGGTTCATTTATACAGTAATTTTTGTTTTACTGTTGGGAAATATAATTAAAAATAAGATCTCTCAACCCAGAAAACCTCTCCACAAAGGTAGTAAAGAAAGTCTTATCATTGAATAAGCATAAGAAGATGGTACACATCACAGGTAATCTGCTAAGAGATTGCAAAGACAGAAATCTCACTCTTTTTCAGTTCAGCAGATACAATCTATATATACATGTTCTCAAGATAAATAGTAACTAGTCCTTGTGTAGAGAGGACTTGATAACACTGTTTATTCACACATAGTTTATCCTAGATTTACATGGTAATTGGGGTGACCACCTTGTCTTAATTAATTGAATTTACACAGAAGTAAAATAAACGTCTGTCTTGCTGACCAAAAGTAGTTTTGCAACTTGGAGCAAGACCACTGAAGTTAGACTTCTACCCACCCACAGCAACTAGGAGGTAGGGCACCATCATCTTTGATGTTTACATTTCAGAGATATGTCTCCCAAATTTTGAGAAAGACATTCTCATAAAGCTGGCAAAAGACCTACCTGGTTTTCCAAAGATTTAATATATATTTCAAAGAGGAAAAAATGCAATAACAAGTTTTCTAAAGTAAATGCTCTAAGAAAAAAGGGTAGAGGACAATGTTTTCCCTTATTTTCAACAGAGAAAATCAAGCCTTTAATTTTTAATTTGTAGTTGTCCTTACATTACTGTAAGAAACATTCTGGCAAACTCCATTCTCTAGAACATTAGTTCTTAACATTTCTGAGCATTATGATTCCTCCTTAACATAAAATGTATGTACCATCTCTCTGTGATAGTAATTGTATATTTTATGCCTGTTTATTGAGAAAATACCTATTAACCAAAGACTACTTGAATTCAGATACTCTTTTAGATCAAAGTTGATTTTATCACTAGGCATTATTTACATTTATTTTAAACTAGTAGTAACTATGTGCAAAATTCAATGGTCTACAGTCAAACTACATTCCTTGAAATAACCCAACAGCTCCCACTCTATCATTGGCTCAAAATAGGAAAAAACAGTAGTATTAACTAATATGGCTTCTGATCAGCTGAAAGTGTTGTTAAAAAAGTCACCCACGTACTAAAATTATTGCATTTCAATATTTAATTGCATTTTAAAATCAATTACTTGATTAAAAAGGAATGAGCCTCAGGACATCGTTTAGCTCTTCATGATTCCAATTTACACAGAATCTAGCACATCCAATTATATGAAGGCCATCCTAGGGAGAGTCTGCAACAGTTAAGAACTGATTAAAGAAGTGTAGAGGATAAAATCATCACATTTGAGATTGATATTATAATGGATATTCATACAATTAACCATGGATCTTCAACAGAAGTTAACTAATAATTTCAGAAAATTTTGCCCAAGAATAAGACAACATGAGTAATACAAATAGAAAGATTATCTTTTCAAAGCAATGTACTTTAACCATCAAGGAGACATTTGATGGTTAAAGGAGCTTGGAACTTGCCCTTTAAGACCCACACTCCACTAACACTTTCCTTCTGTTAAGAAACCTACTTATGTGCAATACTAGCTTGTCCAGTGAAACTTAAACCTAGGTATTTGCAGTTGTGGAGTGGTTATTGTGCCTTCTGTCTCAAATGGAATCCCAATATTTGCCTGTTTAATGCAGCTGCCCTAAGAAGGGGAATCTAGGCTTTTGCCAGGAGCTGAGATTGTGGTGATGTTTTAGGGGGTTATTTTCCTGCGATCTGTCAGCAATCATCATTTCTCAGACTTATCCCTAGGTTGAAAATTATTGGGAAGGACCTATCATATAAATGGCCAATAGTTCTAATATTATCTCAATACTGTATATAGAAATTATTGATTCCTGTTGTGAAATGTTTATCTAGAATAAGAATAACCCACATGTTTCAGTCAAAGATCACTGCAATATATATTGCTATGTTAAATACATTAAGCAAAAAGAAATTTAGTACAGAAAAGTAGGTGTTTACAAAATTATTGGAGGAAGTAGCAAAGTGAGCTCTATCCCACTCGAATAACTTCCTCAACACCATGAAATTAACTCACCACAGGGAGCTATTACCTCTGCTACACTCACATGGTAGGAGTTTAGGAGATGCCTCTGGAACCATTGAGTTGAAGAACACATCACTATTGTGGTCACTGGAAGATCAGGAAGCTACTGCCCCCACCCTAGCTACTTTCAAAACCAGAAGGCTGGTGACCAAAAAGCAGATGACTGCTGCAGAAGAAAAAAAGAAAAAAAGAAATTATATATATATATATATATATATATATATATATATATATATATATATGCCTTTAAGACTTTGCTTACTAGCAGAAAATAGCTCCAAACAACAGGAAGGTGAATTCTATCTTCTTTCTACCTTCAAGTTTTGGAGGAACTGAATTCACATGTGGAATCTTGGACATAAAGAGTGTCTGGAAAATATGGTCTTCAGCTGTCTAGACTCTGTAGTCCAGAAGATGGGAATGAATGCTGAGCATGAATCAATTACGTTCTACTCACTATGGCGATTGCATTCAGTAATTAACACAAATTGGCCCTGAAAGGGAGAGCATCCTATATTATCTAATTTTTCCATCCTTACTTTCTTTATAGAGGTAGAGCATATGTAACTCCAAAAAATAAAGTGATATTCTCAAAGCTAGTTAACTATATCATCAATCTGCTGAACGGTCTTAGCTTGGCCTCTCTCCAAAAGCAGAACCCAAGACTAGGGTTGCATACAGATGGTTTATTTGGGAAGTGATGTCAAGGACAAAGAGTAAGAATTGGAGTATAACAGAGGAGGGGAAGCAAGTGCAGAGATCACTACTGAAAGTGATTAGAATTGATCTTGCCCTGACAGCCTTCTGAGAAGTCACAGAGAACGTGCATCAGAGTTGGTCCCCCAGTGGTCAACCCACTAGCTTCCTTAGATTGGGTGAGTGCCAGGGAAGTTCCCATAGGCAACTGTGAAGGCTGTGTTAAAGGGGCATGGGTGAGAAAGTGAGAGATAGACGTAGCTGGGGCAAAACACTGTAAGGTAGTGTCTGCTCATGCTGCTTGCTTCAGAATGGTTGGAGTGAAAGATGAATGGTCAGGAGGTGTGAGGGAAGGTACAAAGGTCCTTAATTCTGTTCACAGTTTGTACCACACAGTTTCACTTGATAAGTTTAATTCATCACAAAACCTTTAAGGTGGTATCTGATAATAATTTCTGAAAAAGACGTGATAGTGGAAGGTTAGTAAAACAAATTATTTTCTCCTGAGGCCCTCATGCTATACTTGATAAGTGAGTGATCTTATTCTAGTTTCTCAATCTGAAGATTAGCTTTCTTTTTGCATGTGGATGGTTATTTGGTAAATGGTCCCAGGGAGAAAGACTAAAGGGCTGGAGATAGTACAACAGAGAAGCAAAAACAGCCAAAATGGAATTTAAGTTGGTTACTACAATGGGTTTCTGGGGTTTGGTCTTGCTGTGAACTTCTGAGGAACTATCAGAAAGAGCCTCAAAATTGCTCACCTGAGGGATGGAGGGAGGTAGCATTTATGTACTAGCTTCTACCCTCTTTCATCTGTGGGCTGCTCCATGGAGCGTTAGCTCCAGATCCACTCATGTCGGTTCTACATGGGTTTCTGCAGGTGTCTGACACCAAAGCCTCGGGAAGCCCTATGGCTGTACAGTGGGGCAGATGGAATGAGTGCTGCTAACTATCAGGTCATAACACACAAAGCTAGTTGCTGAAGCAATGGTTGGAGTAAAAGTTGGGTTAAGTTGAGGTGAGGTAGGATATAGGAAGTATCCAACACAGAAACTCACATCCCAGCCTGCCTCAAAGCCACTTCAGGGATAAAGGTACGCCTTCTCCTGGATGCCTATGATGCCACTGGGAAAAGGTCTTTGATGTGGAGAAATCTAATTTTTTCAAAATTCCCTTATTATCTTAATCAAGACAATTGGATATAAGAATAAGCTACAGACATTTTACTGGCCTAATTTAAAGAGCCAAAACTTACTATGTCCCAAACCCTTGTTCTTCTTTGTGATTAGTCCAAAACTGTCCTTTCAACAGTAGACTCACTCTCAATAAATGGCATCAGCTTTCACTCAATGCCTCAGACTGCACCTTGGAGCCAAGCTTGGCTCCATTTTTCTCACATTCCATGTCCAACATGCCCGCAATCTTGTCTGGTGCACTTTGATGCTGTATGCTACACCTCTACTTCACACCATATCCACCACCAGCATGCGAGTCTCAAGCAGCAGCACCTCTTGTGTGAACTATCTCAACAGCCTCTTGACGGTTCTTCTTGTTTCCATGCTTTTCCTCTATAGTCTGTTCTCTTAACAGCGGCCATTTAATAAATGTTCAGACTATCATTCCCTGACCTTAACTCTTCATCATCCATTCCACCAGGTTTCAAATAAAATCCAAAGTCCTTGTCATTGCCTTGTTCCTACAAGATCTGAACCCCATCTAAGTGTGTGGCCTCACCACCTGCCATTCCAGCCTTTAGTCTCTAGCCTATAGTCACTTTTACCTCTAGTCACTCTTACCTCTCAGATACTCCTCAAATATGCCAAGCAAGCTTCTACCCAGGTTTTGCAATTTCTTTTGCTTGGAGGTTCATTTTTTCACTTCTTTCATACTTCAATTTACTTCTCAAGGAGACTCCCCAGAACCACTCCTTCTTTAAAGTAGTCTGTGTCATACTATGTGCTCCTGTCCTGTTATATTTTCTTTCATAGAGTTTATTACCTATCATGTATATTACCTATTTACACACACATATAATATATATATATATATAAAGTGTGTGTCTGTGTATGTGCATGTATATAAATTTGCTTATTGTCTGTTTCACTCACTAAAATATTTGCTAAATAAGGGAAAGGACTATTAAATTTACCATTCTATTCCCACTGTCTAGAACAATTCTTGGCACTTAAGTTTCAATACATGTCATTAAATAAATTAATTAAATCTGATCAAATGGCACTTGGGTTGTTGACAGTAGATTTCTCTTTAACTTTGTATGCTACTTAGAAGCTATTAATACTGGAAAAAGAAAACAGAATTTCTATCATATTTTACGGTGTCAGCTAACTACTATACAATGATAAGCCATAGTCAAATTAACTTTATGTTCACTTCATAGTCTAATAACGGTCTTCTGGGAATGCAGAATTTAGTTACCAAATTTGATTGTGCATACTTTATGTTCTTCAAAGTCTTGAAATCAGCTAGCCAGCAGGTGGGAGGGTTGTAGATGTTTTAGGAGGCTTCCCTGGAAATGGCATACATAATTTTTACCAACATCCCATTGACCAGAATTTAATCCTATGGCCCTACCTCACTGTAGGGGAGGCTGGAAAATAAAATTTATCTGTGTTCCTAGGAGGAAATGTAACTGTATTAACTGTCACAGTAGACATATGAATAATCTTCTTTAATCTTTAAAAATCCCTGAGAGATAAGTATTTTATCCCTATTTTGAGATTTAAAACAATCTGATCTTCAGAGAGGTTGAACTACACAACAAAGATCATACAGCTAATGACTATGTGGCAAAGCCAGGCTTCACTCCAGGTGTCTTATGATTTCCCCTGTCATTTGGGTACTGGAAATTCCAGACACACCATCAGTCCTTTTGATGAGACTGACTTTGATCATGATTTTATCTATGCTTACATGTCAATTAAGTGCGCATATAGGCCTTGGACTTGAATACTTTTTAAATACGTTTGTATATGTACTGTGATATTTTAAATATAGTTCAGTCCTACTCATTCTGTCTTCTTTGATCTTACCAATTACAATATTTCAGTACTTTTCAATCTCAGATAATATAACAAAACTCTTTTCTCTACTTTTTCATCTTCTTGGATAACATATTTAGAATCTTAGTTGGTGGCCAGAAATACATAGTTTTATCGATCAATGTTTTTGATTTGTTTCATTTTGAATTGCCCCCACTTTTTAAGAGACATGAATTATATTTGATTGCCTCTAGTTGCCAAACATTAATTCTTTGGGAAGAATGATATTCTTATCAATTGAGGATAATTAAGCAGAGCAACAATAAAATAATACATTCAACTTGAATCAGTGAGAATGTAAGATGTAGTTCAAAGCCAAGTTAGAGAATTCATAGCAAATACCAGATAGGGGGATTTATTTACAAGGAATCTTGGTTACCTAGGTGCTGTTTCTCAACTTAGTAGGTCTAGAAACTCCATGAATAAACCCCTTAAAATCTCACTCTATAAATTCATGAGACATTGATGATTAAAATAATCCTAATTTATTTATAATAAAATGCTCAGTGAACTAGATCACTTAATCCACTTATTTAGGACACACTTTCCTGCTTTTAAGATGTTCAAGAAATACTATTATAAACCCACTGAATATGTCGCAAATAAAAAAAATTATGGAATGTTATTAGGTAGTTTCAAAGGGACATTTTTGTCCACAAATTGCTAAGACCTAACAAAATATTTCCACATCACACAAGTAAAACACAAAACAATAATAAAAATAAGACTTTCATAGAGAATAGAAAGCTCTTGTACAACAGATATAATATTTTCATACCTTGAAGAGAGTTGGGTAAATACATGAACAGATTCATGTCTTTCAGCATTTTCTGAGATTCATATATCCCACCTGGCCTGCTTCATTAGTATATTCTCCCTTAGAGGAATTGCAAACAGTGAGGAGACTAGAGTCTTCTGCAATTAAAATTGTTTTTAGAGGAGCAGTATTTTTAGTGGAAAGGACATAGAATTTGAAATTAGGCACATCTAGGATTAACCCCATTCGACAGTCATTTATTTGATGAATAATTTTTAAAAATTTTATCTTATTGTACTTAACATAAAATACTTAACATAAAATCTACCTTAACACATTTTTAAATGTATGGTACATTATTGTTGACTATAGATATAATGTTGTAAAGAAGAACTCTAGAACTTATACATATTGCTTAAATAAAACTTTATGTCTGTCGATTAGTAACTGTTCATCCCACCTTCGTCCCACTCCAAGACCCTGGCAGCCACCATTCCACTCTTTGATTCTATGAATTTGACAATTTTAGATGCTTCATATAACTGGTGTTATGCAGTACTTGTCTTACTGTGACTGACTTATTTCACTTAATATAATTTCTTCAAGGCTCATACATGTTGTTGCATATTACAGAATTTCACTCTTTTTTAGACACTGAATAGTATTCTGTTGTACATATATTCCACATTTTCTTTACCTCTTCATCTGTTGAAGGACATTTAGGTTGTTTCGGCATCTTTGCTCTTATGATACAGCAATGAACATGAGTGCTAATATCTCTCTGAGATTCTGATTTTAATTCTTTTGTATAAATACCCAGAAGTGAGATTGCTGGATCATATGATAGTTATATATATATATATATTTTACTCTCAGTTACCTTTCATAATACTCTTCCCTTTCCATAATTTATTTGGGCCTTGTGGGATGATTTGGCATCAAGCAAGGATATGGACCTTGTATTCATGTAGACAAAGACTTGCAAAATGGCTTTGCTATTTCCCAGCTGTATGCTCGAGGAAGTCTCTCACTTTCTCTAAATCTCATTTTTCTTTTCCAGAAAATTGTGGGAAATAATGCCTTTCATAGAGTGTACTTTTGACAGTATTACATAATAAATAGCTTCTATGGTTATTGATTACGTTATTCAGCAGATGTCAATTGAAGAGTTATTATATTAAAACATTTGATATGTCTCAAAAGTATAAAGTTAAGTTCCTGACCTAAAGGTATATGTTGTCTAAAAGAAAATTAATAAAATCAATAGTTAGTATACTTTGTAATAATGGTATCAGAGAAGAAAACACTGAATAATTACAAACTAAAGAGAGAGACTGTGATAAGGGGTAGCACCCATTTTAGCCTTGGTGTTGTGAGAGAAATTGGTGAAAGCTTTTAGAAGGAAGATTTGAATTATTTCTTGAAGAATGAAGATAATAGATGGGTGGACAGAAGAGAAGGATGTTACAGAAAAAATACACCTGACATACAAAGATACAGAGGTAGAAAAGACCGTGGTGTGTTTTGGAGTTTTATATAATTGATACCAAAAGTACATGTAGGAAAAATAAGACAAAGAATAAGAGAAGTAGGCATGGTCCATATGATGAAGGACCTTGCAAGTTTTGTTAAGAAATTTTAGCATTAAGCTAAAGGTAGTAAGATACCACTAGAGTTAAAACAAAATTATAAGAATTTTAAGAAAATCACTATATCATGTTACATGCATAAAAATGAATTGGAGAAAGTAGTTATGATGTATCACAGCAGTATAAGTTTTCTAGTTTAAGGAAGTAGTAGTGGAAGAGTTAGTTGAGAAATTAACATTATATAGAAGGAATAGGATAGGACTTTATAACTAATTAACTGGATATGGTTAGTGATAGACCAGAATCAAGAAAGATTAGAATTTCTGACTTTGGGTTTGAATGGATGGTGTTATCATTTCTCAGTATTGTAAACAGAAGAAGGGTAGGATTTTGGAGGAAGATAATTACTCTTTAACCATATTGAATTTGAAATGTTTATGGGATGTTCCAGTGGAAAAATAGTGGAAATTATATGTGTAAATATATTCACTATATGTTGATGTGCATATATACACATGTAAAGTTCTGGAGTTTCTGAGAGGGCACCAGCCGAGATAAAAAGTCAAAATGGAGATTAGTTACAACCTTTGTATATATGGGAAGGCTCAGGGTAATTTTATTTGCCCAGAAGGAGAGAGGGAGAAAGATAAAAGTTTGAAGAATACCAACATTTTGATGTCGAGCAGAGAAAGAGTAATAAAGAAAGATGGACTGATAAGGAATTTGTAGAATAATCAACATTCTCTTGTTTGTTTGCTTGTTAATTAAATGAATTTATATCGAACTCTTCCCTAGTCTGGGTTGATCCTGCTTCAAAGTCTGAGGTGAGTCAGTAATCTATTTAGAAGTGAGTCCAGAGAAGGAAATGAATGAATGGAATAGAATAAGACTGCATTATCAAGGTGGCTGTTGTTGCTGGTTACCAATGCGTAATCCTCTGGAACCATTTTAGAAACATTATGATTGTTTCTCAGGGCTGTGCACTCCAGGGATGAAAAAGGGAAACATTTATCTATGGAATTCTGCCTTCTGTTGCCAAGGGTAACCCCACAGATGTTAAATAGCTCACACTCTGGCTTCTGCACCTAAGAAACAATCCATGCTGGAGCATTAGAAAGCCCTAGGGCAGGAACCAAGAAATATATAGCATTGGCCAAGGTGAATGCTGGCAAATTAAAGCTACACAAATTTGATTTCTTGAATGGCACAAGGGAAGAAAATAAAAGGAAAAGAAAAGAAGTGGTGCAGAAAAGTGTTCAATGTCGTCCACTCCTTGTCATGCTGAAAGCCTCCCTCTTGGAAGGGTCTGTCCAGTTCATCAGTTTCCTTCAAGAAGGGGGCAAGATGCACCTTGGTGCTTTAGTCCTGGGTTGGAAAGGTGTGTGGTGCTGGATGACATGAGGCATTAACAGATTACAGATGTGGTAAGCTGGCCAAATCCTTTGTCTGGAATGAAAGTCATACAGAGTTTTTTTTTTTTTTTTTTTTTACTACAAGCACCTACTATTTATGTTTAGTTCCATGGTAAGCATGATAAGATTGTCTATAGCCTTATATAATTTGCGTGGTGAGTGAGAGGGACAAAAAGTATAAAACAATTGCACCAAGTGTTGAGTTTAGGAGGAAAACAACATTTAAAATGCATTTAAATTGTTTTGAGGAAAGAAGGAATTTAGCCATATGAAGAAAGGTGGAAAAGGACTTCATATTGGACTTTGAAATGTAGCTATTTAGTCTCAGAGGAGAGAACTATTTATCTTACTCTGCACCTCCTTCACCTTCTTTGTGTTTTACACACAAACGCTTTTGGCAACTAGGCAAGCTTTTGTCACTTCCTTTGATTCAGCATTTCTATCATGTGTCTGGCAGAGGGCTCAAAAAAAGATTTGCTTGAAATTTGAAGTGTAAAGCTATTAAATAGTGTGAATAGCTCTGAACATTTGGCTTTCCTCCACAATATCCTTCTAACAGGGAGGAAGAAAGAAACAAAGCAAGTAAAATGACAAAAGGAAGAGTGTTTATCTTCATGACTACTTATGCTTTCCATTCATTCATATTCCCAATGGGTTATGTGGGTTATGATTTAGGTGTATATATAAAATAAAAAAGAATATATATTGATATTATATATAATACAATACAAATATATTTTAAATATAAGTATATTTTATGAAACATGTTATATATTATATATTTATATGTAATAAAAGTATGTATAAACTATACATACATAACAAAATTCTCCATGGCTCTGCTCCTTTTTAAAGGGTTTACACTCACATGTCACACACTTAGCTATATTCACTCCATCTATGCCTTTAGGATTCTGGGCTAGTAAATCACTATTGACAATATCTTAGTTAAAGTTGTTACATTACAATTTTGTTTTTATTCATTTGAAGGATAACAGCAACAGACAAAAATCTGTGTTTGTCTCATTGACCCTCACTTATAAGCACATTTAATTATAACTCTCTTCATTTTGATTATAATGCTTTGCTAATTTGAAATTCCACCTTGTCAATTAATGTAGCTTGTGATATCGGTGAAATCATGAACCTGTGGTTAAAATTTTAATTATAGCATATATTTTATAGATACCAGTGATCCATCTCCAAGAAATTCTCCTTTGTGGAAAGTGTCATGAAATTGGTCTCCTTCTTTTGACTTACTATTGCCTTCTTGAAATATAATAAGTACTTTTTGGTGACAGCATCCCTTTCCCTGTACTAAGAGGTGTTTGCTAAACACAGGCACTGAAGCAAGTGTGCCATTTATAAAATGTCATGACATGTGGGATTTTTGAAACACTGAAAGACCTTACTTAGTGTCTAACAAGCTACCATAAAGGCATGAAGGCTTTTTGAAAAAAAGAAAATACTTAGAAGAGTGAATAATATAAAGTATATAAATAAAGTATATAATTTATAAATATATGCAGTTATTTCCAAGATTCTCTTAAGTTTAAACTTCTAAATAGTACCACTGCCTATGGACTGTTAACCAAAAATGATGACAGTAATTGCAGAAATGATAAGGGTAAAGAGATCTAAGATTCTTCATATTGGGGTTTCTATGGTTTTATGGTATTATAATTTGATTTTTAGAAAACATAATATATAGTGTCTTATAAGCAAAAGCATGTGCATTATTTATTTCCAAATTTCATTTCCTACTTATTTCTTTTTAAAAGATACCAAATATTATTTTAGTTAGAATAGTTACAAAAATATAGCCTATCTAAGCTTCTAAAAGAAAAAAGTCTTGACTTCAGGGATTACATATATATGAGGCAATTAATATATAGTTGAAAAAATATTGAAAGCTAGTATCTCAATGGTGAAGCTAGGAGATAAGAATGTTGGCCATTATAACCAATCCCATGTGATCCTATCACTGCAAATTTGTTTAGCAATTTAACTATCTGTCATAATGTCCTTAAGTTATACTCATGTTTGTTTGATGGCTCATAGTAACAGATGTTGCCAAGAGTTTCATAGTGTCATATTTAACATTTCAGGCCCTGGAGCCAGACTGTTTCAATTCAAATCCCAGATCTGCTACTTATTAGATGTATGACCTTGGCACTTTATTCAACCTCTGTGTTTCAACTTCCTCATCTCTAAAAATAGGTATAATAATGATACCTACCTCAAAGATTTGTAGTGAATATTAAAAACAACATAATAAGCACTCAGAACAGTGTAGGTTCTCAAATATTATCTATTATTTTTTTATTGTTATTATGTTTGGGGTATTTCTTGCAACAACTAGGTCTTTATCAACACCTTGCTGATTTATATTCAGTGTTAGTGTGTGCTGTTTGTGCTATTATTGCTGGGGTGATGTGAAACCCAGTGTCACCCCAGCGGCATGGAGGATTAGGAGGACAGAGTCATGTGTTGTGTTGTCCCTCAGTTCTTCCCCACCAACGCAGCAAAGAATTACAGGTTGAAGAGATTTAGAAAAAGATTCATTGAAAATGCATTTTAGAGGAAGATGGGACATGCTAAGGAAGGCTGTAGCCCTGTGGAATTTAGGAGGTGAAGAGATAAGACAGTATGCCCCAAGGGAAGAGAGGATTTTCAGCAAGGAGAGCTGTAACTGCAGAAATGGGAAGGTCTGTTTATATCTGGGCCATGATGGGAGGTCCTGGATCCGTATGTGAGGGTACCTTGACTGACAGTTGGCTGCTATATAACACTTTGCCTACTGCCATGTGCTTACCCAGAATTCAGTTTGTTATAATTAGATACATGAACTTCCAGGCATAAACAGTATTATAATGACAATGTAATGAGGCTTAAACTGTGGTCAGATTAGGGTAGTACCTTCTGCCCAGGCATCTGTGACCCCCTTAAACAAGCTATAGGTTATGACCCTCCTGTCCTTTGTCTCTGGGGATGCAGGAGGAATTCTCTAACCACCAATAGGGTGCACCATTGGGCCGTCTCCAGGCTGGGCCTCTATTCCTTTGTTCCCCCCTTTGCTCATGTCTGACTAACAACCTAACAGTACCCAGACAAAGAAAAGAGGGTGAGAAGGAAAAAAGTGGCCAAGAACTGTAAAAATTAACATTCCTATGTCAGGTATAATAAAATGCTTTTTTTTTTTTTTTTTTTTTTTTTGCATGTAGCAATCATCCACCAAATATGTTTTCCTATGTCACTATGTTTATTCTCTCAATTATTGAATGATGTGTCACCTAAGTATTGATTTCATTATTTGAATAATGTAACTTCGCAGACTGTCGGTGGGGCAGGAGACTGAGAGCCCCGCAGACATGCTCATCACTGTATTCACTATGCCTTGACAAGCACAATGATGGTTCTTAATAAGCCCTTACAAAAGACTGGGCCTTCTATTTTCAAGGGGAGGTTTATTTTTTTTTAATAAACTTCCTTCTTCTTTCCCCAATTCTCCCTCTTCCTCAGCCTACTTGGAATCTTAAAGACAGAATCATTATTCTTACACATCATCATCCTCCCCTATTGCCCTCCTTAACGCTAAGGAGTTTAGGGCCTCAGGGAAGAAAAACATATATTATTTAAGGAAGAAGCTGGCATAGGCACAGAAAAAGTTAATCAAAACTGTAAATCACAAAAGGATATGCTAAGGACTGTAATGTCTAAAACCAAATTATTTAGTCAGCAGGAGCAGGAGGTTTTTATGGATAAATTGAACCATTATTTTGCATATGTTCATTTGAGGGACTTGGGGGACTTAACGTTCCCCTACCCTCTTGTACATTTGAATAAACATTCACTCTGCTCTCCAGGTCCCTGGTTTTCACCACTCCTGAAAAATGCCATACCCGTTTCTTCTATCTGATATTCCTGTCCTCGTCTAGTGAGGTTCTAGACTGGCCCTCAGAACAGTCCCCAGATTGGACCTCCTCTTGGAAACCTCTTATCATTCTCCCTGACAAATTGAGTTCCCCTTACTCTGTGTTCTCTCTGCATTGATTAAGATGCCACAGTATTTATTTCATTATACTGTAATTTTCAACTCACATTTGTCTTTTCCACAAAATTGTCTTGAGAGTAGAGGCTGTGTTTGAGCATCTCTGCATCGCCAGTGTCAGTCCTATGCTTGGCAACACAACACAGGTGCTCAATAAATAGTCAAAGAGTGCATCTGTGTAGAGAATTTTCTTTGTTATTTATTCATAATAATTAAGGAATTGGCAGTTAATTTCTTAGTCAACCAGACACCAAAATTTAAAATTATCTTGGTGTTTTCATTTCTTCTTTATCCCTTGTTATCTAGTAAATCAATATTTAAGCTATTTCTTAATTTCCATTCTAGTACCAGAGCTTTTGTTCTGACGCCAGTTGTCATATGTTTGTGCTTTAAAACAGTCATTTAACTAGTATCATACGCTCTGGTCTTTCCCTACACAATCAATCATATGTATTTCTGAAAGTTCAATTTTTTCTAAAATACCTACTACTCTGTTGACAAAAATCTAGTTTCAAATCTATTTAATTTTTAGTAAGTGATATATAAGGGGTAAGAAAATTCAAAATCTAATGTAAATTACTCTCCCACCCCATCTCTCACTTCATAGGAAACCACAATCATCAGTTTCTTGTCTATTTTTTTAGAGAATTCTCTGTATCTATCTGTGTGCATGTGTGTGTACAGATGTGTGTAGGAAGCCCCCATATTTTTTCCTTAACAGTGGTAGAATATTCTATGCAGATCATTTTGTACCTTGCTTTTTAAACTTAGTAATATGTCTGGGAGATTATACTGAATATGAATCTTTTTCTTTTTTTTTTGGTGAAGAATCTTTGCCCCCTTTTTAATTTTTTATTGTGTATATGATATATATATATGTACACACACACATGCATACACACATATGTATATTGTAAATTTACAATTTTAGCCAATTTTAAGAGTATAATTTAGTCACATTAAGTACACTCACATGTTGTGTAACCATCACCACTACTCATTTCCAGAACTTTTTCATCATCTCAAACAGAAACTCTGTACCCATTGAACAATAACTACCAATTTCTTCCTTCCCTTAGTCCTTAGTAGCCTCTATTCTACACTCTGTTTCTATAAATTTGTTTATTCTAGTACCTCATTAAGGTAAAATCACGTAATATTTGTCTTTCTTTGGCTTATTTCACTTAGCATGTTTTCAAGGTTATACATGATAACATATGCTATATATGATAGCATATATCAGAATTCTTTTCCTTTCTATGACCGAATAATATTTCATAGTATATATATATATACACCACATTGTGTTCATCTGTTCATCTGTTGATGCACATTTGGGTTGTTCCCACCTCTTGGCTGTTGCAAATAACATGAACATTGGTGCAAGTATCTTACTGAGCCCCTGCTTTCAGTTCTTTTGGGCGTATACCTAAGAGAGAATTGCTGGATTATGTGGTAATTCTGTGTTCAACTTTTTGAAGAACTGTCAAACTATCTTTCAGAGTGACTATAACATTTAACATTTGTACAGCAATGCATGAAGTTTCCAATTTCTCCACATCCTCACCAACACTTGTTATTTTTTTTTCTTTTTTATTAGCCATATGAATAAATGTGAAGTAGTATCTTATTGTGGTTTTGGTTTGAATTTCCTTAATGACTAATAACACTGAACATCTTTTAATGTGCTTGTTAGTTATTTGCATACACTTTATTCTTTCAAATATTTTATATGTTTGTGTTGGAGAATATGTTACTTATAAAGCTTAAAAATAAAACAAACCCTAGAAAATCCAACACCCAGCTTAAGAAATAGAACATTTACCATTCTGTTCAAGGTCTCTATACTTACTTCCTATATCAGAACCCGTGAGAACCCCTAGCCACAGAAGAAACTTCTTACCCGAAATATATGTTTATTATTTTTCTTTTTCTTTCTAGTTTTGCTGAATATAGGTATCTCTAAAAACAATATAATGCCTCATTTTGATTATTTATGAAATTTATTATTCTACATATATTTTTCTGATATTTCTTAACATGTTTCTGAGATTCATACATGTGGATGGCTGTAATTATGAGTTACTCATTTTATTTCTATGTAGTATTCCTTTGTGTAGCATACTATATTCTTTTTGTCAGTTGACATTTGGGTAATTTCTAGTTTTCTTGATATTATAAATTCCACCATTATGCCATTTTTATATAAGTCTTCTGGTACATATGTATAAAATATATCTAGGAGTGGAATTATTGGGTCATGGGCATGTTTATTCCCAATTTAGCAGATAACACCAAATTACTTTTAAAGTAATTGTACAAGGTTATACTTCCACCATTATCTCACAATACTCGTATAATACCAATTATAAAATATAGTTTTTTTAAAAACCCATATATTTTGTTTTGCACACATTTTTTGAAAAAATTTCTGTTGTCATTCTCATATCTGCTTGGTTTCTGTAAATATTCCCAGAATAAGTTTGAAGATACTGTGGGATTCCATAGTTGTTGTTTGTAGGGTTCCATATCTGTCCATATATACAAAGAGTGAGGGGTGCTAAAATGTACCAATATGGCAATGGTTGGTTGATTTTTCAGAGTTTGAAGCTAGGTTATTAGGTGCATAATTATTTTAAATTGTTATTTTTGCCTGATGAACTGAAACTTCTACTATTATGACTCTCAGTCTCTGGCATCACTTTCTAACGTGAAGTTTATTTTCTCTTATATCTTTGTCATTTTTTAAATAGTGATTATGATGGTGAATTTTAGATGTCAGCTTGACTGGGCTAAGAGATGTCCAGATAGCTGGTAAAACATTATTTTTGGCTGTTTCTGTGAGGGTGTTTCTGGAAGAGATTAGCATTTGGTTCAGTAGACTGAATAGAACAAGATACACCTTCATCAAGGTGGGTGGGCATCATCCAATCCACTAGGAGCTAGAAGGAAACAAAAGGGCAGAGGAAGGGCAAATTCCTCTCTCTCTCTTCTTGAGCTGGGATCCATCTTTTCCTGTTCCTGAGAACTCCTGGTTCTTGGGCCTTTGGACTCAGACTGAATGATATCTCTCGTTTTCCTAGTTCTCCAACTTGCAGATGGCAGATTGTGAGACCTCTTGGCTTCCATAACTGTGTCAGCCAACTTCTATAATAAATCTTTTATATCTATCTATCTATCTATCTATCTCTCTATGTATCCCATGAGTTCTATTTCTATAAAAAAAAACTTGGCCAATATAATAATATGAATATATCAACTTTTTTGTTGTTTTGGTTTTTTTTAAACTCCCCGTGTTCTTATGTCATAGGTGTTTCTTATAAATATCACATAGCTGGAGTTATTTATTTATTTGTTTGCTTATATATTTAATTTCTATCCAGTCTTTTAACTGGAGAGTCACTTCACTTATGTTTATTGTAATTATTGATACATAGATTTGTTTATTTTCTGATTCTTTGCTGCTGTTGAAGAATCAGAAATCTGTTTTGCTATTTCCCTGTTGCTAATGTAATTTTTTCCTCTGAATGGTTTTAAGATTTATCTTTATTTTTGGTATTCTGTAGGGTTTCAGCACAATGTATCTAGATGTAGATTTTTAAAAAAATTATCCTGCATGTGACTTTATGCTTACTCAATATGATGATTTTTGTTTTATAGCAATTCTGGAGATTTTTTAGCAGTACATCTTCCAATATTGTTGCTTTCACATTGTTTCAAATATCTTCTGAAACTCCAAATCGAACTTGATTAGACTTTCTACTACAATTCCTATGGCTTGTTATCTCTCATTATTTTCTATATCTTTGTTTCTCTGTGACTTTATTTCTTGATATTCTTAACTCTGAGCCTTTTGAGTTTTCTGTAGTATAGATAGAATTATTTCTAAGCTTTTTACAAATAATGCTCCTAGGTTAAGATGGAGTGTAGATTCAATATCTAACTTTATACCTTTCAATGGTTTTAACTTTTTAAAAAATTTCTTCTCACACAGTAAACACAGTTATTTTGCATTTATTATCTAAACATAGGAATATCAGATGTCTTTGTGTTTTTAGGTTTTTTTTTTTTTTCTTTTTGCTGATTCATGCACATGGTGGCTTATTGCCTTATGTGTTCTGTGATTTTCTTTTTTAAGTTGTGATCTCCTATTTGGTGCAACTCTGTCTGTATGGATTCTTTAAGACTGGCATTGAGGAAGCATTATTCTAGAGAGCCGGGGTTTCTCTCTTTGCAAGTTGTCTAAGGGCTCTACTGAACAGGGTCGTCCAAAATCTAGTTGTGTCCTCACCTGTTAAAATGTATAGGATTATTGAAACATCACTTTAAGTGAAATTCAGTCAGATTATTATTATTATTATTTTTTTTGGCAGAGTAGATGTGATTTCAGAGTTACAGAGGTAGTCTTAAATGAAGTATGATATCTTTGGAAAAATTTTAAAGAATACATTCAAAAGTGCTGCATAAGTACTACTTTTTTTTTTTTTTTACCATTCTTTACTTTTAGAAAAAAATATAATAAATTTTTCCCTCATAAAATTTTATAATAAAACAAAATAATTTCTAGATACTTTAAGGGTACCCTCAATTATTCTTGCTGTATATCCGTTTACTCGTAATTTATAATACTCAAACTAAAAAGTAAGTTTGATATCTTTCTAAAACAGGCAGCCAGTTTTTACAAAAATAGACTGATTTTACTATTTTGTTGGCTTGAAGAGAACTACAATCTAATGTGGGGTAAAATGACTCCAGGATAAGAAGAAAAACTTCAAGGGAAAAACTCTAGGCAACCTCTGTGTTAGAAAACAAGAGAGAGAGGGGACATATGATATCATCTTATAAGGAAAATAGATTATAATATCTCTAGTTTCTCTTATATTATGGCTGTGAAGAGTTAGGGGTAGATGAACCAATTAATTGTTTGTAATTGATCCATGTTATAGATGGTAGATTTGTCTGTGGATTTCAAATTCAGGTAAGTGACCATAATTAAGCTACACGGGAAAATTAGAAAGCATGAAATGAAAACCTGATTGGTGGCTGTCAGTAAGAGATGTGAGCCAAGAGACATAATGTCTTCAGCCACCGTGAAGTGAGAGGCATAATAAACGTGGGTATCTGCAACTATGTTGGTTGAAGCCCTTTTGCATCAGCTTTATTATTTATGCTATCTCTGTTGTTTTCGTGTAACAGGGCTGTGACTTTTGACCATTGGGAAGTACTGGTGGGTGACTGGAAACAGGCAGGGAGTTTGCAACTAGGTCACTTTTTCTCCCCCCTCTGCTTTGAAGAGCTTTTCTGCCAGTAGCTGTATATCCTCATTGTTTCCAGGGCCCACTGGACAGGCCTGCCCTGGTTCTAGCTGCTGTCATTTGATCCTATCCTATGGGACCTGAGAACACCACCTCTCCCTTTGTTTCTCAAATCTAGGAAAGGTCATGGTTTTTCTAATGTTAATTTCTATTTTCCTCAAATTCTGGATTACCATTGTTAAAGCTGTTAAAATTATACTTATCTTTTTCTCTGGGAATAATGTCAGTACATTCTAATTATCATTTTCTTGTATCAAAGCTTTTGAATTCTCTGCTCCTCCATATTTTACTCTGTTTTTTGAAAAAATACATGGAAATTGGTTTGATTCTTTTATAAGACAGGTGATTTGGAACAGGAAAATATCTCACAATCATAAAAGAGAATACCATCTGGGAGTACCGAAAGAGCTAGGAGGAGTAGCCAGATAGTAACTAGATCTAGTAAGAATCAGAAATGGGTGTTAGGATGATACAGAGCCAGGAGACTGGTACCATGAAAAAATAATTTTAGTTATTGATCTGAGAATCAAACGTGGGAAAATATCTTAAATGATTGCCTAAAAAGAGTTTGTTTGTTTTGTTTTTGTGGCCTACTTTCACAGATAAGCTGGTATGTTGATGAGAATTCAACTTAGACACCTTGCTACTCTTCTACTGAGAAGTAGCAGTATCCACAGGCTACTACAAGTGATGAGTTTTAAGGCAGGTCTTGTGTGCAGGATGATGCTATCCTTGATAATACACAGGAAACCATCTGAATACAAGGCTGATTGGAGACTGTAGTCCCTATTTGAGCAGCTACATTCCAGCCACAACTCTGTATTATGGACAGAACAATAATTTTTGGTGCACAGACAATGCCTTTACTACGTATTGTCTGCCATGTGAACTAAGGTAGCACTGCAGAAGAATTGAATGAGGATAATTCCTTTTGGAAAGTAAAGTTTTATATGAAATAAATAATTATAATACTTCTAAAGTCATGGACCAAGCAGACTAGTCTTAGAATGGAATTGAGATCAAAGGGACAATTTCTAACATCCAAGTAAATATCAAGTACTCTAATCCCTACTACTCATAGGGTTTTGCTTCAAAGTAGATGGAGTTACACTGCCTTGACTCAAATAGCATTTCTTCTTTTGCTCTTCTCTTTTAAGTCAAAGGAGTCCCAGATTTCTCTTTCCCACTTTCCTGGCCTTTCAGATACTGACATTGATATGCTCCAAACTTGATTCATCCAGGCCATGTAAGACTTGGACTGAAGACTGCCATATTAGCAGCCAAATTTAGACCCTAGTTTTCTTCTTGACTGGTCACAACAGGAGTTATGACTACCACACATCCAAGTTCTTACAGGTTGTTATGTGTGGTACAAGTGTGAGGGAGCATCTCATATGTGCAGGATGAAGCTTTCTAATGTGTTTATATGACAGAGATGGCAATCAAGTTCCAGTGGTAGAGACCAGAGGGCAGATCAAAAGCTACAACAAAAGTACAAAAGAACTTAATGCGTTTAACAAAAAGACTAAGATGTAGTGAAAATGAGGCATGCCACTAACCTTGGGTGGTTTAAACTGGTTTAAGGGCAATACAAATTAACCAAGATCCCACTAACCAGCAGAGTGAAGCCTTCTAAGCATGGCTCATTCATTCACTGAAGAACAGAGGGCATCACCTGGAGAATGAAGCCCTGAGAAAGAGGGCAAGTAACACTCTAGGAATAGCTTAATATGACATAAAATAATTTTAGCATAGTTGAGATCTTTAGCTTTCATGATTTTATATACAACCAGTTTAAAATAATGCAAATAAACACAATAAAAAGTATAAAAAGTGTCAAATTCCAACAATTGCTTGAGTGTAAGATAAGCTTCTTGTTTGAATTGCTGAAATATTCAACACCTCTTTTAACTGCTGGATGTGTATGTATAGACAAAGCCTGAGAGAGCTGTAGTAATTTTTTTTCTAAGATGAAGACCCTCTGTTTTGTTCCCAATTCTCATCTTTGACTCTATGGAGGAAAGGTTATCTCACTTTTGAATTTTCTTCCACTCTCCAAATGAGCAGGATAATTAAACATATCTCAACATAATGAAAAAAAAAAAAAACCTTCATAAGTTTAAGTAAACCCATTTTTAATTTGTCATTTGAATGTATGCAATTGATAATTGCACGTTTATATCATTTCTAAATTATTACTGCAGTTGAGTAAGTCTCATTCTATTTGAATATGTGTCTTCTGTTATGTCTTATTTTGTTCTACATAATCTTTGCCTAGCTTCTTGCTGACCAAAAACTAAAGTTAATGTCTCTTCTATCATTTTACACTTCTATTACCTTTTCTTTTGCTATTTTATTAAATACTATATATAAATTATCAAACAACACGTTTTCATTAAATTTTTTTTTTCTGAAAAATTAGGAATTCTACAAGTAAAAGTTTGAGTACAATAAATTTTTGTTTTCAAGTTATTCCAGTGCTCAGAGACTCCGAGTATTGAAAATTTTTTATGCTTAATTTATTCTTTCATCCACCCACCTTGTCCCCTCAAAGATTTAGTGGCCACTTAACTGTATAAATTAGTTAGTGCTTTATGCTTTTGGGGGAGGTTTACCTGCATCTGGCAAATATGTAGCATTTTGGAAGACACTGAATTTTGGCGTGAATTAGTGTTACTTACTCACCATGGACTTGTTAACAGTCCATATGGCTTATATTCAAGGTACCAATGTTTATAAGAGGTATACAGATGTCTGCACAGATGTGTTAATAAGATAGTACACATAACTCCTGTTACAAAGGAGAAGGGGCACCAATTAAAACCACACAGGTTTTGTTTTCTTTATTTACAATGATAAGAAATGAATTACCATGCCATAATGTTATACATGATCTTACCACATAATTTTTTAAAATGCTTTAAATCTTACCATTAGTATAGATTAGTTAGTGCAGAAAATGAGATCTACGAAACCACTTAAAATAAATGCATAAATAAATTAAGTGTATTAATCTAGAGTGAAATGTTACCTAGCTTGGCAGAGGTTTGAGTTTGTGTGGTAAGGCAGTGGCAGAATTGAAAACCTCTGGAGAGTATATTTCTAGGAATTTCTAGTCATTCATGAATATCTCTAAAGAATTTTAATGGAAAATTCTAATTATTGTTGTCATTCACGTTAACTATAAAGTCTTTCAAAATCTGCTTTTTTAACTTAATTGTCTGTGGTAGATACTGTTACCATTTTGAGAAAAGGGATCTAAATGATAGTTTTTTTTTAAAATAAACTTTTTATTTTAAGATTGTTTTAGACTTACAGGAAAACTGAAGGATAGTATAGAGTTCCCATATACCCTGCACTCAATTTCCTATAATTAACATTTTATATAAGTCTGGGTAATCTGTCACAATGAAGGAACCACTATTGATACATTATTATTAACTAATGTCCATACTTTAGTTTTTACCTATGCCTTTTGTCTATTCTAGAATCCCATCCAGGATACTGTATTACATTTCATCATCATGTCTTCTTAGGCTCCTCTTGGCTATGACAGTTTCAGTGATTTCCTTGTTTTTGTTGACCTTGACAGTTGTCAGTAGTACTGGTCTGGCATTTTATAAAATGTTCTTCATTTGGAATTTTCCATTTTTTAATTTTTTTACTATTAGACTGGAATTAAGACTCTTTATGAGGGAGACAATGGTAATAAAGTGCAATTCTCATCATAACTTATTAAGAGTACCTCATATTTGCATGTGATCATAGTTGATGTTAACCCTGGTACCTGGCTGAGATAGTTTTGGTAGATTTCTCCACTGCAAAATTACTTTTCCCCTCTTTTCAGACTTTAGTCTTTAGAAGGAAGTTACCATGCACAGTATACATGTAAGATGTAAGGAGTAGAGACTGATACTTCCTCTTCTTAAGTGAAGTATCTGGTAAAGTATCTATATAAGTATTTCTAATTATTCTGCATGGTTTATTTGTCTAGTCTTCCCCATTTATGTATTTATTCAATCATTTGCTCATATATGTATTAATTTATGCATATTGATTTTATACTTTGGGTTATAGTTCGATACAATTTTACTTGTTACTCAAAGGCTCATTTTGTGTATTTCCTGCCCCAGTCCTGGAATTAGCCATTTCTCCAAGGAACCTTAGTTTTCTTTGTTGAGAATTGTACCAGAAGCCAAGATCTGGGTACTAGGTAGCTCATTGCTACTGAGGCATTATTTCCTTTAGGTCTTCTCAGTTGATAGAGGAAAATATATGTGTGTATACTAATTTGTGTACCCATAGCCATAAATATTGCTATATGTAACCATTTGTATCTATTGTAACCTAAACGTCACACTGATGTCTAGAACTCCAATTCACTACCACACAAATCATTCTAGCCTTTTCCCATTATTTGTAACCTCTTGCTCCAACCATGAGAAACCTGGCTTCCACCATTGCCATTTATTTGCCTAATACTATATATGTATTGTGGTTTCAGAATTATTAACATGTATCCCCATGGGAAAAACTTCCTCACTTCAGTACAATATTTATGTGCAATTCCGTTGTCTCTAGTCTTGTGAGTGATCAATATTTAGCTGAGATTTGTAAGCAAAGTGTTGAATGTGTGGCCTGATTTCTCTTTACTGCTTATAGTAAAATGTGAGAGGACAGAGATAAAGTGAAGGAACTATTGAGCAAAAAGGAACCAGAACTTGAAGGTCTGGAAAGTTCTCAGACTATTCATATTGCAAATAAAATGAGAAGGCATGTTCTGGAGAGGACACCGAGGGTGTGGCTGGACAATCACTTCATAAAGATATGGCTCATGATTCTGTTCTAATTGACAATCTCAGCAGAAGCCAGGAATACAGAGGAGATCACAGCAATACAGACACTGCTAGTTTGAACTGAAAGGGACAGAGAGAGAAAGGAAGAAATAAAGGAAGGCTTTTAGACTTCCAAAATTCTACAGAATGGGACAATTTTTTCCAGCTGGGAGAATGCTATATCCTATAAGAAAAGGGAAGAATGACCTTTTGATCAATTCAGAGATCACCAGGGCTACCACTAGTACTACAGGCCCAAGAGCAAGGCTGTTTTCTTCTTAGTTTCAGAGGGTAAGCTCACGTCCTTGGTCTCTTTACTCTGCAAAAGCCTATGAGCCATGGGGATAAGGCTGCTGCCCTGGTAGGACTGAAGGGCAAATCATTGGGCCTAAGAGGGTTATTCTCCAGCCTTAAGATCTATTGGAATTTGCTGTGCTAGATCTCCAACTTCCCTGGGACCCATCCTTCATCTTTCTTTTCTATTTCTCCCTTTTGAAATGAGCATGCCTATCTATACCTTTCTCATGACTATTTTTGGAAGTACATGACTTATCTGGTTTTACAAGTTCACAGTTAGAGAGGAATTGTGTCTCAGGATGAATCATATCTAGTCTCACCCATACCTGTGTTAGATATTTTGGACTTTGAATTGATCTGGAATATATTAAAACTTTTAGGAGCTATTTATGTAGGGTGAATGTATTTTTCATGTGAGAAGGACATGAATTCGGGAAAGGGGGGTCAGAGGGAAGAATGTTATATACGAACTGTGTCCCTCTAAAATTTATATGATGGAGCCCTAACCTCCTATCTGACTCTGTTTAGGAATACGGGCTTTAGAAAGGTAGTTAATGTTAAATAAGGTCATAAGAGTGGGGTCCCAATCTGATAGGACTGGTATCTTTATAAGAGAAGGAGGAGACATCAGAGGGCTCTCTTTCTCCACATGGACACAGAAGAAGGGCCCTGTGAAGACACACAGGAAGGTGGCTATTTTTAAGCCAGGAAGAGAACGCTAATCAGGAACTAAATTTCGTTTGGTTCTTTTTTATGATTTCTATTTTTCCATTGAAATTGATTCATGTATTTTTCCTGATTTCATTGAGTTGTCTATCTGTGTTCTCTGGAAATTCACTGAAACTTTTAAAAATAATAACTTTGAATTCTTTGTCAGGCAAATCATAGTTCTTCATATTAGGGAGTTGTTTACTGAGAAATTATTGTATTCCTTTGATGGTGTCATGTTTTCCTGATTTTTGTGTGTGTGTGTGTTCCTTGTAGCCTTGCATTTGTGTCTGCTCATTAGAAAAAGCGGTCACCTCCTCCAGACTTTACATACTAGTTTCAGTAGAGAAAGACATTCGTGTGGGGGTGGGCATGAGAGTGCTGGCTGGTTGGGATGTGTGGTGGCACCAAGGCCGGGGCACACAGGTTCTGCAGGTACTGGACTCAGAGAAATGGAAGGGCACAAGTTCTGGTGGCAGCATGGCACACTTGGTCCAGGGGCACATGTGGGCACTGGGCCAGTGGCTTATGGGGTTTTTGAGTCCATTAGCTGTGAAGTAGCAGTAGATTTGGAGAGTGCACAAATATGTTGACTGGGGGATTAGTGCACAGTGGAACCATTGAGGAGGGTGTACAATATCTCTGGCTGCAGAGGGATGTGACAGCTTGGGCTCCTGGCAGCTCCAGAAGCTGGGGTTCTCACTGGTGAAGCCTGTGAGGGCGCTTGGCAGTGGGTAGGGCTGCTGGGATCTTCCTGCTCTTCTTTTCCTTCATGGGGCGGAGGAACTCAAGGCTGATGGGATTCATCTTACCACTGAGCTGTGCCAGCTTGGGGGATGCAGTGATGCAGACAAAATGAAACTATTCTTTCTATTCTCCTCTGTGTGGTAATCCTTAGATATTTTGTGCCATTGAGTTGCTACAGCTTCTTACTGGACTCTGGAGCTTTTGGAGCTATTTTCTTCCTGGACATTGTTAAATTATTGTTTTGGTGGAGAACAAGGATTGGGACCTCCTAATTTGCCATCTTGCTGACATTATTCCACCCATTGATTTCTACGACAAGGAATCCTATAGGCAAGACATTTTGCTGCGTTTCATCATACCATTATTTCCTTAGTCAGAGGTTATGCCATGTGAGAGACTGCAATGATGAATAAGGAATGCCACAAATTTGGTGTTGCCAGACATTTGAGCAATGAAAGTAAATTTGTATGCAGAATACCCGTCTATTTCTGTGACAAAAATGGTTACTCCCTCCTGACTGAAAGATTTCATTCTTAGCTTCTGCTCAGCCTGGGAATGGTTCTAAATCAAGAGCTCAAGTTTAGCCTTTGCTGTTGGTAGTTTGGTCTCTCTCCCTGATCCATGGCTCTGTATATGTGTCTATTGAGCAGGGACCAGTAGGAACGAATTTGAGTCTTACTAAGTTCCTGGAAGCGTTGAATGATTGTGAGGGGATGCTGAGAATTGGCCTCTTTGTGACATAATTGACAAAAAAAAAAAAAAAAAAAAATTAAAGTTAGTAAACCCTTTGTAAAGAATTTAGAAAATGCCAGAAAGCATATGGAGGAAAAAAGCATATGGTTGATAAGGGCAAAGCATTTGTATACATTGTTGGATAGGTTTTTAAAAATCGTGGAAAGAAACCCTAGGTTTTGAAATAATTATTCCCCAAAGCTACTATTTTGCCTGTATTTTAAATCTAAGGCCTTAACTGTTAAAGAGATAGTTCACATAATTATACCTATGAGTGCAGGCATGGGCATCGGCTGAGCACTGCTTAAAAATTGATAATTAGCTGCAAATCAAAGTATTCAGACAGGCTAATGTTAACATCATCATTAAAATGAACAGAAAGATTACACTGATCGAATATAAAAAAAGTACTTAAAACATTGAATCTTTGGGTTTTTCTGCAAATTATTACCTCAGAAGGCTATGTGATCTCTGCTTTTCAATTAATTGTCAGCACTCATATGGTTTTATTGCTGCATTATAGTTTAAGATTTAGGTTTAAAGATTAAAATAGCAGCTCGTTTAAAAGGAACCAGACTTATTCTCTATCCAATTTTTCTCATTTTAATGTTTAGGCTTTAAGGTTTTGAAATATCTTAGAACCCTTAAATAGACACTCCTCAAAAAGAACTCTGACAACACATCTGTGAAAAACGTTAGCATACTTCAAATGGCCTTTCACATTGGTTATCTTTCCATTGTCATTGTTATTTAACATCGTTCTTTTAGTTCTGGACATGGCAATAAGCTGAGAAATGGAAATTAACTAATAGAATCAAGAGATAAAAAATTATCACTCTTTCACTATAATATTCTAATTTCACAAATGAAGAAATTTAGCACAAAGGGATCAATTGGCTCAAATAAGTGTTAACAGCTCATTAGTGAAAAAGTTGAGTTAATAGAGCTAAGGTTCAGGAAAAGTGTCTGAGATAGAATTTTTGTGTGTAGTTTATAATACATAGAGATGATGTACAAAATAAATAATTTTAAGGCTAACCTTCATTCAATTGTTTGTCTAGTACATTTCTTTTGAGTGCCTACTTATGTATTAGGCTCTGTGGAGAGAGGAAGAGCCTAGGCAGATGCTATCCTTCCCTGCTTTTAAGTGGCCTTCACTCCAGACAGTTAGAGATGTTTCGGATTTTGCCAAAATTAATTACTATTGTGATAAACTTCCCAAGTGCTAGTAGCATACAAGAAAGGGGGACCTCACTTTCTTTAGTGAATCAGAGTGAAAAAACAAAGCACAATCCCATACATTTGGGGAATCAGGTATTTATTTTTGCTTATTTGTTTATCTTATTCTTCAAAATAGAGAAAATGATGCAATGTTACATTTAGATAAACTGGTGGTAATGGAGAAAAATTATATGATAAGTTTTTAAACTGTCATTGGGCAAAAAGCATGACAAAAGAAGAGTGTAATTAAAAGTAAATTGCAGATTTATGATGTTTTGGGCAACAAAGGTTTGCTTTTCTCATCATACCTCTTTCAGGAATGATCTCCTAAGTCACATGTCTTAAATAGCATAAGTTTAGTTAGGCCTCATGTCACATCCTGAATCCTGGCATTATTGTGTAAGCTATCAATGACAACACACTGACCTTAGAGAGCACTTCACAGGACATGGCATAACCACTCTCCCCGCCACCCCGCCCCCCGCCCGTTCCGGTTCTTGTCCTTGGGCAAGAGATGGACATGTCTGAAAAATCAGATAAGATGGATAGCAATTTGTTTAGATTCCAGCTGCTTGATCACTGTCACTGAGGGTCAAGAATTTGGATGCTTGAGCAAAGACATACTGGCATGTTTATATGAATCCACAATAATCCTACCTGTGATGGCACCAAAGCATCCCTTCCTCTCCTGATACAGAAAAAAAAAAAAATGCTTATAATGTGGATAATCAAATTTAGGTATCTTCCAGAAACAGTTAAAATGCTTTGCAAAATTAATAATGAATGCTATAATGCTACAAAGAAACTATGCAGCAAAGTAGTAGTGGCATTTTATTTCTAAATTGTAATAACGGCTTTCTCATAAAGAAAAGCTTTATATAAATGAGAGACAAATGCAACTTCCAGAAAATTGGATAGTTATGCACTTACTTTGTTTAAATATCTGTATACCTACATTTTATAGAGTTATTTGATTGGTTTATGTAAGTCATTAGATGGCAGTACCAACAAGTTAGTATGATATTTCAGTTCGGATTCAGGTGCTTTTCAAACACCAAAATAAAAAAGGGAGGTAGAAAAAGAGGTTTATTCAATGGTGGCTCTGGGCGAGTGTGTCCCTTAGCTGGGAAGACAGCCTTCTGAAGTAATACTCAAGCAATGATAAGATCTCAGAGTTATAGAAGTGCTAGAAATTTCCAAATTTCATACAAAGTCTCAGCAGATAGAATACTACTTTTTGTTTGGTGTGTTACAGCTTATAAGAGATTTTTTAAAAATATTTTTCTCATTTAATTCTCACATCAGCCTTGGGATTTAGGTAAGGCCGATATGATGACACTCATTTTACCAAAGGCTACAGAGTCTCCTTAGGCGAGTAGCTCTAAAACACTAAGGTTCCTGCCAACAGATAAAGAGCTCAGGTGCTCTGTCTCTGTATCTTCCTTATGAAAAATCTTATTGTTTTGTTTTTCCCTTCCCTATTACATTTGTTATGAATTTGAGTTTTACAGTAGAAGAAATAGTTTAAATATTTTTATAACCTAGAAAAATAGTTTACTGTTATAAATTATTTTAATTTAAATGCAGCCCTCTTTTAATCGAGCGATATGTAGCAAAAGAAGCTCCTGCATCTGTTTTCTTCCCAGCCAGCTTAAGTGGACTCACCAGTTATTGAGTACCCACTGTAAGCCAGGTAGCATTTTAAGTATTAGAGGTGATAAGGTAAATGGGAGGCCTTTGAGCAGCTCATGATTTGCCAAGAGAATAGGCAGGAAAATGCTGACAGTAACACGATGTGGTAAGTGTAAAGTTAACAGTTTGAGCAAAATGCATAGATGCCTGAACGATTAATTCTTCCTAGGGGGGAAGCTTCTCTGAACTGCCAACATAAAAGAGAATGGTGGTGCGGGAGTGGGGAGTGGGATGGGAGGGGAAATCAATGGCTCTGATTTTAAGCCTTTTATTCTGCCTTCAAGAAATATAGGGGAAGGCAATATTCAGAAAACAAATACTATAAGATTTTAACTGACAGAGTAAGAATCACCTAGTTTTGGAAAGTTGCCCCAAGGTGGTTAAATACACATTGGAAACTATATTAACTCTAAATGGAAACTTGTGACTTGAAATCCTTGTTGGCCTCTCATAGATATGATGCCTGTAGCACATGACACATTCATTATATTGAACCAAACAGTAGATACTACCTGCACACTTGAGTCCAGATCTAAAAACCTAGATAAGTGGTATGCTGGTGAGTATTGAATAACTGGCTCTTCTATAAACAAAATATTGATGTGTAGCATTTGCCCATTTCTGTGTTGTAAATACACCCATCATGGTCAATTTCAAATGACCAATATAATGTCACCAAATGCAGTGGTGGGAAGTGTTGTGAACAAGCCAGTCTGAGCAGATAGGAGGTCTAGAACCACTGCCTAGACTCATACTCATGGCCTGACAGAAGCACTCAGTCAGCAATTCAGATTCTGGCATTGTCCCTGAAAAGCTGTGTGAACTCAGGTGATCACTTAAACTCTGACATTTAATTTGTTTAAAATCTATTGAGCACTTTGTGTTAAGTGGCATGTCAAATATTTTACTGACATGTTTGGGATACTCTTTACAGTTCTGAAAGGTAGACTTGATTGTGCCCATTTTACAGATGAGAAACTGAAGCTCATAGGCATTAAATGATTTCTTTCTTGATGCAATAATGAATACAAGAAATACAAAACTTGAAGAACTATGATGTTGTTAGAATAAATTAAAATATCCATGCTCTATTCAAGCAATTTGAGCTATAGGAAGATTTATTTTAGGAAAGATATTTTCTGCATAGTTCTCTTTAATTCTAGCTCCATCCTCATTTGCTGTCAATTTTGCCATTTCTTGGGAATCCAGGAAGTGTTGTCTAAAGACAGTTTGTTGAAATGTTTGTCTTTATTTGAAATGTTCTGAAAAGTTGAATGTTTTTGTTATTGCTCATAAAATACTAAAATTAAGACTTCAGTTTGATTTTGTTTATAATGTACATTTATTCATTTAAAAATACAGTGGGTATAATGAATAAAATAAAATAGAAAACATTATAATTTCCTCATCAGATAACCTGGCTACTGTTAAAAAAGCTATTAAAGTATAGAAAAAAAATTGTGAACAGTACAGAAAGATATAAAATGAAATACAACAACCACTCTGATTTTCACACTTTTTTTCTCCTCATAGAAATGCTATTTACTATTCAGTCGCTCTTTCTCACTCTCTTTTGTGTGTGTGTGCATACATATATTAGATCTATAAATATATTTATACTTATTTATATATAATTTATTTATATATTTATTTTTATATATATGTTATACTATATGCTTTTATGTTATATATTATACATTATAATATTATATATTATAAACATATAATTTCAATATTATATATAATATATTTATATATAGATACATATTTATATGTGTATTTATATGTAAATATAAATAAAATATAAAATATTATATATAATATATGGAATATATATGTCTAAATATTTATTCATATATAAATATATTTATATTTTTCATTTGTATTCATATTATATTTATGTATACTTATATGTAAATATATTTATATACACTTATATATATAAGTATATATATAAAATCATTCCATTGCGATGAGAACACGTTTGAATGTTTTCAGTACTTTTAAGTTTACTGAGGCTTGTTTTATAGCCTAACACACAGTCTATGCTGTAGAATAGTCAATAGTGTACTTGAGAAGAATGATGTTCTTCTCTTGTTGGGTGGAGTGTTTTATGGATGTCCGTTAGGCCTAATTGGTTTATAGTGTTGTTTGAGTCTTCTGCCTAGTTATTCTATCCATTATTGCAAGTGGAGTATTGAAGTCATCAACTCTATAGTTGAATTGCTTACATCTTTAATTGTCAGTTTTTGCTTTATGTATTTTGAGGCTCTGTTCTTAGATCTATGTATGTTTCCAATGTTATATCTTCCTGGTAGATTGACCCTTTTATCATAAAATGTCTCTCTTTATTTGTAGTAATGTTTTGTTGTTGTTTCAAAGTTTTGTCAGATATTAGTAGAAATCTTCATTTTATTTGATCACTGGTTGAACCTTTTTCATCTTTTCACTTTCAGGCTATTTGTATGTTTGGACTATAAGTGTTTCTCTCGTGGATAGCATATGGTTGAATTTTGCTTTTTTATCCACCTGATGATCTCAGCCATTTGACTGGTTTGTGTAATGCATTCACAGATAATGTTGATGTAGTCATTTTATGTCTGTTATTTTGCCTTTTGTTTTCTATGTCTTATGTCCTTTGATTTCACTGTTTCTAGCTGCTATTTTCTTTTGTGTTAATGAATATTTTCTAGTGGTGGCTCTAAGACTTATGGTATACATCCTAATTTATCAGAATCTACCTCAGACTTATACTGACTTAATTCCACTGAGATATAGAAATTTTACTCCTTTATAGCTCTATCTCCCCTTTTTTTCACTATTATTATTACATATATTACATCTCTGTATGCTACAAATCTAACAAACATTTTATAATTGTTACTTTATATAATTTTATGTATTTTAAAGGAGTTGAGAGAAGGAGAGCAAGAATATATTTTTAGAGTTTATTATGTTAACCTTTTCAAATATCATTCTGATTCTCTTCACTTGTTCCTGTGGATTCAAGTCATCATCTGGTTTTATTTCTTCACTTCAAAACAGCTTTGCTCCCACACATTCTTTGTGTTGTTATAGTCAAATGTATCTCTAAATTTATAGGCCCAATGACACAATTACGTACATATTATTTTATGCATTTGCTTTTAAAATCAATTAGGAAAAGAAAGGAGAAAAATATGCAATTATGCTGTATTTTATCATTATAACATTATTTTTACTGCATTTTTTGTTTATTATATGTAGATTTGAATTACTCTTGTGTCACTTACCTTTGGCCTAAACAAATTTGTTCAGTACTTTTTATAGAATGAGTCTACTTAGCAACAGATTTTCTATTTCTGTTTATCTGGAATGACTTTATTTTGTCTTCATTTTTAAATGATAATTTTGCTAAATATAAGATACTTGGCTGATAGTTTTTTCTTTCAGCCCTTCAATGTCTTATCCCACTGTTTTATGCCTCCATTGTTTCTGATGTGAGGTCAACTTTTAGCCTACTAGAGTTCCCTTGCTTGTGATGAGTCTTTTTCTCTTATTGCTTTCAGGATTTCCTTTATCTCTTTGCCTTTCAACATTATCACTACAATACATCTGGACGTAGATCTCGTCCATTTTGATTATTGAGCTTCTTGGATGTGTAATGTTTTTCATCAGACTTGAGAATATTTTATATGATTCTATCCCTTTATTGATGTTCTTTATTTAATCAGATGTCATCATAGCTCCCTTATTTGAATATGGTTTCCTTTAGTTCTTTGAATGTATTAATAATAGCTATTTTGAAGTCTTTATTTGCTAAGTTGATATCTGAATCCTGTTAAAAACAGATTCTGTTGCCTGTTTTTTTGTCTGTTCAAAGATCATTGTTTCCTGTTTTTTTTGCAGGTCTTAATTTTTTGTTGAAATTTGGACATTTTAGATACTATATTATATAATTCTGGAAAAGTATCTCCTGAGGCTTTTTGTTGTTGTTTACTTATTACATATTTCAGTGATTTGGCTGGGTTATTTTAGTGAAGTTGATCTTTCCATCAACGTTCATTTTCTGATGTCACGCCTCAGAGTATGGAGGCTTGGGAATGCGCACAGTCACCCTGGGAAGAAACTATTTTACCAGAGCTTTCTCTGTCTCTTTCCCTGATAACTCTATTGAGCCATTTGTCTCTGCTGATATTACACTTATCTGTTAGCCTCCACTCATTTAATGCTACTTGTTTTATTGTTTTTGATAATGTACTAGGCATAAATTACTTCACACTCTGATCTAATTAAACTCAGTTTTCTTTCTAAGAGTAGCCTTCGAGGTCATTTTTGTGGTTTGTACCAGTCCCAGGGAGGAAGGTGGCATTTTTCTTAGCTATCTCTTCCTGGTTATCTCGGTAAACTTTTACTGGTGCGCCGTTCAGCTTGTTGCTCTCATGGAGCTACCAGGCCCATCTACATTGCTTATCACCAAAATCTCCGTGGTCATTGATGATTCACTTAAACTTGATGTTTCTCACACTCCGTTTCAAATAAAGTCAATTTCCATGGGGAAAGTTTAGAACTCTGTTTTGATGGCCTGCTTTTGTTCTGAGCAAGACCTGTATACCACTGTTCCGGAGCTGGAAGCAGAGTCAGTGGCCACATTTCTCAGAGTGGCATGACTGCTTTATGAGCTGGGTACTAAGTGGGGATATTTTGGAGTGAAACGTCCACCCTAGATGTTAACTGGGGCAAGGACAATCAGAACCACAGTATTCTCAGCCTGCTGCATCTACAGTAGAGCTTCTGACGTACAAGTGACAGCCGTATAGTGGAAAAGGTCCCTTGATCTCTTGTCCACACTCACCTGAATTTAGCTCCTATAACACAGAGCTGGTGGGGATAAAAACACTGTGGGCCTGACCCTCTCTGGGAGACACTGCAGCCCTGGACTAGGGGTCGAAGAGAGGATTCCCCACCACCTTAGCCACAGCCATACAAAGTGGGGCTTCTACTCCACTTTGGTGGGAGGATGGGGTGTGGGGTCATAGCTCAAATGTCACATACTCTGGCTGTGCTTACCAAGGCATAATGCATTTTATTAAGTGATGTTTAGAATAATTTAGACAGACTAAGAAGTATTAAAAATAGTAATTTTTACAAGTTATGGCTGTTTTGCAGTTAAGAGGGCCCATAGAGTTCCTCACGTTACCATCCTGGATACTGATCCTCACTCTTCCATCATGATTCAACAAGTAATAGAAGTTGAAACGCACTGAATGGTTAGTGTTGCCAGAGAGAAGTCTAGAATTTTACATGTTTTAACACATTGGATTTTTACCTCAAAATTATAAAGTAGTTACTATATAGTCCCCTTTCTTACAGGTAACAGAAACTAAGGTCACAGAGTTTAAGCAGCTTTCTACCAAGCTGATAAATAAAGATCAGGATTTGAATCTAAGCCATCTGGCTCCTAAGCCCAAGATCATGTTATGCTATTTACCATCATTGCTCAAAAAATTAAAAGCCTCAAATTGCTGACACTCTGAACATAATTACACTGAATCCCTTTGTATTATAATTAAGTTCCCCCACAGAAGAATAGTTTTTAAATGACTTTTACTGCTCCTGACCTCAGAAATTAGAATTTAAAACTATATAGAAAAAAGTCTTGCTTCCTTTATTTTATCTTATTTTTTTCAGCCCCACAAAGAGTCACATGTGTGGTTTGGTTCCTTCTTCAGCATCCATAGCTGGGCCACCTTCCACTTACATTGGTAGAGCTTCTTCTAGTGGTGGATAAGTCTAATTCTAAATCTTTCATGTATCTTATCTAAAATTCCATTAGGTCAACAGGTTACCAGAATCAGTTTTTTTTTTTCAATAGCTTACTTGCTAACTACCACTTCCTTTAGAAAATACCATTTCAAAGTTGAAGCAATGTTCTCGGAGGCTAAAAAAGATTTCAATACAAACTCATATTAAATGCTATAAATTGAATTATGTGTTCTCCTCCCTCCACCTTGATTTACATATTGAGCCTTATCCCCATTGTGACTATATTTGGAAACAAGGCCTTAAGAGGTTAATTAAGATTAAATGAGGTCACAAGAGTGGACATCTTTTTAATAAAACTGATGTCTTTAAAGAAAAAGATAGCAGAGATTGCTCTCTCTCTCTCCATGTACACAAAATGAAGAGGTCATGGGAGGACCCATGAGAAGATTGCTGTCTACAAATCAGAAAGGGAGGCCTCACTAGAAACTAACCCTGACAGCATCTTGATCTTGGCCTTCTAGCATCCAGAGCTGTGAGAAGATAAATTTCTGCTATTTAAGCCCTCCAGTCTGTGGTATTTTGTTATATCAGTCCTAGCAGACAAGTTCATTAAACTTCCCCATATTCTATGAAGGAAATTAGAAAGAGAACTAAAAGAAAAAAAAAAAAAAAAAGAGAGAAAGCTTTTTTTGTTTTAGCTTAATTGGACTATCTTTCAATCTTTCTATTTGTTTAGAGTCTACACTTATGAACTTAAACTTTATTTGGATGAACCCATTATTAAGAAACTTATACTACACAGGGGTGGAGTGCGAAAGCCTAGTCTCAGACAGATAGCCTTCTCTGTAAAGCAACATCCAAACCCTATTACCTTATGGGACAATTGAAGTGTTGATGGTGGTATTTCCTCCAATCTCTGTTTTCCTAAAGTTAAATTTTCTCTTTAGGGCCTGCATCTGAAGGTTCTATTTAGGGCATAGGCTGCACACTGTTAAGAACAAATAAAAAGCCAATATTTTGGCCTTTCTTTTGCTTCAAAATTCCCAATTTCTGTTCTTCACCTATTATTTATATAACTCCAGATGAATCCTAAGGCTTTTTTATCCTTGTGTCTGTTGACCTTTCCCAAGTCTGAATCTTCAAATGTCATAAGAATTACAATGACTCATGCCATTGATTCTTCCACAAAAAGCTTACTTTTCATAGTTTCATAGTCTCCCAGGTTCTAATAACTTATCTTATTATTATGTCAGGGCACACCTCCCTGTGGCTTCCAATTTTCTGCTGCAACATGACCCAAGCAATCCTCTGAATTTGGCTCTTAGTTCTGGATAAAAATAAAATGTGAAGGGAAAACACCTGGGTCTACCCAAAAGAAATTGTTCCATCCTCCAAAAACAAACATCACCGTTCTGTCTTGGTACATCTTTGGGAAGAGCTAGAGGAATTCTAGACTCCCTCCTGAGTATCTGACCATCCTTTATTAGACTATAAGTAAATGCAACCTAAAGTCAGACATGGCGTTTGTTTGTTTTTCATAGATATTTTCAACACCTAGCACATTTCTAGACACATTGTAGAGACCAAAAATATTTGTTGAGTAAGTGAATGAACCATATATTCAATCTCCAGGTAATCACAATGTGGTGCCAAGACTAAGGAGATGGCTAATTGAAATATGAGGTAAAAAGAAGTAATCAAATATAGTTTTCTAAGGCACCAGGGAAACTAATTCCAATAATATGCCTTTCTCCAGTTTTCTAATAGACTTTGGTAGAGAGTGTGTATCTCTCGGATTTAAGCCTTGGTCTTGTCATATATAAGCTTTGTGATTCTGTGCTCTCTGGACCTGAGTTTCTTCTGAAATAAACTAGTTTTAATAATGTTGTTGTAAAAAAATTAAATAAAATAGTGCCTGTGGAAATATGTTGTACCAAAAAATATGATATGGTACTAATATAGCACTGTGATATTTGTGAATAATATATCACAGTGTTTCCCTCTCCACTGTTGAAAGATCTGGTAAAATAAATTTCTTTTATGAAGATTTAAATATCTGTTTGTACTGTACTTATACACACACATATCACAACATCTGGTGATTAATATTTAAATAAAATTAACGAGGCCTTCCATTTTTATTAGTTACATAGTCATCTAGTGAAAGCAATAGCTTTTTTTCCAAAACATCTTTATTTTCTATTTCTCTTAAGTTCTAGGTTTCCCTGGTTGACCTTGCTTTGAACTGTGCTCCCTTGTAGGTAAAGGGAAAGTATTTAGCTTGTTTTAAAGGCACTAACCTTTCCCTATGCATCTCATTGCAAGGCTGCCACACATCCCTGCTGTGCTTGCTGTAAATCAGAGGACTGTATGCTTTGATATTTACTCCTTTTTATTTCTTTATTTCTTTTTTGTCTATAATACCAAATATTCTAACTCTGTGTGTGTGTGTGAGAGAGAGAGAGAGAGAGAGAGAGAGAGAGAGAGAGAGATGTGTAACAAGCTTGCTTCTATAGTACGTGCTAATGACTTTCTTAGCCGTGGGCATTTTATTGTAGTAGCACCGTGATGAAATTGAGAAATGATTTATACTCCATCATGCCCTGGCAAAATCCATTTCTACTGATATGGAAATAGTGTAGAATTGGACATTTTCTCGTGACATGTTGCTTAATAAATTATAAACATTATCCTATTGGGTCTAACAGTGGTACATAAATGACAACTTAAATGACCATTTGCAATATCAGGTAGCTTATGGTTCAACATGAATATTTATTATGATTTAATATGAATGCTTACTATTTAGTATAAAAGGTCGTATAGGTTATTACCAGTAAAATTAAGGGCATGTTGGTGATTTTAACATTTAAAAGTCAGAGTTTAATAACCTCACTAGGATCTTCATATTCTAAATAATTGATTTGAAACGCCATAGTTTTCAAGAGGTAACTAGCAAACACATTTCATTAAACTACACAGAAAATGAATCTTTAGACACCATCTGGCTATTTATCAAAACATAAACAAGAACATTTTCACACTTACTGTTTCACATGAACGGAATGAAAAGTAAAAATTCCTTTTCTTAATATAGTAACTAAAAATATTACATACTGATTATTATTCTTCCTTTTAAAATTCTTCCTTCTCCTTTTAATCACAAGTGTTATTTAACAATTATTAGCATCCAAGAAACTGTCTTAAAACTCTCTAGCTCACTTACCCCATATTCCAGATGAGGAAACACTGGCCTGAGAAGCTACTAGTGCATGTGTTTGTGGTAGTTAGGTGATGGCACCCTGGAATCGAGCTTTTTGGGCTTCTTGCCTATGCTACCCTATACTTCTATTGTATTGAAAAAAGAAGTAGATTGGGCAATGTTACAAGTCTCTTTGATCTGGGAACCTGACCAATTTTTAAGTGATTTTATGTGTTCATAAGTGGCTCAATATATACAAAGAAAGAAAGAAAGAAAATATAACAATTAAAATGTGTAAAGGAACTTATAAATGACTTTTCACATTCAACATATTTTTAAATTCTCATAACCATATGCACATTTTCCTGGTGAGGAAATTTAAGCTCAGAGCAGTTTAATAAATTGTTTGCAGTCAGATAGCAAGTAAATAGCAGTGCTCTGACTCAGTCATAGAACCACTGGTCACACAGATGCTCTTTCTGCTGTACCATTTTTGCCTCATAATCCAGAGCCATTAATAAATTTAGTGTTTATAATGGCCTTGGAAACCAAAGGTTTTTTGGTAGAATGTTGAAAAGAGTCCCTGCGTCCACGTAAAAACATGTGAAAAATAATCTGAGCCTCTTATGTTCCAGATCCTTGAGTTACATGTGCTGATCTGGAGTTATAGGGAGTGAAAATATTATGAATGAATATATGAGGTTTCCTGAGTTGGGGGAGGATGTGCTTTAACTAAAGCTTCAGAAAAATAGCTGAAGAAATTGCAAGGAGTTTATGCACTGTGATTATTTAAATTTGATTTCTTAAACTGTAAAGACTTTGAATATGGTAGTTAAAAGAGCTGTCTAAACTACAAGTGACAACTGGGCCTTTTAGGCAAAGGAAGGCCTAGAGAGAAGGTGAGTGCTAAGGCTTCTATCTCATGGCAGGGACAGAGGTAGAAAAATGAATGTTCAGACCTTTAATGTGAAAACAATAAGTCTGCGTCTACATTAATGTCCACTGGGGTTGAGTGCCAGAACTTCTGACTTGGATCATGGGCCAAGGAGGAGTGAGCTTGGAGGATGGTGCATTAACAATCTATTGCTAATTTCCTCAAAATTTAGAAACTTAAACACCATTTATTATTTCAAAGTTTCTGTGAGTCAAGAACTCTGATGCAGCTTAGCTGGGCGGTTCTAGTTCAGGGCCTGTAAGGAGGTTGTAATCAGGATGCTGGCTGGGCTGCAGTCCTCTCAAGGCTTGACTGGAGAGGAAGTACTGCACGGCTCACTCACAGGCTGTTGGCTGCAAGACGCAGTTTCCTACCGTATTGGCCTCTCCACAGAGCCGCTTGAGTGTTTCCAGGATGTGGCAGTGGCTTCCCCCAGAATAAGTGATCTAAGTGAGAGGGCCAAGAGAAAGCTGCAATGCCTTTTCTCTAATCTGGAAGTTCGGACATTGTCATTTCCGCCACATTCTATTTGTTAGAAGTCAGTCACTAAGTCTGGCCCATATTCATGGGAAGGGGAATTAGGCTCTGCCTTTTTAGAGAAGGACTACAAAAGGATTTGTGCACTTATTTGAAAACCATCCCGGATATGTTAGACAACGTGTGTGTGTGTGTGTGTGTGTGTGTGTGTGTGTGTGTGTGTGTGGTGTAATATCACTATTAGGAGGGGGTCAGCACCATGTTTCAAACCCTCATTTGATGTAAAATAAAATTAAGACTGAGTTTCAATGATTTCACCAAAACTCATGACTGTTAATGAAAAAGATGTGCCAATAGCTCTATTTGTCAGAATCCCAGACTCCTGGTTTTTTCCATTTACAAATACGTAAACTTAAAAATATATATATTTTGTCTATTTCTGTGCATTTGGAATGTAGTGGGAGCTTGCAAAATTAGTTTTAAGAAGGCCTAGAAAAGTTAATGACAAGTCTCTAGGGTCAGGCAGCAAAGCAAATGTAGCCAGAAGGAGGAGCAACAATGTCGCTTCTACCCTGTTATACAAACAAGAGGCATCCAGCAAAGCCCTCCACACAACACATGACCCTAAGGTCACAAACGAAATGTTTACCTTCTCTGTTAAAGCATTTCCTGACTTCACTTCCACGACAAGTAAAATCGATGGCTTTTTCATCTCTGTTCTCATCTTACATTCTTCTGTTTCAGGACCTCTAACACCTCATTACCTCTCTTTTTACATATCTGTTTCCTCTACTTTCCAGGACCCGCTGTGTCTTGCTCATTTTGTATTTCCAGTACCTAGCAGTGACTAATTCATGACAGGCACAGTGATAGGCACAACATATAATAACAATGATAACATTGTTCTATGGAATTACTGAGTGCATTTGTCATCAAAAAATATTTGACATTAATCTGGCACTTAAAAGGAGGCAAGTTGTTTTGTTCATTGTAGGACTATCTACTGTGTGATCACAGGTTTCACAAACTTCCCAAGCCAGACTATATATTTTTTAAATTGATTCATTGATTGTTAAAATTGAGATATATTTGACATATAACATTGTGTAAGTTTAAGGTATATTGATACCTTATATAGCAAATCAATATACTGGTATAATATATTGATTTGATATACATTTATATTGCAACACAATTGCTATCATAGCATCATAATTATCATTTTTTATAGTAGTGGGAACAATTAAGATCTAGTCTCTTAGTAAGTTTAATGTTTATAATACAGTTTTGTTTTATATCAGACTATACAGTTTTAAAGGGTTTGGGACAAGTTCTCACATAGAAATCAAACAATAGTTACTTGTTTATTTTTTATTTCATTTTATTTATTTTTTTAACTAATTGGCTTCTCTGTTAGCTGACAGACGTAGCTATGACACTTGCCCAGCTGAAAGTGGCATAGATAGGCTCCTGACAATCTCTAAGTGAAGAAGATGGCACTTCTCTTGACCACCACCAGGTGTCCTCTGTCAGTTATTCTAGCCTGTTTCATATGTTTGCTTGACTTCTCTTATTTCTGTAAGATTTCACAAGCAGACATATTTTAATATTTTTTATAATCACCCTTATAACTGGCTGGCAAAGGCAGGATTTTAAAATTGGGAGCTACTGTGAATGAACTGAAAAGGTATATGAAGCCATGAGAGATGTTCAAACTCTGAAAAGAAGCTTTTCGAATTATTATACTTTTTTTAATTGGCATAGTTTTCCCAGAATAGTATGTAATTGCTTTTGGTTTCTCCCTCTTAGAACAAGTATCTTTCCTCCCCATATTTATATATTTATTCATCTATAGAGAAGGAAAGGAAAAAAGGACCATCTCCATTTAAACTGAACTGTATCTATTTCATGTTCCTGGCTTTGAAAATTGGCTTTCATGCTATGTGCTTTTCCAGAAATAGAAATAATTGGATACTGCTCTAAGTTAAAATAAAAGTATGTCTAAGTATTTTATAAGAGCAAAGGATGATAAATTGTAGTAAGACTTGGCTGCTCATAGGCAAGTGATGCTTAGTAAGTACCTCAAAGTTATGTTTTTCACATTCCACTGAAGTCAATTTTAATTTATGGATTTGGGATAGGATCCCACAATTTGTTAAGAGTCTCATTTAAATACATTCACTGAAACCTCATAACCTCAGAGACTATCTTTGGCATGAACTATTTTATAACTCCCTCTCTGTATTCAAATTTTAGCCCTAGAGTCTAATATAAAAATTTTTAATTTTAATTAAATCCAAAACTTTCCCAACTTTTCTTTTTCTGTTTCTTCACACCTTATACCTTTAGGATATGCTCTTCCAGGATGTGGTCTTCCTACCTGCTGGAAAACTTCTGTGTCAAGTTCTCCTCTTCTTATTTCTAATTTACTGTTTTTTTCTTCCTAAAATGTATTATACTAAATCACAAACAGCTTTTAAAGAAAAGCAAAGCATAAAATTTTATTTGTCATTACCACTAAATGTTAATAAATTTAATGGACTACTTTAAATAATATTTGGATTATATATAAATCAGGGAATTAAAAGCATGACTATCCTGGGATAAATGAAATGGTATAGAATGTCTCTAAAGATGTATTTTATGTATATAACTGGTCAAATAGAGCCACCATTTATTTAGGAGGTAAAGACTATTAAAGAATTGCTAGTTAGAGAGCATAATACTCAGATTATTGTAAAGGAACAAAGATTTAGAAATTGCTAAAGAAATTACCAACTAGTTAAGGTGATAAAAAGAAAAAAAGAAGAAAAAAAACTTTCAGAAGTGATGGATCAATAAGACCAAATGTAATACAATGTGGTCCCCATACCTAGGTCCCACACCTCAAAAAACTTTCTTAGAGGATTCGGGCAATCATAAAGAGCCACAGTAGCAAAAGAAAGGAGAAAGAGAAAAGAGGCATGATGAGTAAGAAATTAAGCAAGACAGATGAAGAGATAAATATTCACACGGAGAAAATGATGATTCATTATAAAAACTCAGGACAACTTCAACAACATTTAAAGAGCAAGATTGGAAGAGAGTATTAGGAGTCATCTTTTCTTTTTCTGGCCTATACCTTCATCATGCAGAGACATTACAAGTTGGGTGGTGAAGGAGACGTATGTTGAAAGGAACAAAGACCATCTTTGGTAAGATTTTTGATGGAAAGTTTTGGGGACCATGTGTGTTGTTCAATGTTGCCTTTGCATTGGTATTTGGCTTAGATTCTGAAAAGCTTTTCCAAAAGAAAAGAATTAGGAAGATTAACAGCAGGTTTTACTTCTCAGTCTTTCATCATATATTTTAGGCATAGAAAATAAAGATGAGAAAAATATTAAGATCTGAAGTTCTTTTCATGGTTACAAATTTGTTTTTCCTAGAATATATGTTGTGGTAGACCTTCAACAGTGTAGGGCAGTATGAAAACCAAAAATAAGGAGGAATCCACCAGAAAACATTTCCTGGACAACTTGCTTTTGAGCATTTTTTGAAATATGAAACACAAAAAGGAGCAGAGAGAAAGATGAGAGATATATGTTATGACCCCAGATGAATCATCCAACAAACTCCAATATTTATAAAAAAGATATGAGTTCACCCAATCAGCTTTTGAAATAAATAACCATATATATAACATGGTTAAGTAGAACTCACAGAATTTCCAAGGTGAAAAGAAAATAAGAGATAATCTGATCCAACATCTATTTTTGAATGAAATCCTTTTACTGCATCCTTGGTAATGAAAACCATATTCCATTTGAACATTTTCTTTCAGAGTGAACTCCATACTGCCCCAAACCACCAGTTCCTACTTTGGAGCAAGTCCCATTGTAAAAATGTCTGTCTTGGATTCTGCTACACTTTATAACTTCTATCTTCCCTAGCTCTGTTCTCTAGATGACATTTCCATTTAAGTAATTTTATCCATATGTAATGTTCTTCCTAAATTTTCCTTTTCCTAGACTAAGCACTCTCAAATCTCACATCCGTTGCCTATATAGTTTCATTCATAGACTTTTCCCCACTTCTGGGTACTTCAGATTCACTTAGATGAACATAATATCCATGTTAAGAGAAATAAAAATATGAGACTGCTACTGAATTGGTACACAGCATTAGAGAATGAAATGATGATATTTATTATGATGAAATTAATCAAGAGTTTTAAAGTGAAAACTAGATGGTAAATTATCACAAAAAATTAAAACAAGAGCAGGTAGCATGCCACATTATAGGTAACAAAGCCAGAGTTAGGAATTTGGAGATTCAGTCTGGCAGATATGCAGCTAGAACCATGGATTCAAGAACACACAGAGAGGGCTCGGGAAATGAACAACCAGACAACCAGACGAGTGAGGAGCATGGGTGATATAGGACACAATGTACAAGTCTCCAGTAAATCAGTTTATGTTCATCATTTTTAAAAAAATGATGTAGGAGCATTAAATCTTACAGAATAGATAGGGAAAATGATTCTAATAACAATCCCTGACATTTATTTTTCACAAAGTAAATGTTTTTGATATTATATAAATCATACTCATTTAAAGAAACTCAAAATTCAAAAAAACTAGATGGAAATAGTAAAAATTATCTGAAATCACTCTACCATGAGAAAACCATATTTACCATTTGATAATTATTTTCTTTAATAAATCTCCTTATGAACATACATGTGCATACCTGAAACATGCATATACGACATTAGATATTTTGGTCATATCAAATATACAATTTTAATGAGAACTTGAACTTTTTAAGTTTTTTCTTAACTTCTTTTTCCATTCTTTTCACCACTTCTAAGTGATCCGTGTCATAAACCTCATGTGTAACTTTACATGTATGTATTCATGCTTAAAATCATGCATATGAAAGTTTTATTTATTCATTATTTTATGAAAGTGGGATTTATAGTATATACATTTTTCTCAACTTGATGTTTTTCTTGAAACTCCTCCAGTTCATGTGGTGGGGCTTTAGTGTATTCTTTTTTTATGGCTGTATAATATCCTGTGATAGGAATGTATCACAATCTATGTAACTATTCTTCTGCTAAATGGCTTTCACTTTGTTTCATTTTTGCCATGGCAAATGTGGAATAATCATCCTTACATAATGGCCTTACTCATTGATGCTTTTATTTCTATGGGGTAATTTCCCAGGAGTGGGATTGCTGGGTTTACAGACATGGACATTTTAAATTTTTAATAGACACTGCCAGATGGCTTTCCAAAAAGCCTGTAACAATTTACATTTCCACCTTTTTTTCTACATCCCTGCCAGTAGTTGGTGTTATTAGTGTTTATATCTAGCAATCTGATGGGTGAGCTGTGATAGCCATTATTACTGTAATTTGCATTCTTTTTGAACTACTTGTAACTGACTATTCATATTTTTGTTTTTTTAATAATATGCTAGAATATTGGGATTTAAGCAAAAATTATTTAATACATTTTGCATCACCAGAAATAAATGCAGTTTGTGAAGAAGATAAAACTGTTAAATATACTCTTTGTAATAACAAGCATTCCATGAACCTCTTTGATATTACTTAATCCTGAGGCAATTAGAGAGTCTATCACAAGGCCAGCCTATCAGGATCTCAGGAGCACCGATGGGCAGGCTTAAGAGAATTCACTGATGGAAACCTGAAGTTCTGTTCTATGGGATGTACATATTTTTAAAACTAATAAGTGGTTGGAGGAGAAGGTTTGAAGATAGAAGTAATGACATGGGGTGCAGGTGAATGTGGTAGAGTCAGAATACCAATGTCAAAGGCTAAAATTCTGAGGAAAAGTGTAAAAGGGAGATCAATAAATTATTCCAGAGATCTGGTTGGCATGAAAGGCCATATGCAGAAGGTCAGGTGAGAATACAGACATTCTGATTTAGAAGATGCCTAGTTGTGTTAGAAACTCCTTTTGAAGGCCTCACTCCTAGTCCTCTCTAATTCTGCTCCAAAGCCAACACTTCTCAGTATGGCTCATGACAGGATCAGACTTGAGATGACCATCTGATTTTTCATTTCCAAGTCCAGTAGTTTGTTCTGTTACCTTGCAGATGGCTATTTGTAACATAATTAGAACTTATTTATTTTAGGGCAAATGTTAGATGGAATAAGTCTTTATTCTGAATCCCTCATCAGTTCATATGTTTACATTAAATTTTTGTAGATTAATACATTCAAGTATTTTGAGTCAATCCAGAAGTAAAATTTTCAGAATCAGTTTGGCCATCTAGCTTCTTCAACAGTGATAAAATGCCTTTCACACCCCTGGTGAGAGCACTCAGGATTTCTTGAGCTTCAATAATTCAGATATGTCTACAGGTATTGATTTTGTACTCAGCATGATGGAATTTTAAGTAGGGAGATAAAAATAAAGCAACAGCAAAAATAAATTGAGTGGATTATTATTATTTTTTTTTAAAGCCCCCTCTTTACATTACAGCTTTGAATAAAGTTTGTAAGCATGGCTTTATACACAGATCCCCTTGGCAAAGGGTAGAAAACATTGGAGCAAGGCATTTAAGGAAATTTTCTGATTGATCATTGATTGACCACTAAGTTACACTGATGTAAGGGCACCCCCTGGGAAGACAGGCTTAAAAATAAAAACACAGTATGTCAGACATACCATGAAATTGTAAAGTGGATTTTCCCAGCATTAGCTTTTACAAGAGTGGAAACGGACCAGCTGAAAAAGGATGATTTTCAACAAGAATAAGTAAAGGGAGTGGGGAAGATGCTTTTCTTCACCTTTAACCAAGTGGGGACTCTACCTAGAAAGGCCATCTGGAGGACCAAATAATACAGTGCTCCAAGGGCTGATGTGAAGTTAGTAACAGTGAACTGGAGAATTTAACATGAAAATTGCTGAGAATCCAATGCCAGATGACAATATGTAAAACGGACTCTAGTTCTCTTCCTCTGGGACAACAACTGAGTTGGAAATGGCAGCTTAAAAAAAATGAGATTGGAGCTGACAAGATATAGAGAGAAGCTTTTTTCTCTAGGATCAGGCCCCACTCTCCCACTTCTGGGTTCTAGTCTTGAAGGAGTACTAACGGGGGGGGGGGGGACAGATAACTAAATGGAATAGAAGTTTGGTGTTACCAGCAGTGAGACCAAAGTGGAGGTTAAAGAGGTTAAGAATACAGTCTTCCAGATGGCCAAGTCTGTCCAGGACTTCTGACACAATTGTAAGGAGTTTACTAAACTGCAAATCAGAGGGAACAGTCCCCATGAGACTAAGTTCACTTCAGCATCAGCTGTAAGTTCAGGAGTTTCCTGGGCAGCCCTCGCTTCTGACCAGCTGCCTATAAATCTGGGGGTCCCCAGATTATCAAACCTGAGGGTTTGATAATTTATTAGAACAACTCATACAACTCAGGAAAGCACCATAAGATTATAGTTTTATTATAACAAAATGATACAAAGTAGAACCAGCCAAAGGGAGTTCCAAACTCAAGGCTTGTACTACCACAGCAAGGCAGGTATGATCCAGCTTATGTCACTTTGCTCATAGTTTGAATATTGGCATTAGTGTAAAGGAAAGTTGCTAGGTCAGGGACACATTATTCTCCTGGCATTGGTGACATGTGGCAATAAGTACATGAGTATTGCCAACACCGGAAACTCGCCTGAATTTGGTGTCCTGAGATTTTATTAAAGTTTCATTACTTAGGCAGGATTGATTGACTCGTGGCCCATGTGTTTGAACTGGATCTCCAGCCCTTCCCTGCTGCAGGTCAGGCTAATATCTCCTGGCTCAAAGTTCCAACCTTGTCTTTCTGCATGGCCAGCTCTCATCCTAAGTCTACAGATGTGGCCTGCCCACCCTGAACTTAAACTATAAGATGTGGTCCAGGGGTTGACCTTGAATAACAAAGACACTCTTATCACCTAAAAATACCAAGGCTTTACCAGTTACCTCCCAGGAGCCAGGGCAAAGGCCAGAGTTACCTTTGGGCAAATTAATTCTTAACTACCCAGGTATTTTCATTATTTTAAGGGGCTGCAGTTCATATTGAAATGACATTGTTTTTGTGAAATGTGCTAAAGGGGAATAAGAAATTCAAAGATGGGGAAAGAATTAGCCCATACTTGAAGGTACAATGAAAAAATATATAGTTGCTTATAATTGTGTACTCTTGAGTTGACCCTCAAAACACCTGTTACTTAAGAAAGATGGGCATATTTCAAACCTAGGTTTGTACAAAATCAAAGTCCAAGCTCTTTCCATTATGCCACATGGTGATTTTTTAAAAATATTTTTTCTATAGAAATAAAGTTATAGTTTTGGTTTGAAAAATGATAAAATTCTATGTGCTTTTTATCTTACCAAAAATAGGAAACTTACCAGTACATTCAAAACATTTCATTGTGTGTAACCTTTAATTCATTATAGGACAACACTATTGTGAAAACTTTAATTCATAGGAGTTTCCCATGTTGATGATTAAAACAGTGAGAAAAATTGAATTAACAATATGCTTCAAAATAAATTACTTTAAAAGCTATTTTATCGAAATAAATTTTAAAAAGAGAATTGTACTACCACTGCGAGGCAGATTCGATTCAGCTTATGTCAGTCACTTCACACATAGTTTAAATATCGGCATTAGTGTAAAGGAAAGTTGCTAGGTCCAAAAGCCAATTTGCAAAACAGTGCGAATGAACTATAAAGTAATAAATTCATGTTATCATATGAAAAAATGGTCAGAGACTGCTGCTGTATGAAAAGTATACATCTGAGTAAAAGAAGTTGAGAATGAAAAGATGGCTTTCATTTGACATTTTTATATTTTGTTGTAGGAAAACAAAATATTCATTTTATTTTGGAATAATTTGAATGATTTTTAAATTAATCCATTTAATAATGATCAAATGTTATGCTTTCTCTCTTAGATAAAACTTTGATATTTTAAGTGGAAGTTGCTACAAGTATGAGTCCATATTAAAAAGGAAAATGAATCTCTCAGTAAAAGTCTGGGATAGGATACTAAGTGGCGAGACTGTGTCATTAACTGATCCATGAGGGCATTTTCCAAAAAAAACCCTTGAGATTCATTTTAATCTTCCGCCTTCCTGCAATATTCCACCTGCTGCTTCCTTTTTCATTTCTCATCTCCTCTGTCCTTATTCTCTACTTTGCTTCAAGTCCCAATGACTTCCACCTACTTATCCAGGTCTACTGTCCTCTGAATATCCCTGGTCAGGAGTTGACACTCTCAGGACACTTCCCATCTATACTCCTTCCTACATATACTATTTGCTTCTTCTCAGAGCATAGGCTCTTGCAGCAAACAAATGAAAGTATTTATTCATTCCAGGTACCATGTTTGAATTTTAAGAAGGGCTTTTCTCTGAAAATATAGACTTCATCAAAATGCTGGATGCTTCGGTTACTGAAGCAGAATTCTTAGATAGAATCACTTTGCCTAGTTGGAACTAAGTTGATTTCCTATCGTTTGAGTATCTTTATGAGGCAGAAGAGACAGAGTTTAAAAGGTTGGGCATTGCCTGAGTTTATAGTTTCATCACACATTAGCTATGTGACCAAATGAAAGTTAGTTAAGCTCATTATGCTCAATAAGGTTACCTACCTCATAGGTTTGTCATAAAAATGAAGCCAGGTAATGTATGTAAAGGCCTTCTCCTTAGGCCTTCCACATATTAAATTCTCAAGAAATGTTAGCTATTATTATCTTTATTTATTTATCATTCCTAAGCACTTGGGAATATCAATAAATAGAACAGAATTATTTTTTTTTTCAAAGTTCAAGAAATACATTTGTTGATTGGTTTCAACTAGCAAAGGTTAAATAATTACTAGATTGGTGCCACCTAAAGAAGCATGTGATTTGTGTTCTCTGGGCTGGTAGCCAGGGTTTGGCTGCAGGGTATTTTTTTGTTTTTTTTTTTTTTGTTTTAATTAGCTGCTGCAAACTGTGCTCTGCACAATAAGATGGGGCCCACTACTGATTTGGAAGTTGGTTGTATGCTTGCTAACAGAAGGGAATATAATACTGTTTTTTAAAGGATGAAAATAAAATTAGTTTATATATTAGAGTTTGCATTATATAGAACATTACAACTGTTCTGCCTCTTATTCCTGGCATATTTTAGATGATGATTAAATATCTCTGTTTCTAGTCTGGTGCAATTTTTAACGCCTATTCTTTGTCCAGTTTAAATTGATGTGAGAGTCATATATTTACTTTAAAATGTAAACAGTGATGAATCATTTTCAGTAAATGTGTGTACTATGATGACAAAAACACGATAACTGCAAATATCATGAATTATCTCCATGCTGGATATTCGTTCTATTCCTAATCTCACGGTGGTGAAATGGCTAACTGAAGTCCCAATCTTGTTGCCTTCCTTTATAGAATTAGTATATAGTATTCCTGGAAAGAAGCATATAAAGTAAACTTTTTTCCATTTAATTTTCCTACCAATGGGATAATGGCTACCTTGAAAAATTGGCTTAGAAATGTATATGGAAAGAAAAACCTTTCAGAAAATTTATACATTTCTGATAGGAACTTTACTATTAAAATGAGTAGATGCAACTAGATATTAGTTCTTGAACCATTTTGTAGTCTTGTTACCCAACAGGTATCCTGTTCACAGTGAGCTCAGTAAAAATATCTATTGATTATAATGATGCCTTACCATTCAATAGCTATTTTCGAGTTGGTTGATTGATTTGCTCTGACACTGATGAAATTCCTTAGCAATAGAACCCAGAGCATAGTTTGACTTCCTTTTGGGTGCTGTGTTTATTAGCAACAGCAGTTCTCTGGAGATCAGTTAATATTTTAACTACTTTCAGAAAATCAGACTAAAGCACAGTTCACTGCTCTTTGAGTAGTTTAGGCTCTTACCAGGCCTTCAGGGATGCTACACTGCTGCTGCTGCTGGGACCACAGCATCTAAAGGGATATTAAAATGTCACATATTATGTTATAATATGGCAGGAGTAGAGACACTTCTCTTATTATTTTTCTAAATAAGAATATAAGCAGAGGAAAAACGTAAGTAAATTCATAACAGTAAAACTCCCTGATAGTATTTGTAATGCTCCCACATACAATGAAACACAAACAAGGTTAATGTTTTGGCATCATGGATAAATGGTTTAATTGTGAAAAACCTGATGGCAGCAACTTAATGGAATACACTTATAACACCATGCAGACAAAGCCATTGCGATTTATGTCAGATTTTTCTCACCCTTATTCAGCAGAAGAAAAACTTGAAACTCTTCTGGATGACTCTTGTTCTAGCACTTGGTAGATATTATTGTTTTATTTTTTTTAATTTTTAAATTAAATTCTCTTTTTATTCCCTTGGCATCCTCTTTCCTAAAATTTTATATTTATCTTTCCCTAAATTAGCCCAAGCAATGACCCCATTTTGTGGCAAAGCCCATGGCTGTATTTCATTCCCAAACCTTGTTCTCTCAACTATTGTGTTAAGAATTATAAAACATCTCACCATTTTTTTATGGCTGAGTAGTATTTCCCTGTATATATGTACTACATCTTTATCCAATCATTCACTGACTATCCTTAGGTTCTTTCCATGTCGAGTATTGTGAATAATGCTGCAATGAACATAGGGTTGCAAATATGTTTATGAAAAAGTGTTTTTCAATTTTTTTTCAAGTAGATACTCAGAGATGGGAAACAAGTCAGATGGAAAAGGACAAGAATCATATGATTAAACTCATATTTGGGTCTACGGCTATGCCACCCTGAACAAGCCCAGTCTCATCTAATCTCGGAAGATAAGCAGGGTCGGGCCTGGTTAGTACTTGGATGGGAGACCACCGAGGAAGAACAGGGTGCTGTAGGTGTAAAAAATTAAAAAATAAAGGATCGCAAGCTGACAAGGTCCTTGTAGTCTGTGAGGTGCTGTAGGTGTAAAAAAATAAAAAATAAAGGATTGTAAGCTGACAAGGTCCTTGTAGTCTGTGAGGTCAACCAAGGGTTGCTTTGTCTAAAAAAATAAAATAAAATAAAAAATAAACTCATATTTGGGTTATAAAATAAAAAGCAACAAATGAACAAACAGAACGAATAAACTCATAGATACAGACAATAGAATGGTGGTTACCAGAGAGGAAAGGGGGGACAAAAAAGGTAAAGGAGGTCAAATACATGGTGACAGAAGAAGGCTAGTTGATGAGGACACAATAGAGTATACAGATGTTGTATTATAAGGTTATACATCTGAAATTTATGTAATGTTATGAACCAATGTTACCACATTAAATTTAATTAAAAATTATAACATTAGGAAGTAAAATACAGGCCTTTGATTTCCTTTTTGGAAGTAGAAAGGATTAAAATGGCACTAATGGTTTTTATTTGAAGACCTGTGGAGGTTCATTTTGGTTGTAAGAAGAAATATGCAGATACAATACAACAGGAGAGACAACAAAACTGCCTCCACAAACCCGTTTGTCTATATTATGATTTTAGTAGAAATTTCTTTATTGAAACTCTATTTTGTCCTCACCAAATTTCAGTCCTACAGAGAACTTTACACTGCTATTCATTTACTCATCTAATAGTACTCTTATTTTTGCTTGAAGTAGTTAAGCCGATCATTTAAAAGTATATATTATTTACTCCCATTTGCTTTTAACTTTGAATTTATGTAATATTTCTTATGAAAAAAGCATTATACTGAGAAGGTAGAAACAATTTTATGAGGATCCTCAGGGTGTAACAAAAGTTCTCTCCACATCACACTCCACGCACCCCTGCTCTCTTTTGCTCTCTTCAGAGACTTCTGCCTGGGCTCTCTCTAAACGATTGGCTTTTATTACTTAAAGGGTCAAAAAGACGTCTCCTCTCATCACTGCCAGAAAAGCTTTTGTGCTGTGCTTACAGCTTTCATTTCTTTGAAGCCTCTGTGCACTGTTTCCACTTGACCAACACCACAGGGAGTTCAATTATCAAAGAATCACTCCTTTCTGAGAATTCTTGAGGAAAAACACTCTCATTTTGAGGTAAGATAGCAGATGCAATAAGTTTCCCACTCACTCCATAGGATATTAAACAATGTCAAATTGAATTCTCCCTAGTGCAAGGTTTGAAGTGTACTTTTTCTCAGCTACAGAATGGGCAGAGTACATCCACGTCATGCCAATGGAGGCAATTTTGCTAACCCATTCTCGTGTTATTTCTGGATGCTTTAGGACAAGCTTTCTTCTGCCCAGGACATTCCCGAGCCATTCATTTCTCATGGCTTATATCAGTACACTCCAACACTTCCTGTCAACAGGACTAATGTCTTATTGAAAAAGACTGGAGGGAGGGAACATTTTGTGATGTACCAGATTATTTTTGTTGAAATCAACATTTATTGAAACAAATGTGCTATGAAAGGGTGATTGAGATTCTTTATTACTAATATTTAGATTTATATTCCAATAGAATTTTGAAAAGACAAAGGGGAAAAGATGCTATGATTTATGTGTTCAGCATCCAGTACATGTCAGGCGTTTGTTTCATTTCGTTGTGTCATTTAATCATCACCACAGTCGATGAGGTAAATGTTTGTGATTCACATTTTGCACAAGAGAATAGGGCTCCAATATACTAAAGACTTCCCTGATGTCACACACTGGACAGAAAAGATCAGAGCATGAACCAGGTTTCCCAGATTCCTCATCTGTGCTCATTTCAATGATCTCTTCATTTTAAATAACATCTTTCAGTGATAGGAACATATATCTATCTCATAAAATTTAGACATTATTAAACATGATTCTTGATTATTTTCTGCAAATCTGAAAATATAAGAACACAAAATTCATAGGTAACAGTACTATGTCCATTCTTTTGTGAAGAATAGAATTGAATTTGAGAACACACACCAGAGTAAAGCTGATTTCGTTCCCAGGATATTTCCGTGGAAACTGAGCTAAATAATAATGAATGAGAATCAACTCTTTGGTATTTTCTTAAGAAATAGAACCATCTGTTTAATGTTCTAATGTACTGGTTAGAGTGACAGTGTGTGTGTGAGCATACACATACACTTTAGAGGGACACATCATATAAGATGTTGAATTCCAATACTTCCAAATTCCATTTGCATAGTTATAATTATGAATGTGAAGTCTAAACTTAGATGAGCTGGCTCATGTCCTGGTGCCACCACTTAATACATAAATTACTTCAGAAAAATCCTATAGCATCTTAGCATGTTTTTTCCTTTTATATGATGTGGAGATATATAATATATAATATATTATGTAATATATAATATATAATATAATATATTAGATATAGAATATCTAATGTATGTGTATCAAACAGAATCCATGTATTTTCAAGCATCAGAAACCCTACCTCAGAAAGGAAATTTTATCCTCATGGAATTAAATATTCCAAAAGCAGGATTGGCTTGAAAATGACTTCATTTGGGACTCAAACAAGGTCATCTGCATCCATCTTTAGGCTTGGTCCCCTTTTATATTGGCTCCAAACTCAGGCATAGAGTGGGCCTCTGGACAAATATTGACTACAGGAATTTCAAATGCCAAATCTGTGTGCCCACTGGAGAACATGTAAATTTACACACTAGAATTCCCAGGTCAGGCACTGAGGTTCATCTTATAAAATTAGCCTGTATTATATGTCTATCTCTAAATCAATTACTGTGGTCAGTTGACAGGGTACTCTGAGTGGCTTTGGGCATCAAATTCTTAAGAGAGAACTGGGCTGAAGGTATACATTTTGGAGTTGTTAGCAGATGGCAGGTATTCAACTCATAGAATTAGATACAGTCACTGAGAGAATATAGAGAAGAGAGGAGACCCAGGATTTGAGCATTCTAGCACTTTAATATTAAGAGTTGAGAGAAGAACCAAAAAAAATGATACCAAGAAGGAAAAATCAAATGAGGTAAGATAAAAATAAAGAGGATGTCTTATTCTGAAAGCCAAGTTAATTATTTTTTTTTTTTCTGGGAGTAGAGAAAGATGAACAAGTCAAATGTTACTGATAGAATAAACAAGGACAAGACCAACAGGAGCAAAGAAGAAATCATTGATGACATTGACAGTGATTCTTTGGAGTGGTGGGATCCAGAGCCTAATTGGAGTGGGTTTAGAAAAAGGGAGGAGAGAAATTGGAAAAAGGAAGATTAAACAACTCTTTCAAGGAATTTGCTGCAGAAAAGGGGCAAAAATAAAAGAGTAGTAGTTGGCAAAAAAAGTGGAGTTATGAAAATTTTTCTAAAATAGGAGACTAACCCTGTATTCAAATAATCATAACAATGATTAAGAATAAAAAATTTAATGATAAAGAAAAGGGAGAATTGCTGAAGCGATGTTCTAAAGAAGGTGAGAATAAGTGGGATCCAAAAGACAGACTGATTTTGGATAGGAGCATGGAAAATTCACCTGTAGTAACTGGATGATAAAAAAGATGGCACAGCTGTTGGTAGATGGTTAGACACAGTGGTGGAAATCGCACATCTCCCTCTGACATTTTCAGTTTCTTGGTGAAATAAGAAAATTCATAAGCTGAGAGTGAGAATGGGGAAGTATTAAGAGTTTGAAGAGAGGGGAGAAACAGTGAAATTTTTTTCAGGACAATCGGAGGATAAGTAGACATGGAGGATGAAGAATATGATGACTCAGAAGCATTTTAAGGGCCCATTAGCAGCTGTTTTCATAAATTTAAAAAAGACCAGTCAACTCAGTTGTATGTTTGTCCTCAGTCACATGTAACTTCTTGGGGACAGGCATACAATTGACAAAAAGTTAGATTTAACCAGGCCCAAGATATTAGCACGATAGATGAGTGGGAATGAGGCAAGAGAGTCAAGGAAGCGAGAGATCTGATGCCACTGTCTTGGCTTAAGTGACTATCTTCTCTTAAATGACTGCAACGATCTCCTAAATGTTATCCTTGTCTTATCTCTGGTCCTCTCAGCTTCCTTCTGCCCATTATAGCCAGAGTGGCTTTCCTAAAAACAAACCTGATATCACTCTCATATTTAAAACTCTTTAATGGATACCCACTGCCCTAAGGATAAAGTCCAAAGTTCTTAATTAGATTTCTGTGAGCCTTTATGACCTGGCAATGCCTACGCTTAAGCCCCGTTTCTTTCTACACCCCCTTCACACTCTTGAATTCTGTCAGAATTAATTGGTTTCAATTCTATGCTCTTTCTAACCTCTAGAAGAATCTCCTCTCATTTTCACATTCTTCTCCTGGGTAACTCCCACTCATTCTGCAGGACTCAGCGAAAACATTGATTCTTTAAGGAGGTCTTCTCTACAACCCCAAGGCTTTTTGTAGTCCTCTACTCTCATCTGTTTTTGAGTCATAGTATTCCTTTTAAAGAATATTTCTTCCCTATTTAAATGAAAACAAAATCACCTTAGAATACCACTAATCTAGATTTTAGGTTAATTCTTTCCTTCTATATTATAGAGTGCATGGTTCTACACCTAGATCTCTGACAAGCAGGACCACATATCTGTACTCAAATAACTTTTAATCTCAGTGAGATGATATGAATAATACCCAATACTAACATGTACCCTTAAAGTATTTTATACTATATAATTTAATGGTCACAACAATTCAATTTTGTTATTATTGTAATCATTACTATTTGCAGATAAAGTACAGAAACTTTAAAGAATATTTCAATATCACACAGACAAAAAATCATGTAGCTGGAACTTAGTATAAAACTTAGTATGAACTTAGTATGAAAGTATAAGTTTATACTCATATACAGTATCTCCCTATACTTATAGTATACTGTACTCACATATCTCATCTTCCTGTACTTCCTATACTTATACTATACTGTACTATACTCATAAAATATATAAATTTAACCAAATTACTATAATTTTTCCACTGATCTCCTTTAAGTCCCAGCCAGTACACCATGGCAACTTTTAAGGCTGTGAGGTTTTTTTTTTTTGTCTTATTTTTTTCAAAATTTATTTTAACCAAGATTATTATTTCTGGTTAGGAACAGAGACTTCCTTATATTTTGTATAGCATTCATGTTTTACCACCTACTGATATTAAAATAATTACAATGCACATGATCATTCACGTTTTCTCTAACTTCAAATGAAATCAGAAGATTTGAATACTCGATTTTTCTGGAAAAATTAGAAAAGATAACCAGAAGAATAAAAAACTTGATTAATCTGGCTCAAATGCAGTTTTATATTTCCTTCAAACACAGCTATCACTAATTTAAAATCCTTTTATAAGATCAGTCTGTTATGCAGCGATTAATGGCTAGGGCAATTTGTCTTCCATCATGCAGAAGCTAATATTAGATAACCTCTACTCATAGACAGACATGCTACTTTAAGCTTTCCTTTCAGAACTGGGCCAGCTCTCCAGAGAACCCAGGCTTCCTTATTTGGAAATGGATCTATAAATTGACTGATACTCACACATACCAAAAAGTCTTTGTGAAGGTCAATCTTCCCATGTGCTGCTCACTGAAAAATAAATGAAGGAAGACAGCTTTTACAAAATATTTACTTTTCTGGAATGAAAGTATAAGTTTATACTCATATACAGTATCTCCCTATACTTATAGTATACTGTACTCACATATCTCATCTTCCTGTACTTCCTATACTTATACTATACTGTACTATACTCATAAAATGAAACTTAGGATTTATGGTTCTGATGTTAGGACTGCACTAGACTACCAATTTTTCTTGTAATATTTACAGTATCTTAAAGATATTTCAGAATACAATTTCTCATATTCAAGGAGGCAGCCACCTTGCCCTTTTAGTGAGTTAAAGGGCAAATGGAAAGCATTATTGCCTCTGAAAAGGAAAAAAAAACAATGTAAGGACGACAAAGGTGTTCAAAGAACAAAAGGCAACTTAACAAGATAAGCAATGTGCAAGAAATCAGTTGTGCAAGAAAATCAGTAAAAGTCTATTGCCTTTGGAAACATCAGAGAAGTTTCTGATTTAAAGTATTAATCCTATTAAGATAAAAATTTGTCAATGAGCTCAGTGGAAAAATTGAATTATACTTTAACCCATGGTTGGATGAGTTGGAGAATGCCTTTCAGGACAAAGAAATTAAATAAAAATAAATTCAATTCTTCCTTGATGCAAGACATAAATATTCCTCAGCCACAATTTTTCCCTTACACAAAAAAAAAAAAAGGATAAATTAAATGCTACTTAAATAAAGACCTCTAGGGAATGAGTAAAGCTACTATCCAGGAAAAAATTTTTTTCTCTCTACCCAATAATTACTTGAAATCTCGCCACTAGTGCTATATCTTCTTTTCTTGGGTTAGTCTCTTGCATGCTCATAGTCTTCAGGTTTTCCAGTCTCTCTCTCTTCATATAATGGGATTCTTTCCCACCCTACCCCATTATAGGTTGTTGTTGATATTGCTACAAGTGAGGAAATGCTTCAGAGAGGGCTGGCCCCTGACTCAGAGCAGAAAGCTTGAGAATCCACTTTTGTTTATTGAATAATTATGAATTGATTAAGACAATTTTGGTAATTTCATTGCCTATTGACAATGATTGGTTGTGGATTACCATATCACATAATTTAGGTCAATGAGAGGTGAGGAGAAGATAGCTAGGGATTCTGAAAAAGATTTTCTAGATCTTAAAATGGTACATGAGGATCTGCACCCCCTCCTTCACTGAGACCACAGCAAGAGCTGGCTGACAAAATGAGAAGAGGAGAATGGAAAATAGGCCTATCAGTATTAACTTTTTCCCCAAAAAATAATCATAATATTTCACCGAAATGATTTGAAATGAAAGTTTGGAAAAATAACACCAGTATCTATTGATAACCATAGAAAAGGAATTTCAAATGGTAGACCAATTCAGTTGATAAATATCCTTATCATTTCTCACATAGTAGTTTCTCAATAGTAGTTTCTCAATATTTCAAAGACTCTTTGGATTCTTGTTGACTTTTTGTGTTTTGTATCTTGCTGTACATGGATGCCCAGTACAGCTCATCAAGAACAGTTCCTGACCTACATCTCTGCTTGACTTCAGTAAAAATAACATGTGACTCAGGATGTTCCCCAAACACCTTTCTCCTCTCCATCTTCATATTTATGACTCCTCATGTCCAGTTTAATCTTTAGCTACACACATCCAGTATATTTCTTGACTCTGATATCCTCTATCTTATATCAGGACCACTTTGTATGTATATGATATGATCAAAGCTACCTCGGCTGCTACTGTCAGTGGATGGAGCCCCCAAATGGTGTCCATGAGAGCTGTGACTTCTGAGCAATAGAAAATCCATTTTCAACTCTTATTGCAAGAATAAAATGACTCTAAAATAAAAGAGGAGGCAAAACAGAAAAACAGCTACAGTTCTGAGAAAAGAGATAAAAGCCATTTCAGGTGTTAATAAGAAAAGTTATTATTTGGAGAGCAAGCAATTCGTAGAACAGATGAGTTAGGAGAAGTAAGAAAGGAAAGAAGAGTCTCTGTAGAAATCATTTGATTATAACTTAGTTCTTGAAACAAACTGAACAACACCATTAACAAGAACTCAACAATAAGTCTTCCAATATGGTAAAGTGACACTTCATCTGAGACAGCATGCACTTAGACCCAGGCATGTACTAGGACTCAGAACTTGCAAGATAAGTTTTCTCACAATTTTCCTGTGGTGATTTCAATCATTCTCCAAAAATTCTTATTGTTTTCACAAAATCTGTTCAGGTATTTTGAAATATAAGTAGTTTTACTGAGTAGTTTGTTTCTATTGTTTTTAATAAATGCTCTAAATTATCAAAATAAAACAAATAGAACTTTTTGGTCAGGGCCTCATCAGGAAACAAAACGCTTATTGAAATTGGGTTCATTTGAGGAGTGTTTAATTAGGGACCATTAATAAAAATATCAACAAGATGTAGGGAAATCACAGAGAATATAAATCCTCTAGGCTGGTAACAGGATGCCTCCTTAGTAATCCTTAATGGTTTAAGCCTTAGCATACTCGTAGTACATTTGAACATAGTGTTAATCCCCTTTATTCTCCATTCTTATAAATCACAATTTTCCTTCCCCCAACTTAAGCTCCATCTGGCTAACGATTTACTTCAAGACTCAAATCAAGTGTTACCATCCCTGGCAACACTGTATATTCCCAATAACTAGCTGGAACAGAATTAGAATCAGCTGAATAAATCAGAAAACCCATAAAGGAGTGCCTTACATACAACAGAAGTTTCTTATTCATGTAAATTGGATCACCTTAGGAAAACCCACAAACCTCTAGGAACTGTTCTGTAGAAAATAAGTAAACACACACTGTGTGGTAGGAGCCTTGGTCAAACAGAGGTGGTCTACAAAGCTTATAATTGTCAGCTCATAATTTTAAAATTGAGAAACACTAGTTTCTACAGTTTTATGATAATGTCTAAATATTTACTAGATAACACTGAACCACAGGGCACCATTTTAAATTACAAACAACAGCAACAACAACAACAAAACTGGAGAAAAGGACTTGAGATACACTGCAAACACATTTTCTCTTAAGGCTACCAATAAATGTAATAAAGGAGGGATCTAGTCATGTGAGCTCTTTGAAAATAGCTCTCTCAATAATTCCCTCTTCAGTAAGGGTAATAATTGCCCAATACTAGTCATGCTCTGCTTAACAACAGAGAAACATTCTGAGAAATGCATCCTAAGGCAAGTTCATTGTTGTGAGTATTGTAGAATGCACTTATGTGAACCTAGATGGTATAGCCTACACCTACTACACACCTTGCCTAGACGGTTTAGCCTATTGCTCCTAGGCTGTAAGCCTGTACAGCACGTCACTGAACAAAACAACATAAGATTAAATCAAGCACAAAAGAATATGATACAATCTCATGGTAAACTTGAGACATATGAGGCCACAGCCAATATAAGATGGCATACAGTAAATTTTTTTTATAAGTAGAAAGAGCACACACTAAAATGACAACAAAAGCATACTATAGTAAATACATAAGCCAGTAACATAGCTGTTTATTATCATTATCCAGTTTTATATACTGTACATAATTGTATGTGCTATACTTTGATACGACTGTCAGCATAGTAGGTTTATTTACACTAGCATCACCACAAACATGTAAGTAATACCTTGTGCTACAACTTTACTATGGCTACAATGTCACTAGGAGATTTTAAGCTTCATCATTATCTTACAGGATCACCTTTATATGTACAGTTTGTCATTAACTGAAACATCGTTATGTGGGGTATGACTGTACATGGTTCTCTAATTGTAAATACATTTGAGGAACTGGCGAGAGGATTATAGAGTTCTGCTAATGATAGTTACTACTTTCAAAGTGCATGAAACGCAAGGAAATATGTGAATAGACACTCCTTTACTCAGTGTCCTAACTGTCAAGTACATAAGTACATAGGGAAGCTGTATACATCTGCACCCAGATATTCTAAACAGAAAACTCAGATCTTGGTCTTTGTTCCAGTAACATTAACCTCATTTGAAAAAAATATATAACATTTAGAGGGACATTCCTGCCATCTACTGTTACTGCCCTGAATTTTATCTGATTATATTGGCTACTCTAGTCTAGTATTAATTTCAAGAATTTAATATTGAAAAGATTGAGATGAGAAAGAGTATAGCACATGTTTCTTCTTGATTCTTAAAAATGTGATTTTGGAGCAAGTAAGACATTTTTTAATTCAGATGATAGAAAATCATTTTAGAGAGACTAATTTTTTGTTCATTAGCATTTTTGCACTGACTAACAAGGTAGTGGGGTCCACTTAGAGTAAATATTGTGATCATACTCTGAGATGTGGTTGGGATTTTGTCAGTGACCTCAATGTCTCGATTGGAGCCTTCAGGGTCTATCTGTGTCTCTGTCTCTTAACCAGTTCTTGTTCTTGCTCCTGCTCTCATTCTCGGTCTCCCTCTTTCCATTCTTTCTATCTCATATTTGTTTCTTACACCTCACATTAAGTATTTTACAGCATTTTTTTTGATAATTTTATTTTATGGAAAACAACAATCTAAATATAGCTTCTGGAAGAAAATAATTTCAACTATTGGAAGAGGGAAGGGGTTTGAATATTTTTGATATGTTCATGCTTGAGTACCAACCAAATTAATAACTCCTAAGAATCCAAGAAAAGGAAGGAAGGAAGGAGGGAAGGAGGGAAAGAAAGAAGAAAGGAAGAAAGGAAAGAAGGGAGAGATGAGGAAGGGATGAAGGGAGAGAAGGAGGGAGGGAGGGAGAAAAGAAGAGTGGGAGAGTATGGGATGGGGAGGGAAGGAATGAAGAACAACCCTTCAAATCCAGAAGATGTGATTTGTGAGAGACTAACCAAATGAGCTGATTCCAATGAGTCCTGTGGCATTTGATTGTCTATGACACATTTTAAAAATTGGTAAAAAATAAGGAAAAATTTAACATTGCCTCATGACACTTAGAAATTTACTTGGTAAAATTCCGAAGAATTTTATTTAATTGGCAGAGACTCAACACAATAAACTCTCCATTAAGCCTGAAGTGTAGAAATGAGAATAAAATTCTAACTACATTTTTTACTGCTTTTGGTGCCATAATATGAAAATATATCTCTCTACTCTGGTTCATACACACATTTTCAGGCAGGCTTTACAGAACAGAATTTAGATTAGACTTTACTATGCAGTGCATTGCTACAGGTGTTCTGGAAAAAAACTCTTTCTGGTTTAAATGTTAACTCCCAAATACAAAAGCCCCAGGTTTGCTTTCATATGTCATGGTAAAAATTAGCTAGAAACAGTTTTAACTGTCTTGAAAAAGTGTTTAAATTGGCTCTAAAGTTTCATCTTCCAGATGGGCAGCCTTAAGCAGGCCCTGCTGAAATAGCATATTAAAGGCCTAAATATGCCTTCAGTCTACACATGAATTCCCCAGGTTGACAATAAATGTTTAAAGAATTGCTGGTGTGTCACAAAAACAAAACTGCACCTTGTGTCTATGTAGGATGGTTTATAAATAAATCTGTTTTCCACTTTTCCTTGTCTGGTAATTTTATTTAAAGGGGCTGAACCAGCTGTATTTTTAAGAGCTTACCAGTATGCTGAGCCACATGTCTGGGGTACATAATCATCGGAAGCTACAAATAGCTGCCACTTGGAGCCATGCATATGTTCTATAGATGCTACCAATATACACATTTATGTTTCCAAAAGAAAACATGGCTCTCCCTCAGAGACCCAGATGATGCCACTTGAACGGCAGTAAAATTATAACTACATTCATTCATTTACAAACAAATATTTCTCTAGGCATTGCTAAGTACTGGGACTGCAAAATAATGGCAATCATGATAACAATACTGATATCAACAACTAGGCAACCACTGTCATTCATTGAACAGCCATTATGTGGCAGACATAGCATTTTACATCTAATTGTATCCCAAATTCTTTGAGGTGGATATAATCCTGCTTATGGATATGAACCTTTAAGCCCAATGGTTAAACTTTAGAACTAAGATGAAGTGTCCAAACTGGGATTTATTGTATTTTTCTATTCACATTAAGTAAATTGCTTAGATTGACTGTAAGGAAAGCCACCTGCATTTAAGATGGATTAACACTCTATTGGTGTGTGACAAACACCCAAAAGGCCCTAACTTTAGGGGAAAGACAACTCCTAAGTACAAAAAATAGAAGACAGCAGAGATGGCAAGGGCGCTTCCACCCTAAGTGCACAATGGAAGGTACAGAGTAATATGGGTCCATTAAATAGTTTTTGAAAGTTTTGAATTCCAGAATCACCAAAGGCTTTCTTTACTAAAAGGTATTTAGGACAACAATGGGAAGACTTGCTGCTTTTTATTGAGTGCTAACTCTGGATTAGCAACTGTATTAAGTGCGTATATATTTTATCTGATGTAATCTTTCCCATGAAGTGAGTGTAGTTTCTTCTATTGTTTATTGAGGCTTGGTGAGGTAAAGCGGAATTCCTTAAATTCATATTGCTCATAAATTCAAAACCAATATCTGAATCCAGTCGATGATCTTCACCACCACTCCTACTGCCCTTGACATTTTTACATAATTAATAGAGAAAGAAGATAATTGACACTGAAATGGATTCTACTCTTTTTAAATCCAGGTATAGTTGACATATAACATATTAGTTTCAGATGTACAACATGATGATTGATATTTATGTGTATATAACAAAATGATCACCATAATAATTCTAGTTAACATGTCTCCATACAGTCACTAATTATTTTCTTATGATGAGAACTTTTAAGATTTACTCTCTTAGCAACTTTCAAATATGCAATTTTAAAAATATGTTATACATAAGTGATATTATACAGTGTTTGTCTTTTTCTGATTTATTTCACTTAGCATAATGGTCTCAAGGTCCATACATGCTATCATGAATGGCAAAATTTTCTTCATTATGGGTAAATAATAATCTATTGTGTTATTAAAAAAATATCTCGGTAGTATTTTAAAATTTTTGTCTATATAACCCAAGGATAGTGAATGTATTTGTGTGTGTGGGTATGTGTTTCTGTGTATGAATGTGTACGTGTGAATTATACATATGGAAAAAACTGAAATTATATACTATACTTTTACAGGGATACATAAATGAGTTTTGTATTTTTACAATTCTGAATTTTCAAACTTTTCTATAATGAGTACATATTTTTTTCTTCATGATTAGAAATTAATTTCCCCAATGTAGTTATGTGTGTATATATATAGTCATATGCACATATATAGTCATATATATGCATATATGAGTGTGCATACATGTGTATGTACATTTTTATGTGCGTGTATACGCACATGTATATGATACATATCAACAAAAATGTCAAATAGCTAAGTGTCACAAATCTGTAAGTGACCAAAGCAGACTATCGTCTTCTAGAATTGACATATCTAGGATAAAAGAATAATTCTGAAATTTTAATTTATAAATCAATTATTTTAATAATTAATTTGTTGCTTTATTGTACAGGAACAATTATGTCTCAGCACTGTGATAAACAAGATTTTTTTGATAGCCACTACATCGAATATTTAGGAAAGTAAATTAATGCCAGGTATCTTTTGGCTCATTCTGCTTAAGCTTCTTCTGCTCATGATAATGTTACCACCTGTTACATGTGATGAACAAAGGAAGCAAAGCTAGTACTCATCTGTTATATTACCTTTTCTAAGACTAAAAACTACCAAATAGGACTTTTTATCACAAAATTTATGACCAAAATGTAAATTCAGTAATTAAACACTAGAGTTCTTAAAAGTTGTTTTATTTAAAGTTGTATATACTAGTCTCCAAACAATTCTGTAAACAGAAAAATTAATATGACTTAATCTTTATTTTTTATTTTTGAACATTAAAATGATTTATTGCACTTTGTTGGCTCCAAAGAATATAATGTTCTTCCTAGAATTTGTCTACGTAATATATTCCTCTTAACATTCAGAAAGATCAGTTTATTTCTCTATTTCATTATTTAAAAGTTTTTAAAAGTGTTTGTGTAAATATAATTAACAATTTTCACAACCATTTCATTACTGTTTGATTTTACTACTGCAGTAATAAATACACATTTATATTTCAAATTAACTGATAAAATTTTATCATGAAAAAATTTCACTCCAAGTTACCTATATTTGAAAGTGAATAATGAGGTATTAACAATAGATCTGAAGCATATATTCTTGTTCCTTGTTTATACCACTGGTTTTATCTGCTTGGCTATAATGGTAATCATCTATATGATCATTCTGATCACACTGTGTGTTGACTATGCCAGAAATAATGTTGCAGGAAGAGGAATTTGGACTTTCAAATCCAAATGTTAGACTTTGACCAAGTGCCAAAGCCAAAACCAAATTTTGACACATTTCTAAATTATGTCCATCCTTTGGCAATAGTCCCTCATATCACCATGGGAATTAGGTGCTACTGCTCCAAGATAGAAATAACCAAAAATCACTGAGACCAGCACTCCTTTACACAACACTAAGGGCTTAAAAGATTTTTACTTGTTTGACTTGAGATATAAAAATATGTATACATACATATATATACACACACATATGTGTGTTTATATATTTATATATATATATATCTATCAATAAAAAATTTATATATATATATATATATATACACAAATCCTGAGGCCAGTGTGTATTACTTGGATGTTTTATCCATTATAGTTTGCTTACTATGTACTATTTTTCTTTAGCATTCATTTTAACATTTTAAAGTATTAAACTATAATTTTGTAGAATTAATTTATTAATAAAGCTTCAGTAATGAGAAATTATAGAAGCCTTTTCATTCTGAAAGGGCAAAAATAATTCTTATTGGTTGAGAGGTAATATTGTAAGAAACTTTTACTATCAGTTCTCATAAAACCGTTACTTGGACAATTTAAGAAATTGCCTGACAACCATTTTTCAAACACTGTTCTGTGTAATTATTGTTTGACACTTGCTTTTTGAAGTTGTTTGACCAGAGAATATTTTTTAAAAGGCTGTATTCTCCCTGATCATTGACCTGAATTGCTAGCTTGACATGATTCAATATTGTAGCAATGTTTGGAAGTCATTGCCCCATGGGTACAACAGCCTGCTTTTAGAAGACTCCAATTGAACTACCTCATCCTATTGTATGTCGCTTTAGGAGCATCTGGTGCAAATCCATCATGAACCTTGCATTTGTGCTCCTGATCTTGCCATTTGACCTAGTTGGATCATGTGAGAATGTGACTTCTATTGTAACAGGATAACAGTTTTGAATGAATCTATAAACATTTTTAATGAACATTATGTCCTGAAATCAAAATAGTTAAACGGTCTAAATATTATCTAGTTTTAATGTGTACTTGGGTTTATATTTATTTGGCCAAGACTGGTCCTTTTCTCCATTGTCCATAGAACTTTCAGCTTCTTTTGATGTATTTCTAAGGTGCTATAATGAAGTACAAGGATATCTTTAATTAGCTTGCTAGGAAGAAATGCAATTGATGTTATTCAGGTCCTTGCCCATCTCAGCATAGCCATAATATCATTCAGAAGAAATAGGAATAATAAAACAATGGGGAAAAAGATCCAAAAACAAGTGAAAAAAATTACCTAAATAAATATTCAGAAAGTGATTGTGTGCTGCATTAGAAAAAGAGTACTCTCCCCCACTCCACAAGCTCAAAAAACCCAATCCAACGGCATATGTATTTCAGGTATTGTTTGATTGTATGATTATTTCACATAAACATCTAAATATTTAACTATTTTACGTAGTTATATTTATAAAACTCGTGAATTTCCCTCCAATCAAACCCCAAATAAACTGCAAAACCCCCCAGATCTTATAAAATATTTCCCCTCATTTAGTCATTATTTATTTTTCTGAGTTTTTTTCTTTTTTCCTGGTTCCAATCTATCAATAAAAAATTTAAAAATTTGGTTGTGAGATTATTGGTTTCTTTTTTATATTCTTCTGTAATGATGGAGTTTTTAAAATATCTACTTCTGTTTTTAGAAAAAAACAAATTAATTTTGAGAAATGGAAGACTAAGTAGAACTAAAAAGATCCAAAAAATAAATATCAGGAAAAAAATGTCTGTAATTGAAATAAAATGTTGATTATTTTTTAAGACATTATATATTCAAGAAAACATTCAATAGACAACTTTTTCCTTCAAATGGCAGTTTTGACACAAGAATACCTACATATTTAAAAGTAAAATAATATTAAATTCAGAAATTAAAGAATTAAGAAATTAAATATTCTTTCAGAAATATAAGTGGTTACTTGGACTTTCCACTTATTTTGTTTGTAAACATAAAAAAACAGTTAGAGGAGGTTCTGATAAGATTGTGGTCACATAGGATAACTCGGCTAATAAGAATCAGAACTCTGCACCTGGACACACCAATGCTACCTTCCTACTAAAGGGCTAGCATAATAAGCTTAGGTAAAGCACACAAATTTGGAAACACCCTGGCCGAATTGTGCTCCTGAGGCATGATGGTGTAGTGAACAAGCTACAGGTTCTGGGATTGCCATGAATGCATAGATTTTCAGTTTCCCCAAATCATAGACAATATATTTTTCTTATATTTAAAATAGACACAGTATGACATTTTGGATTTGAGAACAATAAGTCATGTATAAAGATCCTAGAACAGTACACAGGAGATGATTTATAAAAATTAGTTCCCATATCATTCTATGTCTAAAAACTTGGGATGGGGGAGTAACTACAGAATTAATATGACAGTTGTTAAAGTTGGTGGCACTATATAATATTAATAATATAATAACAACAATAATAACAACAATAAAGTAAAGAAGCAGGAGGGAGGAGCAGGAGGAAAAAGGGAAGAGGAAGAGGAAGAGGAAGAGGAAAGCAAGTAGAAGTAGCCAGATTGTGTTAGTCAGTTTTATAAATAATTTTGTTTCTCCAAATGGCTTTTATTTAATACTTTACCTTTGTGTTTTTTATGCATAATTTTATTAACATGGTATTTGGGGTTATATTAGTCTGATCAGGCTGCCATTCCAAAATATCACAGGCTAGATGGCTTAAACAACAGACATTTATTTTCTTGCAGTTTCGGAAACTGGAAGTATAAGACTGAGTGTCTGCAGGTTTGGTTTCTGATGAAAAGCTCTCATTTTGGCTTATAGATTGCAGCCTTCTCACGGTTTCCTCATGTGGCCTGTCCCCTGGCACATGTGAGGAAAGAGAGAGCGAGCGAGCTGTATCCCTTCATCTTATAAGGACGCCAGTTTTCTGGATTAAGGCTCCATCTTTATGACCTTGTTTAACCTTAATTACCTTCTTAAAGACCTAATATCCCAAAATAGTCACATTGGAGATTGTTCAATATACAACTTTGGGGGACATGCAATTCAGTCCACAATAGGGGTGAAGAGGAGAAAGTAAGTGTTAGAGCAGGAGGAGGGTCTCATAGTGAGAATTTTGTTGTGGCAGAATCAAGGAAACTAGTTAGGAATAAAAATATATATATATAGTTTCTTTAATTCACTATTTCATTTTCCAGTCTACTGTTCCTCAAAAGAAATTTAACTTAAAGTCTTGCCCCATATTGTTTTGTTTCATTTGTATCATTTTGCAAATAATAGACCCTTAACTATTTGGTTTTAATTTCACTTGATGAAGAAAAATTATGTCATCAAATAGAGGTTTCTCATTGGCTTTCCATGGCTGACACTAACGTTAACATAACATATTACTTGAGAAAAGGCCTTTTTCTTTTTCTCTCCTTATACAATCATAATTTCCATTTGTGTTTATGATAATTACATTTATCTCCAGAAGCTGTAGTGCTATGACACACTGTCATCAAAACTCTTATAACCATATGGAAAATGTTTAATTTTACTGAAAAACCTGGACAATTATTATGTTGATTGCTTAGCTTGACTAGTGACAGTAGCAGCTCTGTACCACTTGAGTTAATGCTTCTCTGGACCAACTTTAACTTCAAGTTGTCTGTAGGGACTCCTTAGCCTGAGTAGGAAATATCTAAGCATGAATCGTGAGGCTCCACCAAATGGTCTCTTTGCGATACTCAGTGGTGTCGACTGCCCAATATCGTCTCTGTTATTTGGGGCATTTTATTCCCTGGATGGAAAATCGAGATTGATTGTTCTGACCCTCATTTTTTATCCCTTCAGGCAATTAATGAAAATTTTCTTTAGCATTTGATGGAGATGTGTTTTTTACATTAATCCTTTAAATAATTTCTCTTCTTAGTATTAATGTCTACCTCGTATTTTACTCAGTTTCAACAATACAGCAAACTAAACTTTATCTTCCTCTTAATAAGTCCAAAATTATAAAATGATTTTCTTCTTAAAGCTTCAATCTATGTCTTTAATGGAGCTTAAGTGATCAGAAGTATCAAGGTTTAACTCCAAAAGCAGCTGATATTTTTAATATTTTATTTACGATGTAAATTTATGACTTTGAACCCTGATAATCATTGACTGAGGGAAAAGCTTTTTCTTTAAAATGTATACAAATTTTGCTTCCTTAAATAATTTTGAAAATAAAATTAGGATTTGCTTTACTAAGAAGCTAAAATTTAAAACATTTATCTTAAAAGGGACATTGGGTCGTTGAGATTCTTAATTTGAGATTTATTTGATTGATAATTATTCTTATAGTTATGGCTCTAGATAGCTATAGTTGATTATATTTGGGATTGTAATGAGGGGTGTATTATCTATAAACAATATTATTGATGATCGAAATATTAAGGTCTCCCATAATCTTAGGGTTCAGTGAACAATGAAAGTGCCTTTAGGTTTTATAGACCCAGGAAGGTAATATCAAGGGTTGGGATTTGAGTCTGCTGGCTGAAATAAAATCTAATAAGACATAATAAGCCTATCTTGTAAATAACTATTTACTGTCATGATTTTTATAGGAAAGTTACCATTGTATTCTAAAACTTTAATACACGAACCTATAAACTAAGCTTTTATTTGGGATATGCATTGCCATCTAATTTAGCTATTTTCTCATGCTAACTGCTGCTTCCTTGTCACTCACTGCTGAGCTTCAAGCTGACAAAGATACCAAATAGCCCCAGCCCCAGCCTTCTAGAAGGAACAAGTAATTAAGGGAGGATGCACTAACATGCAAATCATTCTGTTTGGCCACCTTATTCCAGAAGCTAAAGTATTTCTTCTTATGTTACAATAATACTAAAGACTATTCAGTACCTATAATTTATTACATTTCAATAGAGTTTTTCCACTGAAGGAAATATTTTTTAAAAATTAGAGAATGCTAACGTGCTATCAAAAAAACCTCATTTACCTACTCACATGTGGCTAATTGCAATTCTCCGTGTACTCGGTCACTCATAAACATGGTACCGTTATTGAATTGAAACAGCTAAATGTTTTAGGTCAGAATTCTATTTATAGCTCTTTACTAAGGGTAAAAGCAGGGAATCAAATTAGATGTAATGTGAAATCTCAACTGTCATTTTACTTGACTCTCTTTTTATGACGAAATTCAACCAGTAGATGGCATTATTTATTTTAGTGAGAATAGCACACATTCGGTGCCATAAAAAATAAGCAATTAATTGCTAAATGTGAAAATGACTTTTTCGTGAGTCTCTCCCAATTGGTTTGTATTCAAATTCCACAAAGAGACATAAAATCAGCACAGATTTCCTCATTCGATAATGGACAAACGCTTGCTTCTGGGACTTTGTATGTTTTTCAAATAATGATGTAAGAAAAGACATAATATATTTAACAATATTAATTTGAGGACTTTGTTATTATCTTTGAAAATATAAATATATGTACACACATATGACATACAAATGTATATATTTTATCTATAATTCAGTCATTAAGGTACAACTTGAAAATTGTTTTCCCAAGTATTGTAGCCAAAACAAACACAGTAAGTATACATTCTGAGGATTTCTTCCTCGCCTAACACATAAATAGTTATAGATTTAACATGAAAAGTGAAAATTTTAAAGAGGCAACTATAAAACTTCCAGGCTGGAGGGGTGGGGTTGAAATGGAAACTTTGTCACTATTAGTCTGCAAATTAATGTTTCTGACCATGTGAGAAAAAATAAGAAAGCCAACAAACTGAAAAAATAAATGATAAAACATTCTATTTCAGTTTTAAAATAGAAAAATAGAATTCAAAACTATAATAATTAAATATTCCCAGTTTTTAATAAAAATAAGTGTTAATCTTGGCAATTAACTTTGAGGGTGAAGCAGAAAAACTAAAACTATATCTACAGCCAGATACAACCTAGTGAAACTTTAGAATATCAAAAATAAAGAAAAAACCCTTAAATCTACCAGAGAAGACAGATTCCCACCAAAAAACTACATTTAGACTATAGGTAAACTTCTCAAGAGCAATAAAGTATGCCAGAAGACAATAACTTACTGTTAAAGTGTCAAGGGGAAGCTAATTGTCCACCTAGAATATACTTAAGAAAGAAGGAAAAATATTTTTAGACATATAAAAATAAAATAATTTACTGTTCATATTTTTCCTAGAAAGAATTACTCAAAGACGAACCATAGCAAGAAGATTAAAACCAGAGAAAAATAATAAAAAACCTAAAAACACAGTAAGCATAAAGTTTGGTAAAATATATTAGCAACTTTAATTAACTATTGATTTTAAAGTAAAAGAATAGCCAATTTAGGGACTAAAAAAAATAAAACTAAAATATTTGTAAATAATAATAGATTGGTGGTGGGGGTGGGGTTAGGGTGGGTGAGGTAAAGCCAAGATCCTTGATTTAGGAAAAAGATAAGGAATAACTTTATATATCATAGGAAAAGAACATGCAGTCAAGAAATAAATAATAAAGAGGAAAAAAGAAATGCATAGTAATAAAAAATTTTAAAAAAGAAAGATAGAATTCCTACTTACTCAGAAGAGTGACTATCCCTAGGGAAAAGAGAAATCAGAATGTAGGCAGTTAAGTGGGGCTTCAAAACATGAGACATGTAAATTTTCCATAATGTTAACAGCTGTTGAATGTGGGTGATAGGTACATAGATATTTATTATATTATTATCTATACTTCCTGAAATATTGCAAAATGTAAAATTAAAACCAAGAAAAAATTTTTTTAAATTTAAAAATTATCTCACTGCCTTGCTACTGAAGTTTAAGAGATATGAAGTGTTTTCCTACAGCTAATATAATAAAGATCCCTGAAAAACAAGTTTTCTTAAAAATTCAAATAAAATGAAATAGAAATGAAAAACAAAACCTGCTTAATCTCTTTTGTAAATTGTATACTTATTTTTACTTTTGAAATCCTTAGTCTCATGTATATTTTACATTTCTTTCAATTGATTTCTGCAAATTCAACAGATTATTTTTGGGTCAGTTCATCCCATATGTACTTAAGATTATCTGCCAGTGTAAGAGCAAACTGAAAATCTTTCTCTAGTATTAAATTTGCCTTAGGAAAAAATACTAGCAGTATTGTAACTATTTTTCTTTTTATTATATGATTATTATTATTATTTGCATTTCTATGAACCAGAAAATCTAACTGGACTAATTGTAGCATTTGAGAAAAAATCAAAAAGAAAAGGAAGAAAGAAAATCTACATTGGCAGTTATTTACTAATGAAAACAAGTTAGCCTTCTCCCAAATTTAAAGGCTGACACTGGTATACACAACCACTTGGAAACATAAATAAATTCAAACCTGGGCACACTAAAAGTTATTAAGGGGGGGGAAAGATGTTAAGGGATTGTTGTTAGGTAGGAGATATGATCCAAGTACTGTAGAACCTCATTCTGATATAAAAGGGATTAAAAAAAATTTGCAGTTTACATAAAACCAATAATTCTCCCACGGAGGGGGAAAAATATGTTGTTTATATTTAGAAGCAACCACAAATGCTTAGATCCTAGACAAAGTAAAAAAAAACACACACAGAAAGTATTCTAATATCAATATGTTTGACAGGTCTGTTGGGAAAAAATATAAATTTAAGTAAATAAAAAACATCAGTGGCCTGACTCAAAATGACAGACTGAGTATATACATTCATTTCCAATCCTGCCAGCAATTCTATTGATATAACAAAAAGAGAATATGTTTATGAAGCATAAATATGTAAAACAAGAATGGATTTCAACAATAGGCCAGATATTGTAATATATATTAATATATATATTAATATATATTAATATATATATATATATATAAAAACAGAAAGTGGATAGGACCAGATGGTAGACAAAATAGGATAGAGAAGAAAACCACAGCCAAAACATATGCAGAGATACGGTATTAAAAGGTAAGCTCAGAGAAATTCCATGCTCAGAAAAAACAGTAAGGACCTCTAGAACAATCATCAGGATCATTGAGTAGAGGCTACAATCAAAGCAGACTGAAGTCAAGCCCTTTTTTTCTGTTTATGAATATGGAGTAAATATTGTCAGTGCAATGATGATAGGTTCCCTTCATGAGTTAGTGTGCTCCAGAAGAAAATAGAGAAAATGGAGGAAAGAAATTAATCAAAGACATAGTAAGCGACATATTTGGAGGTAAGAAAAGTTTCCTCTTTAGATTTATAGGGTTGGTCTAGTTCCAAATAGGATCAATAAGAGTCATGCTTAAATATAGCCTAGAAAAATTTTAGAACCCTAACGTGCTAGTTTCCTGGGACTACAATAACAAATTTCCAAGAACTGTATGGCTTAAAACAACAAAAATTTATTCTTTCACAATTTTGAAGCTGAGAATTATTAAATCAAGGTGTTGGCCATTTGTTCACTTTGAAGATTCTAGGGGAGGATCTTTCTTTGTCTTTTCTTAGCTTCTAGTAGTCACTGGCAATTCTTGGTGTTTCCTGGCTTATAGGCACATCACTGAAATTTCTTCCATGTTATCACATGGTGTTCTTATGTATGTCTATGTCCAAATTTCCCTCTCTCTTATAAGGAAACTAGTCATTGGAATAAGGCCACCTTAATCTAGTATGAACTCATTTTAACATGATTACATCTGTAAAAACTCTATTTCCAAATAAGATCATTCATGGGTACCAGGAGTTAGGACTTGAATGCAATTCAACCCACAACACCTAAAAATAAAAAATAAAATAAAATAAAAAAATTTACAGAATAATCATCACTACCAACAAAAAAAAGAGGTTACTTATAAAGAAGCAAAAATAAAATTGGCAATGGTCTACTCAGCACTGTACGAGAGGATAAAATGGAATAATATCTTCAAAGTATTGAAAAGATACAATTTGAAGCAAAAATACTATTCCCAAAAACTATCATTCAAGTCGAAAATAAAATAGGTTTTTTAGTCATGTAAATCTTCTAAATTTTAGCCCCTGGGGCAAAAATGCTGATTTTTGATGGATGGAACCCATTCCCATCCTCTTTTTCCATAGTCCTATTACAGCCAACATTGCACACATTGTACAATTCTGGACAGGGATAAGGGCGATTTTGTCACTGGAGATCCTAGGAAAGTTTTTTTTTTTTTTTTTGAATGCAGATTCCACCCTTTTTTCTTTCTTCATCTTTCCTACTAGAAGACTTGTGAGAGACCTTAACAGAAGCTGTTCTGTAACTATGAGAAAAAGAAAATTGCAGACGTGTTAGCCCAATACTGTATATCCCTGGATCAAGTCAAGCAGCCGCCTATGTCCAGCCTTCTAGTATGAGACACAAATAAATCCCTACTTGTCTAATCTATCACTGCATGTGTATTTTACTTGCAGACAAAAACATTGTTAACTAATACATCACCATTAGATCCTTTTTGAAGTAATTATCTGTGGATTTATTCCAGCAAAAGAAAAAAAAGAATCTAAGAGAAAATAACATGAAAGGCAAGAAACAGTAATGATCAAAGAAATCAGTTAATTTACAGTTAACACTATACCAGTGTTGGAATTATAAATAAATCAGTAACATTTTAAAACTTAAATCCAAGATGCTTTTAATTGGTAATTTGGGACAGTAGTAAAGGAGAATATAAATGGCAAAGGCTTTTGACATATTTGGAGATTCAATATTAATTTTACATATGTAGAATAGAACATAAGTTTAAATTTCGTATTAACAATTAAGATGGTCACAAAAAATTAAAAATAGATATTTAACTTCAAAACCAATAGATAGAAAACACAATCAAGGAAACACAATTATACCAGTAAACTATAAACACAGAAAGAAACAACAAAAAGCATGGGTAATTAAAAAATGAAAAATAAAGTACAGAAATAATTCTAAACATCGTTTCCCATAATAAAATTCAGTTATTTAAAAAGAAGGGTTAATTATATTTGGTAGTAGATAAAATATAAGACCGCAGCTGTTTGCAGGAGACATACAAAATTAATTAAAAGGCTGAAAATAAAGAGATAAAAATAGAAATCTCAGACAACTGGTAACAAGAAAAGTAGAAATGGTGATATAAATAATATTTAAAAGAATGTATAACAGCTATAAATTTTTGATATCAAATAACAAGGCAAATTAAACAAATATTTAATAAATTCTATATTTTAATAGAAGACAAAAACATTTACTCAGAAATCAAGACTGAATATATAAAATTAAATTAGAAAATGAAAAATTAAATAAAGCAGTTTAAAGTTTTATATATAGCCATATATTAAACATTATATTCAACCAAGAGAAACCTTTGCTATAAAACATCCAAGAGATATTTATAAAATTGACCATACATTAAGTTACTATACATCTGATATATACATTATCAGTGTTTTGTCATACATAATATATTAAACTGAAAATTTAAAAGAAAACAGAGAATAATTATAAAATAAAATTATAAGAAAAGCTTGTCTACATTAACACCTAAATTTAAGAAAATATGTGCAATACTTACACACAGAAAACACAAAACATTGCTGAAAGAAATGGAAAACCTAAAATGAGAGACCATGTACATGAATTAGAAGGCTTGATATTATTGTGATGTAAATTCTAGTCATAAATACATCATTAATAAAACTATTTAACATTAAATAAGTAGAGGTGTTCAGAGATTATATTAAGCTTGCACAGTTTAAGAAATAGATATACAAGGAATTTTTTTAATTAATACAAAAAATGGTATGACCAATAAAAAACAATACTAGCTATTTTCAAAGATGAAGAAAGTAGATAGCCATTGGATAATGTGATTTTAAAAAAGAAAAATGGATCAAACATTAAGAATGAGAAAGAGGACATACTTATTGATATGTTTTTATATTTTTTAATACAAAGAGATTTATATAATTTTTTTGTAATTACTTTAACAATCTAAATGAATAAAATTTTAGAAAATATAAACTACCAGTATGACTCCAGAAATAGAAACCTTACTGTTCCAAAAACTATAGATAACAATGATATAAGTTAAGCATTATAAATATTATTATAAAATATTATATAAATATTAATTCCATTTTAGAAATTAATATCTTAAGACATAGTTTAAAAACTTGTTTAGGCAATATAGTTATTGAAAGGTAGAAGTTTGTCTACAAAATGCATGATATTAAGCACTATATTATGCTATTTAAATATAATTCTGGTTTCATTTCTGCCATAAATAAGATTTTGAGTTACATCTTAGGAAATATCTCTGCAAGTTATACATAAAGAATTTTTTTATTTTTACAAGTATCAGATAATTGCTACATTATGACTCATTTACCTCTAATCATCCCAGATGATATTAAAGATAAGCAACTGATTCATCAATTCTATACACATTAAACATGTATTTTCTCATCAAGTAAAATGGGTGCATATCCAATGGTGATTAACTCACTATTCTTGTACTTAGGCACTCTCAATTTAAAATAGAGTTAATTTCTGTTGTTGGATTAATACTTTAATACTAAAGTACAGAAAGAACAGCAATAATGATGTGAACAAAGTTCAGTAGGTGGACAAAGACAGGAATGACTATGTGTGAAATCAGGAAACAGCCATAATTTTCTGAGCATCTCCTGAGCTCTAGGCAAAATAATGAAATGATAGCTAAAAACTTATCAGAAGACTCTAAAAAATCTAAAAATTATAAAGTATGCCACAATATCCCCCCCAAGGCACAAAAACTACCATTGATGAAAACCAGCGATTCGAAATTGTTATTTTCCTTCAACTCAGTGTTAGAACTAATTTGTCATGAAGACTGACCTGTCAACTGTTTACCTGCAGACACTTTACATATGTTAACGTTTTAATCTCCCCAACAGTGTTATGAAGTAGACATTTTCACCCATTTTACAGATAAGGTAACTTAATTACCTTTCTCTAAAGAAAATAACTGCAGAATATAAATGGAAGGGAAAGAACTAAATTCTAGCTTATTTTTTGTGTGTCTGTGAGACAATAGTGATGAAACAGTACAGGCAGATGGCATTGTCCTAGGTAGATGATCCTGGAGAAATATTTGGAAATCCTAGGAGAAGGGGGAGGAGTTAGGATAAGAAGGGCTGGCAGCAAAGTCTGTGGGGTTTTTCAGTTTCCCTCTCCATTATGTACCTTGGTCCATCAGCAGATCATTTGGTTACGCAAAGTTGGTTGGAACATCATTTAATTTAGGTGGAAGTTCTACTGGAAAGGGGGGATTCCTGCTTCGAGTGGCCCAGGAGTCTTCCTCTAATAACTCATCTGCTCCAGGATCAGATTTGAAATATTAAAAAGCCCATTCTTGGGATCCTCAAAGCAGATTTTAGTTGTTGTATCTCCTATTAGTATAACCTAATTTTCTTTGTTATTTCTGCTTTCAGAACAAAAGCCAGACACAAAGGTGAGATAGGAAAAGTTTGGTTTGGGTTTTCCTTTCCCATACCATGTGGCTTTCTTTCTCAAACCCACTCCCCCAAGTGCCTACAATTCTCATGCTATCACTCCCAAATATACCTAACCTAACCACCTGTCATCACAATAACTTGTCGCTTGTCCACACCCTTAATTCTCCCATGAGGAAGAATCCTTCCAAGTGCTGGAGGATGATAAATGTCAATGTATTATGCTGAGAGAGCTGTTTGCATTTTAGTTGAAGGTACCTGAAACCTAAGTATCCTTATGATGTGCGAATAAATCTTTAAAAGTGGAATTTCAGGTATCCAGACAGACTATGGCAAAGAAATTTTTTGTGTAATTATTTTTTAACCTACAAAAACTGATAGAAATAGACTAGAATTTTTTCTAGGCCCTAAGGGAACTAACACTATTTTGATCTGCAATATGTGGTATTGGGAAGATGCATTTCCTCCAGGTGTATGTATCCCTAATTCTACTTCGGAGGATTACTACAAAGCTGCATAGTTCCTCTGTTCATAAGGCTAGCTCTAGCTACTGCCATTAGACAGAGACATAATGCAAACAACTAGTTTTAACACCTTATTTCTTTATCAAGAGAAGCCACATGACTCTCCATTACAGAACTTTCAGGAGAGACATGAGAACATAATTCAACAAACTATATAGTTTTCCTTTATACTGGAATAGCTTTTCTTTATTTTGGGAGGAAGTCCAGAAAGGTCATAGCTGTGACAATACACCTGGTAATTTAAAACATAAAAAACATTTTTTATGTTTCAAAAACATAAAGAGTTTTTCAGAGAATCAGATAGAAATATAACAATCGCAGCCCAGATTGGTATTTTTAGTAATTGTTATTTTTACTGAAATAATTCCTTTTGTCACTCTTCAAAGCACAGTAGATCCCACCCAGTCTTTTTTTTTTTTAATTATAAACACACACATCCTTATTTGACCTTTCATAGAACATGACACATTTCTATCCAACTGCCTCCTTTTTCCATTTCAAACTAATCTCTGGTGACCTTACCTTACCATTGCTAACAATTTAAAATTAATTTCTGATTGACATACCTCTTACCAAAATGGTAATTTCACAATAACAGATGATATCGAACCTAATATCAATTATTAATGGGGAAAATATTTTTTATTCTAACAAAAGTTGGGCCAAATCTACTAGTTATTGAGTTTCTACCATGTGTTTGTATTTGGATGACAAAATATAAAATAAAAGAAACTCATAGTTTCTAAGTGTCTACTATTGTTTTGGCATTTAAACATAAATAACCTCACTTGAAGTTCAGAGAAGCTAAGCAAGCTTCCCAAGATTATACAGATATATAGCTTCGAAGTAATATGTTTGGGGTTCAACATCAAATCTGAATAACTTTAAGATTGAATAAAGAACCACAGAACATGCTGTTTCCAAGCACAGAAAGATCTCTGACAGTATAGAAAGCTAGAGGTAAGACTAAAGAAAAAGAGAATACCTTGGGAATACAAAACACTTCAGATGAATAGATGAAAGAGAGAGGATACCCCAATTGCCAATAATTCTGTGGCAGGAAATGTGGTGAAGCTTGCTTTTCTGGAAGCAGGAAGTAGAGAAAAGAGACTTCCTATGAATCGAGATCCTGGGGGCTGAAAGTACAAAGTTTGTAGCTGAAGGGATGGTTTAAGTATTGGGGCATGAGGTGTTCTTGACATCAAAGACTAGGCAGGAGTAGGCAATACTGTCACTGAATTTCTGAGATGCCCCTTGCCACCCCTACTCTCCATGATGACCACCTTAGGCTTAAGGTCATGCCCAACTTCTAGCATCACAAAGTGATCAGTAAGACTGATTCTTTGGACATTAGAAAAGCAGCATCCTCTCACTGAAGCAGGAGGAAAGGGATGTTTCTGAGCATAGTGTGTTAATATCAGATCATCCAACTTTCCCTTCATTATTCATATGCAATGAGAAAATGGATGTTTGTGTAAAAGAACTAAAAATGCTATACCTGTAAAATGCTCTATCTCAGGAGGCTCAAGGCTTGAGTAGCATGGAATGACCATAGCTTAATATAACTCTGGGGAAGAGAGGATTTTCACTCTCACTCTAAACAGTGAGAAACTACTGGTAGACCATAAGTGCTAGTTTACATGTTAGCTAATTTGTTGACCATCCTTTTCCCACAGTTACACCACACAGCTTCAAGAACAACATGGAAACAAGAAATTCCCTCCAGGCGAAGGGCTGATCAAATTATTCAGTTGTTCTGTGATGCTAACAAGGACAAATACCTTGGAAAAAGAAAGTGCTGGATTTCGCTATTTATCAGGGAATTGTACGCAAGATGGGTGAGACTTCCCTATTGTTAACATGAAGTTCAGAGTCACTTAGTTTTTATATATTAAAAACAAGTTCTTCATGCCCAAGCTGGTGTGAAGAACAAGTCAGTTATATCAGTTATAGTAGCTACCTTCCTCCAGCATCAGTCTGTCAACTTTCCTAGCCAGATATTATACAAACCTGACTATGATAGTAGCTTTCAAATATTTCTGATCTTGAACTTAAAGTAATGTATCTTACATGTGAAACAGAAAACACCTACATACATATAAAATGGAAATAAAAGCTTCACAAAAAATACCTTGACTACATTAAGTGCACTTTAATATTTTCTCATGCTTTCTTTTATTATTAAAAAAAAATTGTTAAATACTTTGGAACCTGCAGTTAGATAATCATTGGCTTAGATTAGTTCATCAAAGAGAAACTAAAACTGGCTGGATATGCTTTCCTGAAGGAATGAACACATGCTAGTTCCACAGAATCACCCCATTTTCAAAGCACTTGTAAACATCTTTGTGATACTCTGTTGAGGGCAATTTTAATTATACTTACAATAAAAATAGTATTTTCTTCCTTCAGACATCCAATGTCTAGCCCATCTCTACCTTCTTACATATTTTCTATTCACATATTTCTTCGACTTTCACTAACTCTGGTTCTATGATAACGTCCCAGACTTCTTTAATGTTCTATTTTATCTGTGTATTGAGACTTGATCTCAAAAAGGTTATGTGCTCAGCTAAAATTTTTGTGTTTTTTTAATGGACATATTTTTAGAGCAGTTTTAATTTCATGGAAAAAAATGAAGAAAGTAAAGTTTCTCCCTGCCCTCCTCACACATGCATAGCCTTTCCCATCATCAAAATTCCCCCACCAGAGTGGTATTTGTTAAAATTGATGAACCTATATTGATAGATCATAATCACCCAAAGTTCATAGTTTACATTATGGTTCACTCTCAATATTATACATTATATGGGTCTTGATACATGTATGATAACACGTATTCATCTTTATGGTTTCGTACAGAGTATGTTCATTGTCTGTCCTAAAAATCTGTGCTCTACCTACAACCATCCCCACATTCCCCTACAATCCCCAGCAACTACTGATCTTTTTACTGTGTCTATAGTATTGCCTATTCTAGAAAGTTACATAGTTGGAATCATACAGTATGTAGCCTTTTCATGACTTAGCTTTGCAATAATTTTATTCAATTTTGGATTTTTTTCTTTCAACCATGTTTCTTAAAAAATAAATGTGATATACAGAATAGAAATACACAAAGGCAAGGGTCTTTCTGAAAATTAAGTATATTTTGAATAAAAGGCTTTAAGACAGAATAAATAAGCTAACCTCCAAGTTTATATTGGTTTATTCAAATCTGAGCCCAATTTTAAAAGCTGCAATTGTAAAGACAAAGATTTTGTGTCTTTATTAAGTTCAAGGCTTTTTAAAATAAAAGTATCGATCAGCATAATGAGTAGTAAGAACTGAGAGAACTTGTAGAAAACTTACAGGATAGATAATATTTTTACACTAAAAATAGTAAATACTAGGTAGAAGAGGAGAAGTGGACAGACCTGAAATAATGGAGAAATTAATGTGCTATGTTTGTGGTAATTAGGTTTGTACAGTTGATTAAAAGATTATTTTAAAATTATATCATTTTAAATATAATTTACTGTGTATGTGAATGTAATCACTTCCCTTTCCCTTCTGGAATGCTTATCAAAAAACTAATTTTACAGTTCAATTCAATTTCTGTCAGTTTGATACTTTTTGATCACAGATAGGCTACAGGATGCCCAAATTTGGAGTAAGGGCATTATACACACTCTTGTATGTATGTGTGTATTTTATTTTATTTTATTTTCCTGTAGCTTAATGATCAATTTTGCTATTTTTTTTAATATTACAAAAAGGGTTTCCACCACCTTGTTAGAGAAAGTCAGTTGTCCTTTGCCAGGGGTCCCCAATCCCTAGTGCTGGACCAGTACCCGTCTGTGCCATGTTAGGCACTGGACAGCACAGCAGGAGGTGAGCAGCAGGCAACAAGCAAAACTTCGGCTGTATTTGCAGCCACTCCCCAGAGCTAGCATCACCGCCTCAGCTCCACTTCAGATCATCAAGCATTAGATTATCATAGGAGCCAAAAGTCCCTGGTGCCAAAAAAGGTTAGGGACCGCTGCCTAAGAGTGGTCAAGTGACAGAGTCCTGATCTATGATACATAAGTAGAGGTCAGTGGGTGGGGCTTTCTCAAAGCTTTTTAAAAGAATCTGATTTAACTGCCCTGTTTGAATGGAATTATAATCAGAGAAATACTTTTACCATCTGAAATTAATTAAAGAAGGCCAGAAGGCTCTCCTTAAGAAAAAAAAATCAGCATTTAAAATGAATCTAATGAAAACTGGCAGGAAACAGAAAAGAGCCTAGAGGGGAAGTGTGAAGTGGTGGATTTGTGGGCATTTACTAAGGCAGAGGATAATCCATCAGACTTGAGGAAGTACATGGCAAAGTTTTTCACACAGAAATTCTTTCAGATGAAGATTGTTAATTCTGTTTTTTAAATCTTATTCCATTATTTACTTTTGTATGCTTTACGCTGGCTCTTCTTGCTGAGGTTTGAAGCATAGAGTTGCATGCTGCTACAGTGCATTTGTTCTTAGAGTGCATCAAGAGGGTATCCCCCACACTCACAAAATTACTACCACAGCAACAATTGTACTCCAGCCTGAGGACTGGGTGGGAGGGACTTCTCTTTCTACTCAGTGTTGCCAAAATAGGTGAGTCCTAGGTCTAGTGTTCGCTTTATGGATTCTTTCTTCAGTTTGTGTGGTTAATTGTACCCAAAGATTTTAGAGTCTTTGTTCACAATAAAGGTAATTCAATCAAGAGAAAGTTAGAAATAAAATCAATACATTTGTGTGATGATAACTAAATGAGGAGTTCTTCTACTGGTGGCTTGAGCAGCTCTGGCAGTGTGCCTCTTTGGCTCGGATATAGTACCTCTGCTCTAAGGAGATGGACTCCCTGCTCCTCAGTGCCTTGGGACCAGCCACCTGCATCTAGCATTGTGATCTACTGAGTAGATACTAGGGAGGAACAAAAAAGTCATTAATAATTTATTGACCCTAAAAAAATCCTGCTGCTTCTTCCAGTTAAACCCTAACCTGTAATTTAAAGATGAAATCAGTAGTTTTTAAATTTTTCATTGGCCAGCAAGAAAGATGCTACCGAACAATTGCCCTGCAACAAATAATCCCAAAATATAGTGGCTTAAAACTATTCATTTATCCCACATATTTACAAATTGGTGCTTTGGACTGGGCTCACCTGGGTGATTTTTCTGGGTTAACATGTGTGAATGATCTGCTGCTAGGTTGTTTGGGGGCTGGTAGGTCCAGGCCTGCCTCAGCTGGAATAGTCTTCTCTTCACCTGGCTTACTCTCAGCTCCCACCAGCCAGCCTGGCCTTGTACACGTGGTGATGGCCGAGTTCTAAAGGACAGTGTTACATGCAAGGCCTCTTGAGATCTAGGCTTGGAAATAACACACTGTCACTCCAATCACATTCTCCTTACCAGGCCATCCCAGATACAGGCATACCTTGGAGATAATGCAGATTTGGCTCCAGACCACCTCAATAAAGTATTGCAATTAAGCTAGTTGTAATCTTTTTGCACGTGGCGATTCTTGCCTTCAGTTTATAGAGAGCACAACATCTGTGAAGTGCAATCAAGTGAAACTCGATAAAACGAGATTTGCCGTACGGGGATAAAATAGCCTCCACCTTTTGATGGGAGGAGCTGAAAATCACAATGCAAAGGGCATGGGTATAAAAAGGAATGAGGCTGGGAGTCACTTTTTCAAACTACCACACTTATAGTTGTCTAAGAAGATTGCAAGTCAATGCTGGAAAAACTGGCCTTGGTTGAGGGTATCAGCTTAACCAAAATCTCATTCAGGTAAGAGATTACTTCTGTGGTTTGGGGAGAGTATGAGGCTGAGAAATGCCTTCTTGTTGATTTCTGCTTTGTCACCAAATTTTAAATTGTGTTGTTTTGTTGTTACTGTTTTATTGAGGAAAAATATTTCTAAAACGTAGCACCATGCAACTTTATGCTTCAGACAGTATTTAACAAAAATTTTCTTGAAACAGAAAAAGATGAGAGACATATAATCAAGACTGTTCTATTAGATTAGCTTCATGTTGAATATCAAATCTATGATTCATTCAGATAGCCCTTGTTTGGGGTATAATAATAAAATTTTTATTTAGTCTGGCATTCTCCTCTATTATTTTGTTCAAGCAGGACACTGTTCTGAATTGAACCATGAAATGATTTGTATTGAATAATCAAAATAAAATGTTCTAGAGTGTCATCTGAATTTTCATTTGTTAAATCGTTTTACAGTTATTACTTTGATAATGTAATTTTAATTAGGTAGGAAATTATAGAAGAAAATAAAAAATGAGTCAAATTAGCATAGTTTTAATATAACCAAAACAATCTATAGCATCAGTAAAACAGTGGGTACTATAAAGATCTCCCAGTTTCATTCTTTTACAATGAAGTATTTGTTAACTGTTTTCAACATATTGCTATGATGCTCAAGGACTATTATTTAGCCTGAAAACATAACATTTAAGCATGACCTGAAGCAGGTGAATGAGTAAGCCAACATAGCAGGTGAAGTGACCCAGCAGCTGGTGGGTTATTTGTGTTCTTGGAGCAGCAAGATGATCACTGTGGTTGGAGAAATTGTGTGGCTGGAGAAGTCATTGGATTCAAGATATATTTTGTAGTTCAAATCAATAAGAATTTACAGGTTCTATGAGTATTGTGAGAAATAAGGAGTCAAAATGAATCTAATGTTTTGCCTGAGAAATGGTATAATTTCCATTAAGATGAGAGATGTGGGTAAGTAAGAGAACAGTGAAAGAAATCAGATATTCAAATTTTGATATTTCATGTCTATTATATACCTCATTGGGGATGTTGAAATTTCAGTTGTGTATATATACACATATATGCATCTGGTGTTCAAAAGAGGGGTTCAAATTAGAGATGTAAATTTTAAATCAAAGTTTTATAGTTGTGTATTTAAAGATGATCCAGGGACTATCATTCAGAAAATAAGCATATATAAAAAAGACTGTGAAAAGTGAACGAGAACTCCATTTACCACACCTTCAATTATTTAAAATCTTATAAATCAATGCTGCTGTCTAATACAACTTCCTGCAGTGATAGAAATGTTCTATAGCTGCACTATCTGAAATAGTGGCTGTATTAGTTTTATACTTCTACCATAACAAATTATCTCAAACTTGGTGACTTAAGTCATAAAAATTTAATATCTTGCATTTCTATGCATCAGAAGTCAAGCATGGTCTTACTAGGCTGAAATCAAAATGCTGGCAGAGTTATATTTCTTTCTGGAGGCTATAAAGTAAAATTCACTGTTTCTAGCTTCTGCATTCCTTGGCTTGGCTCCCTTTATTCAGCTTCAAAGCTAGTAAGGCTTCTGAGTTCTCCTATCTCATTATTCTGATCTTTTCTTCTGCTTCTTGTTTCCAATTATAAGGAGCCTTGTTATTACATTGGGCCCACCTGAATAATCCAGGATACTCTCCCTGTCTCAATGTCCTCAATCTTAACCACATTTATAAAGCACACTTTGCATTGCAAAGTAACACATTCACAGGTTCTATGGATTCAGGCATGATCACAACTTTGTGGGAGGCCATTATTCAACCTAACATCATGACCACTATCACCATATGGCAGTTGAAATATGGTTAGTACAGAAACAGACTTTTTAACTTCTATTTAGTTTCAGTTGATATAAATTGAAATTTAAATACTCACATGTGGATAGTAGCTGACTTATTAGGTAGGAGAAATCTAGAGGAATATGGAAGTGAAAAATATAGGGAAATAGTATAATCACGGACCAACATTAAGAGCCCATGTAGGGTTCAGAGTCACAAATTTAAAATAAGACTTAGGCATGGTTGCATTTCTATAGCCTTGATTTAGCTAGTGATGGCAACCATACACTTGGCTTGAGGATACATTATCAGAAAAAGATAACTAGAAAGCAAGGAAGAAAAAAATTGGGGGTTCAAGAAACAATGAACAAAGGGGCCAGGAAAATGTTCTCTTAATTCTAAATGATTCTTGAGGCTGCCACTGTAAAACAATTCTTAAAAGAGAATTTATAAAACAGAAGACTCACAATGTATAAACAATTATAATTTATCAAGATTCAAATGATTAATTCTTGACATTAATGGAAAAATGGATTGAAATATTTCCAAATTTAAGGGCAACTAATAGACTAATAAAATGAGAATTTGGAATTCATCAGAGAGAAGCAACCAAGTTAAACAAAAGTTTTTATAATGATATTCAAAAACATGAACGAGAAAACCCAACACAAGATGGCAGCAAAAAGTTTAAACATATAGATTAGAGAAATTCCATATCAAAGGCAACATGATTAAATCTTTTTTTAAGAACCACACTTAAATGACAAAGGTAAAAATTGAGCAAAGTAATTAGAAGCCAAACAATGCAGAGTTCAGTGGAAGTGGACATCTTTCTTGTCAGTAGTGTTTTGGATTCCCAATATTTGTGGGGCTCAAGCTCAAATCAAAATTTAATTGAAAGTGGTCCCCAATTAGTAGTTTCCCACGATATCTAGCAGAAGCACATACAAATTTATTTTTATTTTTTCGAGGTGGCAGGCAGTGTACCTGACTGCTAACTGGCAATGACTCTTCTAAAATGAAGCCTGCAAATTCACATGTCTTCCTCATGCACCCAGAGATTACGTTTTTTCTCTTTCAAGAATAAAAATGCTTAGAGAAACAAATATACATAAGGACAATAGAATTCTATGCTACCAAATATATTACTTGTCGGTTTACAATGAAGAAAATAACCACCAGATATTTGCAAAAAATCAATAGCACAAAAGAGAAAAACAGCCAGATTATAATTTTTAGTCAAAAGTTTCTAAAAGGCTAGATAATTTTGAAGATATGTTGCAAAAAACATAACAATGAAAAGAAAGATAACAAAAAGTGCCAGGAAAAAAAATATGCACAAAGAATAGTTCTAATATTGAGCAAAGTAAAATGTGGCCTGATTTTGAGTTGTCAAAAACTTAAGAGTACAGAATCTATTTGAACTTATTTTCAGAGTCACAGTGGGTCTTGGAATTAGACCTATTGAGAAGGAAAGGTAAATTCTAGTAAACTATTTGGTTCAGGAGTGAACAAAGACATAATAATGAAATTACAGTTTGTTGTTTTTGAACATTTTGATCAAACTTTTGACTAAGCACAGATGAATTAAATGTAATGTTATTGTCCTTTTGACATTATAATAATGAAAGTATCTACATGGAAGTTTAAGATGAAAAGAAAATGAAATTGTAAAGTCAATCATATCTTTCCTTTACACAGTGGGTAGTTTAGATTCCTGCCTAAAGATACAGTCATAAAAAAAAAAATGGCTTAGAAATTTTACTTAAAATTACTAAGGTAACCACAGAGGAGTTATAAATAAAAAATCAAGTGTAAAAATGACAAAGCAGGAGAGGGTAATTAATGTGAAATGATCCTGATCTTTCAAAGGGAGGAGACAATAGATAACATCTAAAATCATTAGGTCAAAAAATAATTATTTTATTCAGAATTAACATAACTGCCAAAATAGCACAAAATAGAAGTGGAAAAAGTAGTTGCCTTTGGGAAATGTAACTATGGGTGTTATAATATTTTATACTGTCAAAATAAGCTTATAAGAAAGAGGAGATATAAAGAGAATAACTTTTTATTTTTATTTGTATTCTCAGAGAACGTCAAGAAATTAATGTATCCCCCCCAAAAGAATAATAGATATTTCATGATAGCCTTCTTGGAAGTCAAAAATGGCATAGCGTGCTGTGGGGTTTTTTTGTTTTTATTTTTTTCTTTTACCCTAAGAGTAATTTAGAAGAGTATTTATTTCAAATTAGATGAGATCATTTTATTACTTTTTCTCCTTTCCCTATTAAGCTAGAACCTTATTGTGCTCAGAAAATGTAATATGTTGAAATTCTACTTTTGAGAATTTTTAGAAATTTTCTTTGTAGCCAAAGAGATTTTTATAACTTCTGTGGGATTTAAGAAAAAAATGTAAATGATTTTTTTTTGTCAGGTAGAAAGAGTTCTGAAAACTAGCTGTATTATAATTCTGTATAATAGTGTAACGCCGTTATTTCAGGCTATGTATAATTAGGCTAAGTGTAATTATTTCTGAGCGTGGTGTATTAAAGCCTTGACCCTTGTGGTTTTGTCTGTTTCTTACTTTGTCATTATATTTCAAAAACATATTGTTTGCAACACAAAGACCATAACTATTTCATATTGAATGAAAGTAAAATATTCCAGCCATTAATATACTTTTTCCATAATTAAAAGTATATTTAAAGAGTGGTTTTAGGTTCACAACAAATTTGAGAAGCAAAGAGTTTCCATATACCCGCTGCCCCTCTAGTGCATACCTTCCCTGTTATCAACATCTCCCACCATTGTACATTTGTTACAATTGAAGAAATTATGTTGAAACTTCATAGTCACCCTCAGCCTATAGTTTACATTTGGGTTCACTCTTGGTGTTGTATTTCCTAAGTGTTTGGGAAAATATGTAAAATGTATCTATCATTATAGTATCATGCAGAGCATCTTCACTTCTCTCAAAATCCTGTTCTCTGCCTGCTCATCCCTCCCTCCCAAACCTCTGGCAGTTACTGACCATTTTCCTGTCTCCATAGTTTTTCTTTTTTTTTAGAATGGAATATAGTTGGAATCATGCACTATGCAGTTTTTTTCACGTTGGCTTCTTTTACTTGGTAATATGCATTTAAGATGCATGGCGTTATAGCTCATTTCTTTTTAGTGCTGAATAATCCATGGTCTGAATGTACCACATTTTATCTATTCACTTATTGAAGGGCTGTTTGGTTGTTTCCAGCTTTTGGTAATTATGAATATATTTGTTATAAACATATGTGTGCAGGTCTTTGTGTGGACACACGTTTTCAACTTCTTTGAGTAAATACTAAGGAATATGATTGCTGGATCTTATGGTGATGATATGTTTAGTTTTGTAAAAAACTGCCAAACTGTGTTCCAAAGTGCTACTGTTTTGTATTCCCTAGCAATGAATGAGTTTTTTTGTTGCTCCACATCCTTGTCAGCATTTGGTGTTGTCAGTGTTCAAGATTGTGGCTACTTTAATAAATGCATAGTGATATTTAAATTTGCATTTCCCTGGTTATGTATAAGGTAAAGCATTTTTTTCAGATGCTTATTTGCCATCTGCATATCTTCTTTAGTGAGGTGTCAAAGTATTTGGCTTATTTTTTAATCAGGTTGTTTTATTGTGTTTTAAGAGTCCTTTGTAAATTTTGGGTAATAGTCATTTATCAGACAGTGTTTTGCAAATGCTTTCTGTCTGTGGCTTATCTTCTCATTGTTGACATCGCCATTTATAAAACAAATTTTTGGTTTTAATAAAATTCAGCTTATCAATGATTTCCTTCATGGATAATGCTTTTCGTGTTTTATCTAAATGCCATCACCATACCCAAGGTCATCTAGGTTTCCTAAATTTTTTAGGATTTTTGTAGTTTTGTGTTTTGTATTTAGGTCCATGATATATTTTAAGTTAATTTTTATGAAAGGTGTAAGGACTATGTCTAGTTTTTTTTTTTTTTTTTTGCATATGATGTCCAGTTGTTGCCATTAAAATTTTCATTTTGAATTTTATTTTGTTGACTCTAAATATTGTCAATTATAATTATTTCATTATTGTATTTCCTTAATCTATAATTGTTTGAAAATGAAAGAGGAGGAAGCATTTACAGAATGGTGAAGTAAATGCCCCTTGCCCCAAACTACTTCTCTATAAAAGAAGCAGGAACACTGGCCAAATTGTCAAAATCAACTTTTTAAAACTCAAAACTAGCCAAAGTCTTTCAAAAATCAAAAATTTACTTTTAGAAAAATCTTTGAATCTTGATTTTTTTTAAAGTGAGCTTTATGATGTTCTAGTTTGCCCTGTGTCCACTCCCCTCTCACCAGCTCCATGGTCACCTTGAAAACCAACAGACTCATAACTGCAACCATGGTAGCTGTGAAAACCACCAGTATGGAAGTCAGGAGAGGGAAAAGAAGAGGCTTGGTACCCTCCCCAAATTCCATCCCATATTATTGTCATCACTTGACCTTTATGAAAGCTACCTGAACAGCAAGTCTCAAGGCTAATCTTTACTTGACCTGATTTAGAACTTGCTCTTTGAGAATAGCTATATCCCTAGGCTATGTGTCTAAAACAATGATTGACAGTTACTTAAAATCACAACTTCCTGAGGTGGAGATACCACTTGGTGCTAATGAACAGCTTATAAAATCTTAAAAGGAAAAATGGGAGAATCATGGGGCCTTAGAGGGCTTTGGAAAGCACCAGATATTTCTTATTCCTGGTAATCTAAGAGTTCACATAATTTAAGGACGGAGCATGTCTAAGAAACAGCTAAGAAGGCCCAAATCTCTACACAATCAGGAATTGAAGATTAAGGCAGAGTTATTAGTTGTCTTCTAGAATGTTGACGATGTGCCCAATCATAAACACAGAGCCCCTCACAAAGGCTATGAGACTTATTAGTCCAAGACATTTAAGGAAATATCTGTCTAATCATTAGCCAACAACTAAACTAACCAAAGAGAAGTGGCTGCACATAGAGAAAACAAATTAAGAGAATTATTTCAGGAAAGTCACAAATGAAAGTCATAGAGAAAAAGTAAACAGCAATAGCAACGAATCATGGATAATAGAGGAATCTGATTTCATCAGATTTCGAGTTGCCATATTATTTTAAATTTCTCATTTTTCAATAAGTTACAAGACACAGCAGTAGGATAGGCATATGCCCCATATGTAGGGGGAAATAGAGTCAATAGAAATTCCCTGAGAAAGCTCATACATTGGACTTACCGAAAGATTTTAAATCAGCTATTATAAATATTTTCAAGAACCAAAGAAACCATATCTAAAAATTTAAAATATGAATATCAATAGATATAAACAAAAAGAAGTAGAAATATTTTACTTAAACTGAAAAAGCTGATATAAAAGATTCTAGAGTCAAAGATTTGGCATTACGGATGAAAGAATAAATGGAATTTAAGACAGGTCTTTTGAAATTTCCAGTCCAAGGAACAGGGGGAAAAAGAATGAAAAATATTAATAAAAACCAAAGGACACTCTTAAGCATGCCAACGTACACAAAATGGGAGTTCCAGAAGGAGAGGAGTGAGAAAAAGAGGTAAAAGAAAATAAGTTAGTAGAAAATAATTTAATGAAAATTTCAAAAAAATAATAAAGTGACAAGCTACAAAATAAATACACAAAACTCAATAGCTTTTATATACACTAGGCATTACCAGCTAGATACTATTCTGAAAAAATATATAAATTCATGAGAATGCCCACTATGTAAAAAATCTGAATAAATAAGAGCCTAGAAGAAAATATTTGTAGCCTATATAGTAGACTGTTAATAAACATCAAATAGAAATAAGTGTGTAAGAGAAATATTATAAGTCAATAAGATAATATAACAGAAAATAGCAAAGTATACAAACAAAATTTATCTAATAAAGTGGTGAATAAACACTTTAAACAGTGTGAAATATGATCAACTGTAAAAAGCAGGAAAATACAAATTAAACCAGATCCCATTCTGTGTATAACTGCACTGTTAAATACGGAGACACTGGCCACATATCACTATTAAAATTTAAAATAATTTATGTTAAAGATTCAAGTCCTTAATTGTACTAATTAAATTTCAAGCACTAAATAACCATATGTAGCTAGTAGCTACTTTATGGACAGCACAGTTATAGGACATTTCCAGAATTATATAAAATTCTGGGCCGAGATAGTTTTTAAATATTTAAATTAAGGGGTGGGAAATGGATCCTGGTTTACTACTGAATGGAGTGTAAATGTTTCCAGCCCTTTTAGAAGGAAATGTAGCAATATATAGCAAAGTTAAAAATGGAGTAAGTACATTATTTTTGGGGGAACTATGCAAAATATATGCAAAATATAGTAAAAAGATATTTATAGCATGTTCATAATAGCAAGTGATTGAAAGTACCCTATATAACATTGAGAAAAGTTTCTATAACCTATTACATAAAAACAAGTCACAAAACAATATAAAGAGTATGATATACTGTGTGTGTGTATGTGTGTGTAAAATCAATGGGTATTTGTAGCTGCAAAGAAATAGACGTTATACTCTGTGAACTTATTTAATGGTATAATGGCCAACTTTAGATAGAGTAAAAAGGTTAAAAGACACTGTAATGTTTTGCTCTTTCTCTGTAGCGTTAGTTTTATTCCTTTTATGATTTAAAAAACATTTTTTTAAAGAAGCCACGTAGTGGTGTAAGCAAGGCCCTCAGTATTTTTTTCACCATTATAGAGATTTCATCTATATCAGAGAAGTGGTGTTCAGTAAACATTGCCACATATGCTAAAAGATGGTGTCACCTATCCCTTGTCCTAAACATTATTGCAATTAGATGTGGAATTCTCAATATAAGGAATTGCACACTCTTGAGAAAAACATAAAGACTCTTTTGTATTTTTGAACGTGTTAAAGACAGTGAATTCAAATAGAATTCAACCAGTGGCTTGATTGTAGCTTTACCAATATAGCAGCTGAAAGAATTTAGCAGTTCTTCATCTCTAACTCTTTTGCATGCTATTAGCTTTAAGACTGATTCATACCTTGAAGGCTCACGGTGACGTATCCACTCATGCAGAGCTATTCTAGTACACAGCCAAGAGAATGGAAAAGAAATTTAAATAATTGTTTTTGTAAAAGTGAGTAGTATACATATATTATTCTAGCTGTAACCCTTAAGTGAGCTAGTGGAAAAAGATTTCATTGTAATATCAGAGCTTATACTTACAACATTAAAATATGTGTGTGTGTGTTTGTGTATGTATGTATGTGTTTGTGTGTGTGTATATCCAATCTCCTTCAATAAACACAAATGATTTCTGATGCAAAACATTTGTATCCTGTATTTCCCCATTACTTTGTATGCTAACTTTAATTTAGCATGTTTCTGATGAGTCACAGTTAACATTTGTAAAGACTTTTATTTTATAATATAAATTACCACTTTTGTTTTCTCAATTAAATTCTCTTGGTATGTTTTCTAGAAAATATTATCTCTGTATTTTTAATATCATTATATTGATTATAAATACATTGAAAAAAACAGTAAAATATTAGGCTGTATTTCTAAGTTTCTATTAAGCCTTTTCAATATTTCTTTCCCCATTTTTATTTATTGCTTTCCCACCTCTTCCTTTAACTCAGGTTTGCTACTTCATTAAGGTTCCCATCAAAATGGCCCATGAAGGCTAAACCTTTTCTTATTATGGCTTAATATTTCTTCCAATATTTAATTTTCCCATATCTTATAACTTTAGGTTGTTTATTTCTTCTAGTTTTCTGATGGGAAGCAATGTAAAATACAGCTAGTAACAAAAAACTCTTTTCTAAGATGTTTATATCTTGATGTAACCAATAGGAAAGAAATAATGACAAAGTTATAGAAAGAGAAGCCAGCCATAGAGGTAAAGCCTTTTGAAGGGATCTCTGGGGTCCTTTAAGACACATTATCCAAAAGCCCTGCTTGGCTCTAATTTATGTTTCAGATTGTTAAAATGAATCCATTGAATATGTTTTATTTGGAAATGTTAAATCATTCACTGTATTTCAACAAATGAGGGGATGGATATGTTAGCTAAAGCATTATTCTTGTCCTATAGTCACTAAGATTTGACACATACAACCGCTCAAAGGCATTCCTATCAGAGAGCAGAAACCGAAATTGACACCAGACATCCTAAAGTTCAGTTATGTGTTCAAGCTTGTTTCCAGGATTTCAGGGTTATTTGCCAAAGGATGGTTTCTTAAAGTTTAACATGAGGGGTTTTGAGAAATTCTATACTAAGAATCTGTACTAAATTCTGTACAAAGAATAACTAGGATTATTCATAGAAAATAGTCATCTCTATAAGAGACTGTATATACAAATATAGCAATCCTAGAGTTAGAACCGTAAAGAATAGATATCCAGGAGAATTAGTTACCAGGAGTCTTCTTCAAAAATATGCATATATTTGTGTAATAAAACCAGTCTGGGACTGGGACACTGAATGTTTTTTACAGACTCTGTCAACAACTAGCTATGTGTTACAAGTCACTTAACTGCATTGGGCTTCCTATATCACTTCTTGAGACTCCCTAACATCGTTTGTGGAATAATGGGGAATGAATAATTAAATTTCTAAAGTTTCCCCCAGCTGTACAGCGGTATGAATTGAGATTCTCCTCTTTTTCACAGATTTTTAAAAATTAAACTTTTTACCAAGATGTGGTGCATATATACAATGGAATACTTCTCAGGCATAAGAAAATATGAAATACTGCCATTTGTGATGACATGGATAGATCTTGAGATAATAATGATAAAATAAGTCAGAAAAATTTGAGAACCATATGATTTCAATAATATATAGGGCATAAAACTGAAAGCAGCAAATAAGACAATAAAAAACTCATAGACAGAATAGTTCAGTGGTTATCAGGGGGAGCGGCGAGGGGAGAGGTGGGTAAGGGTAAAGGGTATCAAATATATGGTGATGGAAGGAGATTTGACTTTGGGTAGTGAACACTCAATGCTATTTATAGATGATGTATCACTGAATTGTACACTTGAAATCTATATAATTTTATTAACCAATGTCACCCCAATAAATTAAAAAATTGAACTTTGTTTGAGATAGTTATGGATTCACATCCAGTTGTAAGAAGTAACACAGATCTCTTGTATTCTACCCAGTTTCCTCCAAGGGTAACATCTGGTAAAAGTATAACACAATTTTACGACCAGAATATTTGCAGTGATTCAATTAAGATACAGAGCAGCTCACTATGGATTTCACTCCTTAATATTAGGTAAAGGGATTGAACATTTTGTGGGCTTATTGTATGGCATTTTTTTTTTTTTTTTATGTTTTATTTCTTTCAGTTCTAATTATAGGCTGTTTTGGAAACCAGGCCCAGCTAAACGTGGAAGAATCAGGTTCAAGGTCTGTCTGATATCACAGCCTTCTCACTCTTTCTTGTACAGCATGCTGCCCCTGAAAAAAAAAATCTCAGATCTTTATTACTGTTTTAAGTGGCATTGAGTTGCACCATGCTTGTAACTGGTACTATACATTCATCAATTTCCATCGGGAAACTTTTGCTTGTATAGCTTAACAGAGCTACAGACGCAGGAAGATATAAAACATATCCAGGTCTACGTCACCCAGCTCATCAGCCAGGATTTGTAGCTCTGAATTCTGGACTCCTTCCTTTCTTTTTCACCTTTGATATCATAGCCTCATTCTCTAAATGATAGAGCACAACAGAAAAGAAACAAGGATACTTTGAAAGGAGTTATTTGTATGTTCCAAGATAATAAAAGTAAAAAGTAATTCACAATAAATTTGCTCAGATGAGTTATTGATGTTAAAAAAACACACTTTATGAACATAAAAATGCAAAACCGAAAATCATGCTACTTAGACAGTCTTCTCCATCACTCATCCAATCTCCTAGAGCAGTAAACCCCAAAGTCTTTCTGAGCCTCAGAGGATTCTCAGACCATCAGTGCCTGAGTCCCTTAGAAGTACAGTATCGAGTAACAATTTACATAACTACGTTTTGAATGTCTACTGAGTGTCAGAATTAGAACTCTAGGGACATAGGATAGACCAAAGAATGGCTCCAGTTCCCTTTGGGTGGGGCAGGGGCAGAGAATTTTAATGAATCATTATTAAAAAAAGATACATACTTATATTTCATATGCGTGTGGAAGGAATTCACAAAGCATTATGACAATGTACAAAAGTGCTATTAAATCTGAGGGTTCAGAGAAAACTTTTTTGGGGGAGTAACAGTGAGAACTAAAGGACAAGAATATAAATTTTCTGCTCAGAAAGAAGCCATGTGACCTGGGGACTGGTATCATCAGAATGTTTGCCCATTCACTTACCAGTCAATTCTGCTGTCTCCTGAGTCCTTAACTGGAATATTTAAAGTGGCCTCTTCTTGTGGCCTGGGCATCCTCACAACATGGTGACTGGGCTTCAAGAGTAAGAAAGGAGAGGGAGTTAATGTGTGACAAAATCTATTTTTAAATCTGCCCCTTATTCACTTAATTCCTAGAGATCTAAACATAATTGATATCTGACACATAGTTAAATAAGTAAATGGAAATTAATATATGAACAAACACATGACAAATGTTCCTTTTTTTTTTTCTTTTCTTTTTTTACTAAATGTAAAATCTAGAATTATACATTTAGGTTTGCATCTATGGTACCAAAATGGACTTGCAGCTTTTTACAACTTGACTAAAAGTGTTCAAAGCGGCAGCTGAAGTGCACTTTATTTTATAGGTTTGAACTAGGAGAGTTAATTATATTCCAGTTTCTACCCCTCCAAACAACAAAAAATATTTGTCTTCTAAATGAACTGACTCCACAGCATCCGATGTTATCTTCTTTCCCTTTTGGTTACCTCGATCTTGCAATTTTCTTATTCCTGAGTTAGCAAACATGATATTATGAATAACAAATATATTCAGCTGTGCTTAAGAGATCTCAAGGGAGATGGAAGTGAAAACAACGTAGTTAATGATTGTGCACACAGGCTCTGAAGTCAACCATTTCAGTCTGAAATCAAGTTCCACAATTTTCCATTTGTGTGACTTATTTACTTAATGTCTTTCTGCCTTAGTTTCACCAAATTATGTTGTTTAAGTGTGAAGCAAGATAAAGTTTGTAAAATGCTTGGCATATTTTAAGTCCTCAGAAATGTTAGCTCTCAAGACATAATTATTTTTATTAATAAGAAAAAATGGCATTCAGTTTGTCTTTTCAATGATGGCAAGCACAGAGGGAAATGGCATGAGTGTTGCCATGTGGTGTGTCCTCCGGCATCTAGGCTTCCAGTTCAATGGGCTTCAGGTAGACCTGGGAGAAAAACTTGGTATTGGGAATACAACACAGCCTGAATGACACTGAGCTCTCCATGTACCTAGTCTTCTCATACTTCCTCAGAATCTGATTGATTGTATTAGCTTCACTATCATCCACAGTGCCCTCTTCCTTTTCACCTAGACATAGTTCCTTTAGCTCTGTGGCCAGTCAGTTGAGGTTTGTTTGCTTTTGTCACTGGCTCAAGAAAATTATTTCCTTAAAAAGGAACTCGGGCCTAGCAGGCTTCTAGAATTTCATAAATTTTCTCTGAAAAAGGCATAGTTAGGCAAAAAAGAATACATAGCCGAATTTCTATCTATCTCAGGGAGATGAGAGGAATCCCTCCCTCCACTGCTCTTGTCACCACTGTCTGTCATTGGCCATTTAAAAATTACTCTCTTGTGTCTGACACCCCCCCCCCCCGCTGATGGTAAATTCCTGAGGTGACTGAATCAGTTGGGGTCTTCAGAAAAACAAACCATTAGGATATATCAAAATAATAGGTGGTTTATTATAGGAATTTGGCTTAGGTGTTATGGAGGCTGAGAAATTCCGGTCTGTTGTTGCAAGCTGGAGGTAAACAGCACTAAAATTTAGTCTGCACACAGGCCTGAAACCAGGGAACCCAAAGATAACGTTCTGAGAACCAGGAGGCCTGGGTAAGTCCTGGAGTCTTAAGGCCAGAGAACAAGGAGCTCTGATATCTGAGGGAAGGATAAAATGAACATCTCATCTCAAAAGAGCAGCATGAATTTGCTATTCCTTTGTCCTTTTGTATTCTATTCGACCCTGGAGAATGAATGATGTTTCCCACTTTGGTGAGGATGGATCTTTACTGAGTCTATTGATTTAAATGCTAGTTTCTTCTAGAAACTCCCTCATAGACACCCCAGAGATAATGTTTTCCAGCTCCTGGGTATCCCTCAGTCCAGTCAAGTTGACACACAAAATTAGCCATCACATTGACCTGTCATTCAACATCATACATATATCTTTGGGGCCCAAGGTCAATCTGCCTCATATCCTTATTTTTTTTCAACCATCACTCAAATGTAGACTCTTGGACTAAGTGGTGTTTTGTCTTGTTCTCATATCATACCACTTTATTCTTTTGTTTTCTGACCTGTCCTGTCTTTCATCTATTCTTCCTAAATTTTTTTCCTAAATCTGCCATTTCATAATTAATGGACTCCAGAGATTCTACAACTTTTTACAAGATATCTTCTACACCTGGGATTTAAATGGAATCATGTTTTTTCAAGACCTTGATTAACGTTTTATTTTTCAAGGAAAGGTGCATATTCTCTTCTTTCTTTTCTCAGGGTTGAGAGGCAGTTTCTGAACACTCTATGCTCTTCAGTGTCACTTTCAAACTCTTCTTAGTCTTCTACCTTCTTATAAAATTTTCATGCTCCTTAATGGCTCATGCTGATCAGCTATACATTTTCACCTATGTTAGGGCTCAGGAATGACTTAGGAGTTGGTTTTTAAGTGGTGTCTCATTCTCTGCTGTAAATAAATAACATGGTCTTGCTCCAGAAGCCTTGGAATTTATGCTATAAAATTCCTGCTGAGGATTTCCAGAAATCCCACATAACCTAACTTTTCACCCCAAATAATGGGCCATATTTTTAAGTTTGACTCTGAATGATTGGAGATGTCACTCGTAAGTTAACAAGTTGTCCTTTCTTTTGATCAAATGATCTATTTACCTACTCACCATCTATCTATCTTATTAACAGAAACTTCAGATCTCTGGATGAGAGAAGAGACAGTTTATTCACAGAGCATCTTAGCGGTGCCCTAATTCTTTTTGGGACAATATAACGAGGGCCAGATATCATTTGTGTGTGCAGAGATTACACTACAAAAGAACCCTGAAATTTAACAGCTAGAGCTTATAGGGCAGCTGATACGTCCATTCTCTCCTCTCCAAAAGAGACTGGTCTGGAATATAAACAAATTTTCTTCAGGGAGGAGAAGAAAAGGTCTCTAGTTCCTCCCTGCTACCTCTGCCCCCTCAACACACACACTGTTTTGGAATATAAACTCATGGCTCAAGGGAAAATCTATCTTCAGGGTTGCTATTCAATCATCCTTTACTCAGAAAACCTGGATCATGCAGAAATGAAAATGTTTCTAGTTTCATAAGACTATGGCCCAAGTGGTAGAGCTGCTTTTATAGCAGCCTGGACCTGCTACAGGACACTTTCCTGTCTTGGATCCCACTCAAATTTGGCAGCCTTTCAGGTCACCCACTAATGGTCAGGCACTATTCCCACCAGCAGAATATTTTGCCACAAACCCAAAGATGTTTTCTTCTTGGCTTTCTTCACACCTAAGTCATCTTAGTATGAGATGTAATAATTTTGTAGGTGATATCCCAGCAAAGCCAAGAATACTGGACCCTCAAAACTTTATCATGTAGTGGGCCCTGATATTTCATGGGGTTTATCTCCCATCCTCTGGAGTTCATTCATTCAACCAAAATATTTAACATATTTGCGACTTCTCCCTTATCTTGTTTTATTAACATGATGTTATCTATACCTCTTCTACATATACTATGAAAGGTGGCAGGAGAGTTAACATAGCCCTTGGGCAAGACCATAAAAGTATACTGCTGTCTGTTCCAAGTAATTGCAACTTTTAAAAATTCTCTTAATAGGAATAAGAATAAAAACATTTGTTAGATCAGTGGCCACGCACCATGTATCTGAGCTCATGTCAATTATCCTCATCTCACATAGCAAACAGACTAGACTTTTTTTCCATTATATATAGTTTGCTTTATTTAATCTTCATAACACACCCAAGCACTAAAAACATTATGCCAAGAAAAACATTAAAAAAAAAATTGAAAGACAATGTTGGCTCTTGGAGCCAAATATAGTATTAGAATAAGATTCTGGAAATTGGGTACTTAATATTCTGCCTACATCAAACTGTGGAAAATAATAGAGGTAACAACTTATTCCATGAACAGTGACATCTGAGCAACATATAGGTTTTGACTACTTAATTTGGGATATAATGGGGACCATCATTCCTGCATTTTTAAGTCATTAAAGGTGGTACTAATCTCTGCTATTCCCTCCAAGATGCTTTTTCTGTTTATTTTGATTTGCTGACTTGGCCAGTGAGGGTAAAGTGAGATGGTGACAGTTTCAGAGGCTTCCATGTGGCCTTGCCCCACTATAACACAACCAATTACTCAGGAAAGGAACTTATGTGAGAGTTCTGAGAACAACTATGTATGTCCATTCCAATTATATATTCAGAGCCAGGTACCAGAAACATGACTATTGGGTGGTTCTGGGGACCCAGTGAACACACTGTGAGCCAACCAGGGCACTATTATGTTAATCATATACTTCACATTTCCAAATATCAAGTTAACTCAGAACCTGTCTAACACTCTTTAAAATATTTCTGTATTCCCCTCTAAGTATATGGTTACATGAGTAAATGGCTGTAAGTCATTTTGAGGAGGGACTGTGGAGATCATTTTTCATATACTTCATGATCTTTCAGGATCCTTCCTCCTGAGAACTTCAGTCAAGATGTTTCCGATTTGCAAAATAACTCAGGTTCAGAAACTGGGCAAGTATTTCAAATATTTTATTGAGCCTAGTTCTCTCAGCCTCCTGTCTTGGTTTCTTTGGATATGGATTAAGTAATACCCTTGCTGTCTACCCACCTGTTACCCCTAGAGAAGCTATGTTTTATTAACCATTTCCATGGTGCCCTGTGTTTTGAGACTCCATCTGCCACTCCTCCAATCTTTAGCTCCTAGAGTTCATTGTAACAGCCTGACATTTAGTTTATTGTAACCTCTGAAAATTAAGTGCCATCACTTGGCCTCTATTATTTGGGGAGTTTGTCATTCCCAATTCTCTTACTGAATCCAGTTTAACAGAATCTCCTGCTGCTTTTCCTAACTTACAGAGGAAAAGTCATCACTTCACCTTTTAATGATGCTGGTGCTTCTCACATTCTGGAGTATAATTTGTCACTTTTGTAGACATGTCCTTCAACTCCTTTCATGGAACATGGTCAGCTGGTAGATTTTCAAACTTTATATAGATACCCATTCTACCATGTCTACTCCCACTTTCTGCTACTGCAGTTATTACATTTCTATTTACCATGGACTAATGCCCTCTTTAAACTTCTAAGTGCCATCTGAATTAGAATTAAAACCATCTAATTAGCATATTAAGAATTAGTATATTAGTACCATCTTCTGAGGTCCTTGCCAAATTATTAGACCCTGTATTATGGGAGAATACTTTTATGTCAATAAACTCTTCATTATGCAGCCTTCTGTTTCATTCATCCACTCACCCAAATCCACAGTCTAGCACCCTCAGGATTCAGTCCCATACACCATTTTCAGGTTGAGACATGTTGGCTAATTCGTGCAGCTTTTGCTGGGATATAATCCATTTCCTCTCAGCAGTCCCAGCACTTCACTGGCCATGCTCTATTATGGTTTGCTGCTATGTCTTGGTCTGGAAGCCAGGACAGGACATGGCACTAGATGTTATGATGGGGCAGGGGACAGTACAATCTAGAGGCTGCTGCATTGTCTTCAAACAAGGGAAAAGTGGGGCCTCTTTGATTTCTTCTCTAACAGGAAGGTGCGGAAACTTCTTGTAGCTCCACAGGATTTAAGGGAATCTGAGGCTTCAATATTTTCTACCCACCTGGCCCCATACCACGTCTCAGAATCCCATTGCTATCTAACCAGAGCCTTGACTTGATGTAGTTGAGATATTGAGGTTCTTTGGAGGTCTACTACTGGCCCACATCCTTTGCTTTTTTTCCCCTAAGCTATAAGACATAAAAGTTGCTTTATAAGTGGCCTACGAAGACCCCTAACTTTTACATTTTGCTTTTGATTTGTGAAATTACTCTTGGCCTTTCAGTGTCTTTCTCCAATGCATCAATTACACTCAGCTAAATCCATCTGATTCCATTGTCCTTATAATTAGCACTTCCACGGAAACTTCCAAAAGCCTGATATGTTGTTTCAGCCTGTGCAGTTCCTTTTGCTGACATTTCATTCATTGCAACTGGAAAAAGTTTAATAATAATCGCTTGTGTCAAACTTCATTCTATATTCTTGCTTGATACTTTTATTTTTTACTAGGCAAAATTAGGACTGAGTTGTAAGCCCCTATTTCAGTGTCTGGCACAGTGCAATTACTTGATTTATTTTATATATATATATATATATATATATATATATATTATATATATATATATATATATATATATATATATATATAAAGTCAATAATTTATTCATTTTTAATATAGTGTAAATAGAACAAGCCTAATTTTAATAGCTTATATGTTGGAATTGGGTTCTACTACAATAAGAAATCAATTACAGCTAAGCTATTGGTTATCAACAATCTAAAACTGGCCTAGTCAGGCCAACCTGACATGTTGGGGTTTGATCTAGACAGCTCTAGACCATAGCTTTTGCTCAAACTCGTTAGAAGTAGACACTAGGATTCTTGACAGAGGCCTTTCTGCATGTACTAAAATAAGCTCCAGTTATGCACAGCTCTGTTAATTTTAGAACCAACTGTGTCAACGTTAATTGCATCAATCATATTGCTTACATGGGGAAGTTATCACCATATACACGCAGATACATACACACACAGATTTCCTATTAAAATTAAATTGATAGGACTCACAATAGATACCAGCACAATTCTGGTAATGCTGCCTTAACCCTAGGGAATATAATTGAATCAGTTTTCATAGCCTCTCTTATCTATACTCACGGAAACCTCTGCCTTTCATTCCCAGAGCAATTCCTCTCAAGGCAACATAGTATGCTATCACAGAAGGAATGCCATTTTAGCTAGTTTTCATCCTTGAGGGTGAAGGTCAAGGGCTCCAAGTTTAATTGATTTTCTTCTTCCAAAGAGAGCAGGGACAAGAAAGATGAAGCCTGGTGGAAAATCCCTGGTGTTCTCACATGTCATTTGCCAGTGTGCAAAACAGCCAGGCTTTCATCTCCTCACAGACATCCATGCTCGGTTCCTGTCTTCCACATGCTGCTGGCATCTGGCCCTGAATCTAACACACTACTGAGTGTACAAAGGAATCTGTTGTATTTTTTTTTTTTCATTTCTGCTCTTGCTTGCTCCACTGATGTAGCTCCAGCTCAGCAGTCAGCTGCTTAGACAATGAGAGCCTGTCTCTTCATCTTGCAATTTCCTGCTTTGCATTCTCCACTCCCATGATTCAACTAAAGGAATTCATTAAAGGAGTGAAGTGCTTGGTTATTATTAGAGGGAGAAAAACAAATCTAGCTATTTTGGACCATAGAGATCTTTTACACCGGCCTGTTCTTTCAGTTCTTTCCTCAGTCATCATAAAAAATCACACACTGTTTCTACTGGTCACTTCATTATGCCACTGTAGAATGAGTGGAAAAGTAACGATTGTTGTGCTGTTTAAGAATCAAGGTAGATTATATAATTATTTGAAGAACACAGTATTTTCTATTGTTTTTGCTTATTTATGTTCCACTTGTATAGTCACTGAATTCCTTGGTAAGTTCTGAATGTTAAAGCAAATAAAGCTGAGACACAATTATTATCTTTTCCTAGAGAGCAAGTCAAAAAAAAAACTTTAATAACTCCATGAAGTACAGTAAATAATAGAATAAAATTCTTTAAGAGTAGTCAGAAGCTCTAGTATTTGTAATGCATAAAAGGAAACCCTAGCTTCTTTCTAAAAAGGCACCAGACCCATATATTTTTATGTATGAGTTAGCACATAGAAGTTACTTTTTCTTTTATCATACCATTAACTTTTCAACTTTTTGTAAAATTTAACAAAGATGAGTGATTATATTTCATATTCTTGGCTTTACAAAAGCACAAAGCAGAAAAAAATTTTCAGCTTGTTGAGCTGAGGGTTATTTTTTCCCTTGAGTGTTTACTTATATAAATAAATTTAATGCATTTTGTAACACTCCTCTCTGTGGAAAGAAGGAAAACTGAGCACATATTTTATTTGTATTGCTAAACTGAGAAATAACTTGCCTATAACTGGTAAGCAAATATTCCTAAAGTTAGAACCATCAGCTTTGATAATTATTAAAATGTAATACAGGAAACTATCACACTCTTCTTTTTGGCTGTAAGAAATAGCTCTTGAGTTAGTGTCTAGCTGACAACCATTTTCTCTCTTTCCGTCTGTCTGTCTCTGTCTCTCAACTGCCTTTGATACAGAAGCAGAGTTTCCATCAGTAATGGCTATGCTATATGTCTACTTCGTCTGCTATGGTTGATTGGGTCAGAGGTGAACCCTTCTTTAAGCAGTGGCCTTACATAATCCCAGGAGTTTAAGAGGTTGAACTGAAAGAGAGATGTTGTGTGTATCTGGTAGTTGAGTGTTATTAATGACAGTGCCCCTGAGGCCTGTGAACTCTCATAGGTGGAACCTGCTTTACCTGAGAGAAAATTGTTCAGCTCTAGCTCAGCTTCTGCGAGATGTGCCATTATCTTCCTAGAAGTATGCTTATTTGTTTAATTCAGTGCCAGTGGTGTCTGTTACTTGCAACTCAATGAAACTCAACTAATATATCAAGTCTATTTCCATTGTGCACATACATTTATTTTCACATTATAAACATTAATGTTATTTTACATTTCTCCTGCCTATTAACAAATGTATGACAAATTTTCTTCTCTGAAAACATGTACTCAGATTTGAATGTTTACATTAACTACAATGAAACAAAATTTTAAGGATATTCATACTAGAAAATTTGCACAACATTTTAGTTTACTGAAGTAATATTTACAGAGTATTCCCTTAATTTAACTATACATAAGGTATTCAGTCATAATCTACTTAATTTAAATAGATTCAGTTATTAAATTTTTGAATAAACTATTCTTAGCTCATTTTACTGTTCAGTATACCTCATTAATTTTTGATAATTCAATGTTCTATCTAATATACAGCTTTAAAGGACACAGTATAATAAAAGATTTTAAATATTGTTACATGTCTAACAAAGAGCTTTTTAACAAAATAGAATCTCTAATAGCCATAATTCCTTTTCAAATGAATACCTCTTGCCATTTTACAAATGAGGAGTAATATCAGTCCAAAACAATCTTTAGGTAATATCAAAATAGCATTTTCCAAATAAGAAATCTGGCAAGTGATTCCCAATCTCATTTAGTACACACACACACAAAAGCCACTTATCAAAAAATTCATCTTATTCTTAGTGGTAAAGCAGCAGCTATATTTGTCCTTTGCTCCCTTGAGAGATTGTCAGTTTCTTCTCATCTTGAAACAGACTTCTCAAATGCATATATTCAGTCTCATGCTTATCATGGGTACTCCATAAATATAGATGAATGAAAACCTACCTCTCTGGGAGGCTAATGAAGAACAGATGCAGGCAAAAACAAGACTGTGCAGCAAGGGGAGAACACAGATGCTAAAAAAAAAACATTAACGTGAGCGGAGGGAATAAAAGAGAAATAACAGTTGTCAACTTAAGTGGAGTCCTTGGATATAATTGAATAGATGATAAAGTAGGTGGGAGGTAAAAGGATGACCTGCAATCTTATTTTCTCTCTTTAGGTCCACTATCACTCAAGTTTAATTAGTAGAGTGTTTAATTCTTTTTGGTTTGTTTGTTTTGACACAGATTTAAAATGGATTAAACTTCAAATCCTGGTAATCCTACAGATAAAATATAGCTCTTGGCTATACTTAACACATATATTTCACCAATGACTATTTCTTAGACCTCGCTGGTAAAAACATTCTTTTTTTTCCCCCCTGTCTTTTACTGTTCTGATTTTTTTTCCCCCAAAGCTAATTTTCTCACATGATTGAAGACTATCTGGAGAAGTACTCAGACAATTGGGACCCGTCAGTCATCTTACCTAGTTGTGCAAAACTATGGTTATGCTTGTTGGAAAATAGCATGGTGATTTGCATTATAAAATTTTTACTTCTAATATGACAATGTCTGGTCAGGAAGTACAATCTTAAATTATCATTCCCTTAAATGTTTTCCTTAAAATACTGGATCTGGAGCTGGGCAGTGTTCCTAAAGAAGTTTCCTTGGATAGGTGAGGTTTTGAAACACTGCTTGTTGCATCACATGCTCGGAGACGAACAATGTTCATTAAAATGTTAATGGCTCTGAAAAATACTGACATACACAAATTTAATTTATTCATTACATACTTTTATATGTATTTATCTCCTTAGGGACTACTGTTTTATGGATTAAATTTTGTGAAAATAAGATTTTAATTTGTAATTCTGAGACGTAGCTATAAATTATACATTATTCTTTAATTTCTTAACCTATTCTGAGTGACATCCATTCTAAAAGTAGATGAAGACTAGAAATGTTTTTAGCCCAAAAATGTTGTATAGACATATGGACATTAAATCTTACATAAAGTTCAAAAATTTGCATTTTATTTCAAAGTGATACTTAAAATCCACCACTGGTACCATCTTAAATAAACTTAAACCTTTTGGTTCACTCATGAATTAAGCTTCCTTTCGTTGCTGCTATCATGGAATATATTCATCTGTTGATAACTTATGTTTCATAGAGTTTTACTACTGTCTTTGACTTAATGTAATATATGCCTTATGCCTTTATGTGACCCTTTTAAACCACCTGCAAGTGGAAAGATAATAGACATTATCAGAGAACCAAGAACAAGAAAGCCAAGGTTGATCTTTCCCTCTTGTAAATATTCTAAACTACAGAATTTAGAACATGAAATTTTAAATGCATTTTGTTAGTAGATAAATTTCAGGTATATTAGAATTTCCTTACTCTGTATTACTGATATTCCATAGTAAAATATTGAGTCAGCTCAACAGTCTGTAAAACATTTCTGTGCTCTGCTATAGTCAAAAGCACAAAGCACGTACTATATTTGGTTAGAGTGTAGTCTACTTCAAATATATGTCTAAGGATGGAATATGACAGTTTTTTCTATTTTCCTTTTTCCTCCATGTAAGTTAGAATGGTATAAATTAAAAAAAAAAAAAGATTTTGCTTTGCAATTTGATTGAAACCAGTCTGTGTACTTTTACTGAATCAAATGGCTTTTTTGAAATTATCAAATTCTCTCCAACATAATATACAGGAAGGCAAAATCTTTTTTTTTTTTTAAAAAAAAACATTTTCTCTGATTTCTTTTTTCCCTTTATCCCTCTTTTCTTTTTCTAATATTCACCATAGTAATCTAATGAATTACTACATTTTCAGCCCAGATTTATTTATTGTGATTACATGTTTATTTGAATAATATTTATATCATTTTAATTCTGTTACATCTTATGGTTATATTTTTGACTTTTTTGGTAGCAGTGAAGATGAGAAAATAGAAATGACTTACTCAATATTAAGAGTAATCTATTATAGTAGAGCTCATTTAATCTATACAACAAAGTCCATAAATACTATTATTTCCAATTTCTATATACTTTTCAGAGAAATGAAGATATTTACTAGGGTCACATGGCTGGGATCTGGTAGAGGTAACACTGAACCCAGGGATTCTAATTTTTAAAATAATGTGTTTTTATTTTTTAAACAATTTCAAAATAACTACCAGAACAAGTATTTGGAATAATGAGGTTGTCAAAATAAATAAGAATTTGCCTTTAGGGAAGCATTTTCCTGAGGTTAATAGCATAGAAACTGTTGAGTTTGCATGGTGATAGGGAAGTGTTTCTTCTTTTTACTGTGGTATCTAGCTCTTATCTCTGTCTCCCCAAGCTTTTTGTCTCTGTTCTAGGAATTAGAGTCATAATATGTCATATATCAAAATACTCACAATTTTTAATGCATACACGCATGCTTACGCATGCATGTGTGCGTGCACACACACACACAATTTGATATCTCTTCTAAAGTATATCCATTCCCTAACCTCAACTGCGAAAGGCCTTAAGTGGCTGGCCTAGTTTTGAATCTTGTCTCTTGTATTTTTGCTGAGTTCACACCTGCTGCTTCGCCATCTGTTACAATTTTAGATCAGTAAAACCTTCTTGAAATATGTGGAAAATGTCAACCATACTCCCAGAAAGTGCTGTCTTTTTTCAAGCTGATGGTGTCCTAAGATGACTGAGGCTTTTGTTTTTCCTAAAAATTAGCACTCATCTTTTTTTTTCCCCCAATTAGATAGAGTCTCTTTATTTAAAGAATCAAGATGACTTGATCATGGTTTAAGAACAGAGAAATAGTATTTCAAAAGTGTCATTTACCTGATGGCAGGCACTTGAAAGGTTATCTATAATATATAAAATATTAATTGTACATCTGAATGATGTAAGTTTTAATCATGTTTTCATATCTAGCCAATGTACAAATGAGTTTATTTCCACATCAACCTTAACATAACTGATAGAAGGTATTTTATGTTTAAGAGTAACATCTAATAGCTTGTGGGAATCATTCAGATATTTTACTCTGAGCATGATTCTACCTGAATCTGTACTATGAGGACCAAAATGTGTTGAATAAGGAACTTACTGAAGTTATATTTGTGTGGGTATGTGGGTCATTCATTTTTAACTTAAATATTCTTATTTTTGTGCTTAAAATTTAGAGATAAAATTTTGTCTATTTTCTTATATACTTGTATGTAAATTTATCATACTTAGATTACTTAAAAATTACATTTTTTTTTTTTTCTCACAAGCAATAAGGAAGGTGTGGGAGTAAGAGTGAATACAGAGGCATAAAGGAGCGGGTGTTGGTGAATCCCGAATCTGTTGTGTAGGAAAATTGTGAACATTTGGGAGCATTATAAGCTTCCAGCATATGTTGGATTTTAGAGTTAATATTTTTAAGTCCTTCTAGGGACATACTAGAATATTGCCAGGAGCTAGAGTAGAGTTCACCTGTAATAGTTTTTGCAGCATTGAAATAGTATTTTTGAAGGTTAAATTCTATTCAGAAATGTCAAGATGATGTTATCTTGGGTGTTTGCTTGTTTATAAACTGAAGGCATTGGATAGTTATAAAGATAGGTCATTTTCTGATCTTCAGACAATTCACAGCTTTGTGGTCAACTGGGAAGGGCCGACAGGGGAGGGAAGGTGAGGTGATCAATCTTCTGGGAGAGCTGTTAGCACTAATGTTTGCTAGACTGATTTTTCTTCCTACATCTGGGTTACATCCTAAATCTTGACCTGGTCTCACTACTAAATTTTTCCTACCTTTTAACAATTTAGAGCCTTTTTACACTGTTCTCTCTTTACTGTCACCTCTAGAATCTCACTATAGCAATCCTACTCACAACTCTTATTTGAACTTAGCAGGATGAAGGCATCCACCCAAAGAAAACTAACTAGGTAACAGTAGATAACATAAATTAAGTCAAGGTTCCACCAAGAATCTGAACTTTTCCAAATGTTGGCTTTGAGGATTTTCAGAAAACACAGTACCAATCAATCTGCTTCCTGGAATTCAGGTGTTAGGCTTTGATTTTTTTCCTGAAAGAAAATGAAGATGAATGAAAGCCTATACCTCAGAGAATGGGAGGTCCAAATACATGGTAAATAGCATTTTTTTATATTTCTGCTCACCTTGGCTTAAGATATGTATGAAATCATTTGGTTCTGAAATTCTCAACACAATCCTTCTTAAAAACTTTAAATTTCTTAAAGTATCAAGAACGTGGTAAAAACTTTGTTTATTATTTTGCCAAATGCCTTTGAGTCATGGCAGATATTTTGGGCTACCTAGTTGAAATAGTAAAAAACATTTTAAGTAGAGTTTATTGTTTAATCTCTTCAGATCTCTGGTCTTTTGGTCTGTGACCTGACCTTGATCTTGCTCCAGAATCTCACTACTGAACACCTGGCTTTGGTAGGGGTAGCACCGCTGCACACTGTTAGACTTTCCTGATGCTGCCTGGATAAAGAGTACTTGTTTCCATATTCTTAACACTGCCTTTCACCCACATATTTTGTGGCTCCTTCTTGATGGACTATCATTTGCTGGATGGCTTTTTTTCCCTCTATTATCTGTAGGTCTAAACTTCTCAGCATTTATTTCTTCCCAAAGATGGATAAATTTCAAAATTACAGAATTTCCTCTCAATAAATTCTGTAGTACAGGTATCTGAGCCTACTATACCTGAATGTTGTGAGATACTTTCTCGATTTGTACAGATTACTCCACTGGGTCTTGTCCTTAAGGAAAAATAAATGCTTTAAAAACAAAACAAAACAAAACAAAAACAGCTCTGTCATAGATAGGTAGCACTTGGGACTTTGGTTCACTGCTTCTAGAAATCTAGAAAAAATAAACTAAAACATCATCCCTATCTATTCTGGACATAATACAAGCCTACATTAATGTGGAAGACAGCACAGTTTGCCTGGTCACCCATAATTAGGATGACCTAGAACTTCCACTATTTTTTCTTCGGGAAAGATCCTGATTATGAAAATATCTTTTACTATAGGGAGTTAGAATTTAGAAAGTTTCCATTTGACTGTTATGTTTTTTAAAAAGCTGTTTTATAATAAGTTTCTATTAGAAATAAAAATAGAAAAAGTTAGAATTGTTCTTCTGTCCCTCTGCAAAATAATAAAAATCAAAAACATCAACACTCATTGAATTCATTCCATAGTTAAACATGCAAAATTACGATATGTCTTAAGCTTTTGATGAATGTGTGGGGGAGTAGAGATGGAGAAAATTGTCAGTAAAGAAACTGCTAGAGGAATTCAAGTCAGTTATAAGCTATCAATATGAGTTATCTATAAAAAAAGATACCTGTTATGTGGAAATCATTGTTATTCTAAAATTACTTTTAGCAAACTGTTTCTAGTACATTCAGAAATAGTTGGCACGAAAATGATGACTAAAGCTAATTAGGTCTAATAAAAATGGACAAAGTATAGAATTTGAATGTCTATTCTTACCACAGGCAGTGACAAAACAGCCAGATCAAAACTCCTTAATATTAATTTGCATAGCTGCTTGCAGACACGACTTCGAGCTGTGCTAGACTCCTTTGCAGAATGGTACCACGTATCCACCAATATGTCATCTCCAAACATTGCTGTGATTATCAAACTTGAGATCAGTTATTAAAAACTTATAATTTGTAATTGCTTTAAATCATATGTCTTTAGGTTTAAATGAAATTAAAGATCTTTATCTTAGTTTCATCCTTTGCTCATCATTCTCAAGCAAATGGCATAGGTAAAAGCATGATACAAGCCACTAAATGTGCCCACGACTGATTGCTGGGATGTTTGCCAAGAAGACTTGCCAGATCAATGTGGCACTCCATCTTCAACAGCAGGAGTCAGTCCTGCTGAATTGCAAATGCTTGGCAGCTTCTCAAGACTTGCCCTGACCATTTCTATAGAGATTTGGGCAAGGCCTTATGTGGCAAATAAGATGTTCTAGATGCTCATCTGTCTGGATTTAGTCTTTGGTTATTTTTACCACAGAGATGATTTTTGTTAGAAAATAGAGTATTGGATAATAATTTTCTGCTATTCTAGGCTGTTGGAAACAATCCAGAAGGTAAAAGGACAAGTGTGTATTGTCCTACTGATTGACTTTCAATGCATATCACACAGGATGGTTTGACAGAGCAGAACCACTGTAAACATTTTACCAGTTGAGTAACTCTTTTTTGGGAGTGATTCCCAGGGCCTCATCAAAGACATAAAGGGAAAAGAAACAGTACTTTTCCTGGAACCATTGTAGTTTCTGGTGTTTCTGTTGCTTCTAGTATAATATAGAGGTTGTCATGTAAAATATTTTCTTTTGGGGGTCAAAGTGAGATTTACCGAATGGTGGGAGTACAAGGGAAGACTGTGGGAGATGAATGAGATTTGGGAAATGAATGGAGATTCAAGTGGCTCTATTTTCCCTTGTAGCTGATAATAATTTGTTTAGGCCACTGAGTTATATATACACATATATACACATATGGGACAAGCATATACATATATATACATATATATACATACGTATATATATATACACATACATATATATATATGTATGTGTATATATATATATATATATATATACACACACACACATGGGTGAAGGGATCAAAAGGTACAAATTTTCAGTTATAAAATAAATAAGCCATGGGGATGTAACATACAGCATGGTGACTACAGTTAATATTGTATTACATGTTTGAAAGTTGCAAAAAGAATAGATCTTAAAAGTTCTCATCATAAGAAAAAAATATTTAACTATGTGTGGTGATGGATGTTAACCAGACTTATTATGGTGATCATTTTGCAACATATACAAATATCAAATCATTATGTTGTATACCTGAAACTAACATTACATGTCAATATATATATATAATACATATACACACACACACATGTTGTATATATATATATATATACAACACACATACACACACACATATGCTTGTCCTTTTTTTCTAGTGACCAAATTCAGTGAGTATATGAACTATATTACATAAATAAAAATATTGCCAACATCTCACTTGGATGTAAAGATATGTGATTTGATGAGTATAGCTGCATCTAAGTTAGATGTGTTCCATAAAAAATAGTGTTCATAAACTTGGTAAACAATCACCTCTTAGTAAATTATGCTTTTACAATTTTTTTTTTTTTGGCATTAAGTGGCCTTGTACTAATATCCATACTGGTTATCAAACCGTTAAAATGCTCCCATAGCTATTAGTAAATAACTTTTGCTCAAGTGTCCAAAGCATCTCTACTATCATCCTGATCTTGATTATAGCTTTATAAATACACATACATAAGTATATACATATATGTAATTTTTTGAGATATAATTGACATGTAATGTTAGTTTCAGGTATACAACATAATGATTTGATATTTGTATATGTTGCAAAATAATCACCACGATAAGTCTGGTTAACATCCATCACCACACGTAGTTAAACATTTTTTTCTTAAGATCTATTTTTGCAACTTTCAAACATGTAATACAATATTAACTGTAGTCACCATGCTGTATGTTACATCCCCATGGCTTTATTTTATAACTGAAAATTTGTACCTTTTGATCCCTTCACCCATTTCAACCACCTGCCAATTCCACTTCTGGCAACCATATATCTGTTTTATTTATCTATGAGTACCATTGTTTTTTGGGGATTCCACATATAAGCAATATCATACAGTATTTGTCTTTCTGTCTGACTTATTTCACTTAGCATAATGCCCTCAAGGTCCTACCATGTTGTAGCAAATGGTTAAATTTCCTTCTTTTGTACAGCTGAATAATATTGTGTGTGTCACATTTTCTTTTTCAATTAATCCATCGATGGATGCTTAAGTTGTTTCCATGTTGTGACAATTATAAATAATGTTGCAGCAAATATGGGGGTGCACATATCTTTTGAGTCAGTGTTTTCATTTTCTTTGGATAAAAAGGCAGAAGTGGAATTGCTAGATTACATGGTAGTTGTTTTTATTTTTTTTCCTGGAACCTCCATACTGTTTTCCATAGTGTCTACAACAATTTATATTTCCATCAACGATGCACGTGGGTTTTCTTTTCTCCACATCCTTGCCAACAGTTATTTATTGTCTTTTTGATAAGTCATTCTAACTAGTGTGAGATGGTATCTCATTGTGGTTTTGATTTGCATTTCCCTAATGATTAGTGATTTGAGCACCTTTCATGTGACTGCTGGCCACCGGTATAGCTTCTTCGGAAAAATGTTTATTCAGATCCTCTATTTCTTAATTGGATTTTTTTTTCTATTGAGATGTATGAATTCTTTATTTATTTTGGATATTAAGAATTTGGAAAAAAGGATTTGCAAAAATTTCCTTCCATTTAGTAGGTTGCTTTTCATTTTGTTGATGATTTTCTTTGCTCTAAGGAAGTTTGTTACTTCTTTACAAATCATGTTTATTTTTTTCTTCTGTTGTTGCCTTTGCTTTTAGTGTCAGAACCACCCCCCCCCCAAATCATCACCAAGACCATTGTCAAGGCACTTAATGCCTTTTCTTTTTTTTTCTAGGAGTTTTATGGTTCAGGTCTTACATTCAAGTCTTTAATCTATTTTGAGTCAATTTTTGTGTATGGTGTAAGGTAATGGTCCAGTTTTATTCTTTGGCATCTGGCTGTCCAGTTTTTCCAAAACCATTTTTAAAGAAACTGTTCTTTTCCTCACTGTATATTCTTGGCTTCTTTGTAATAAATTAATTGACTATATATATGTGTGTTTCTTCCTGGACTTTATTCTATTTCAATGATCTATGTGTCTTTTAATGTCAATGCTATACTATTTTAATTACTATAGCTTTATAATATAGTTAGAAATCAGAGAGCATGATGCCTTCACCTTTGTTCTTCTCTCTCAAGGGTGCTTTGGATATTATTAGTATTTTCTATTAAGAGAAGATATAAATGAGTATTTCTAAACATTTTAATTGTTATTTCTTATAACAATTACTATTACTAGTAATACTACTTCTAATAGCTTCACTGATCCCTTACTATGGGCCAGGCATAGTCCTAAGTATTCTACTTATATTAACTCGTTTAATCCATACAAAAAATGTTATAGGGTACTTTCATCATTTGCATTTTTATAGATAAGGAAGCAGAGGCATCATGAAATTAACTTGACTCCCATAACTGAGAATCAAACCACATAGTATAGTTTTAGAATTCAGGATCCTCACTACTATAGCTGCCAGCCTAATTAAGCACACACCTCTGACTATTCTAGGTAAAGAGTAACGTATTCTTTGCTAAGATAACCATACAGAGTCGATACTATATTGTTTGGATGTGACTTTCCTAGAGCCCAGCTCTGACATTTGCAGACCCAGGTTAGCTTTCATCTCACTGCAGGTTACAAGGCAACCCGGAATTTAGTTTACCTGCAAAAGGAAGTTAGGAAGACCTAGAGGAAGCTAATTAAAATGCAACCCATTTCCAAGGCATTGGATCTTGCTGTGTTGCCATAAAAACAATGGAAATTTCTGGTCACTGACCTTTAAGGGAATCTAAGGACATATTTTCATGAGCTTCATAATGAAAGTTATCCTGGTACATTAACCTATAGTTGCAGGATAAACTTTGGAAATCTCTTATGCAATCCTACCTGACTTCAGAAGTATGTTGTATCAGAAAGACTTACTAGAGGCTCAAATTAAGGTTTTTGGAAGGAATATTTTTTTTAACTGCTTCCAATATATGCTCTGTGCTATTTGATTTTAAAAAATTATATTATTGTGGCAGCAAAATCATTAAAGGAAATCTTAGATAATTATACAACAGATATTAGAACTAAAATTATATTTTGAAATAGTTTGTGTTGTATATATTCTATTGCATTTGGATCCTCAAATCTAGGCTTATTCAAAGGATAAAATATAGCATTACTATAGCCAAAAAAATACACCTAGAAAATCAAAGCTTATAAAATGTTAAAGTATTACTATTATTTTAAAATATAAACTTTAAATTTATTCATGGCCTTTATGATTTATTTATAAATTTGGTAATTAAATTACTAAGTATAAGTGAAAATCTTAAACTTTATTATATATATATGCCAATTGACAGAAGCCAAGTACTCATCTGACAAAATTTGCCTTACTATATATTGCTGTTATTAATATTTTTATCTTGTGAACATAAATTATATCTGTCATGAGGATATACACAGTTCAGTTATAAGAAAATATCAACCAATGGAATAAGGGGCTGGCTAATTTCTACTAGAATTAGAAATGTATGTCCATATAGACAGGTATAACTTACACCAGACATAGACACCTGAAGAAAAACAGAAATAAACTAATTACATGTAGAAAAGCAAGGCTACTACCTCATTCCCTAGACTTCTGGAGGGTTCTCTTACACAGTTGTGTATCCTCACTCTGAGAGACAATGTAGCCTAAGGGCTGAGAGCACACACTCTGGCCCTACATTGCTTAGAACACCTGGCTCTGCCTCTGACTAGCTGTGTGGCTTTGAGAAAGTTACTTAGCTTATGGGTACCTCAGTGGCTCATGTAAAAAGTGAAAATAATAATGGAACTTCTTAGGGTTAAGAATAAATGAGCTAATATCGATAAATCACTTGCATCTATATTTGACACATAGTCATTTTTAAAAACTATCTCCAATTCCAGGGGCACAGAAAATTGGGAAATGCCATCTCTATTCAGTTCTGCCCAAGACAGAAAGCACAGTGGGATGAACTCATCCCAGGTAAACACAGATGGTATACCTTCAGCGAGTTGGGCAGAGATATCTGTAAAGTTTGCAGTTAGAAAAATGTTTTTCCTTCCTCAGTATAGATGTAGACAACACTATCTTAGAATTAATCAGTTGAGGGGTGTGTGTGAGAGTGTGTGTGTGTGTTTAATTCAATAGTTACCTACTGGATAAGCCAGAAGGATGAGGAAACATACTTGAATCTCACACTGGTGAAAAGACTTTGAAAAAGTCTTTTATAGAGAACAGGTTGTTCTCTATATTTATGGGTCTGTTTCTGTTTTTCTTATTCATTGATTTTGCTTTTTAGATTCCACATGTGAGATCATATGGTGCTTGTCTTTTCCTGTCTGACTTCATTTATCATGATACCCTCTACTTCCATCCGTCACAAATGACCAGATTTCATTCTTTTTTTATGACAAGATTTTATTTTTTTATGTATGAGTAATAGTTGATTTTATATATATACCATAGTTTCTTTATCCATTCATTTATTGATGGACACTTAGTTTGCTTCCCTATCTTGGTTATTACTATCAATGCTGTAATGAACATAAGCGCACATATATCTTTTCAAGTCAGTATTTTTTTCTTTGGATAAATACAAGGAAGTGGAATTACTGGATCCTGTGGCAGCTCTATTTTCAATTTTTTGAGGAACCTCCATACTGTTGTCCATAGTAGCTACACCAATTTACAGTGCCACCAAGAGTGAATGAGGGTTTCCTTCTCTCCACATCTTCACCAGCATTCATTATTTGTTTGACATTCTGACAGGTGTGAGGTGGTATCTTATTGTGGTTTTAATTTGCATTTCCCTGATGAATAATGACATGAAGCATCTTTTCCTGTCTATTGGCCATCTGTATGTCCTCTTGGGAGAAATGTCTATTCAGGCCCTCTGCCCATTTTTTTAATTGGATGTTTGTTTTTTCAGTATTGAGTTGTATGAGTTTTTATATATTCTAGATATTAACCCTTTATTGCAAATATCATTTGCAAATCTCTCATTAAGTAGGTTGTTTTTTTGATTTGTTGATTTCCTTTGCTGTGCAAAATCTTTTTAGTTTGATGTACCATTTATTTTGTTTTCCTTGCTCGACATGTATTCAAAAAGATATTGCTAAGAGCAAAATCAAAGTTTAATACCCATTTTTTTTTTCTAGAAATGTTATGGTTTCAGGTCTAACATTTAAGCTTTTAATCCATTTTTAGTTTATTTCCGTATGTATTATAAGAAAGTGTACCAGTATTGTCAACACCACTTATTGAAGAGACTAACTTTACCCAATTGTATATCCTTTTCTCCTTTAACGTAAATTAACCATATAAGTTAGGATTTATTTCTGGGCTCTCTATTTTATTAATCTAACTACTTTTAAAAGTGACTATGCCTTTTTTCTTCTGATTAAAACAATAAACCAAATATTTAATTTACATAGGGTTTTCACTGTCAAGTTTATTGTCAGTACCCATGAGGAGTTAGTGGATCTTTCCCAGATAGAAAAAAACCTTTCCTAAAGTAGTCTGGAATTCTTCAATGTATCAGAATTTAAATGAGTACATGAAATTTTTATACTATGGACAATTGATATTTCTTAAGGTGATTTTCTGATAGTTTCCAGAGATGTTCAAAGATATTTCTTTGGCTGAGGGTCTGATGGGAGAAGGATTTCTGATTATCAAAAAAAAAAAGCTGGATTAAACGATGTTAGGTTTTTTTCCCCTAGAGCCTTTAATATGTCTTATGAATATCTAAAGGAAATGGAGTAAAAACCATATGTTACACTCATCATTCCATGAAACTCACTTTTTTTAGTATAGCATCTTAGGAACCAGTGCACATCAAAACACACTTTTGCGTAGTATTGCTTCAGGTAATTCCAAGAGTGAAGGGTTAATATTTTATCTTATCTGTTTAACTCCTTTAAAGTTTCTCCTCCCTCAAATGTCTGTCAACTTTATATTTAAGTTATGGTGTCAGTTCTCATTTCATGTTGTTGTTTAAAGTATGATTTTATTAACGTAAAATGGGATTTAAAAAGATTTTTGTAATGAGAATTTATTTTAATTTTCACTATTTCTATACAAACACAAGTTAACAAAACACATCACAAAACTGTAAAGTTTCATAGTTAATATGTATAGGTGCATAGTTTCATGCTCACATGTTTTTAAGTATTGTATATATTAATGAATTACACAATATATCATTAAAAGACACCTAAAAATCTTATTATATATGATAGTAAATCACAACTTCTCACAAGAGCAACAACAACAAAAAAATAGTGAAGATTTACAAACAAGTGGTAGTCACTTAGGTGTTTTTAATTTGTTTTAACATTTTCTATTTGAAGCCACAATATCCACACAGCACACAAGGAACCTGCTACCATATATTCACTTCAGTGAGAGGGAAGCACCGAAATGCTGAGTTGGGGCAGGTACAGATGCTTCAATCACTGCTGATGGAGACTTCAAAATACACTGTAAAAACTTTGGGAAACTGTCATGACTGGGCATGTTGGAACTGAGCACTTATACAGGATGGAACATCTGTCAGCAGATCTTGAGAAACTGAGAGCAAAGGTATTTCTTAGGCTTCAGGTTCATAGTCTTGATACCCTTCCTAATAGGAAAATCAGAAAGACGACATGCAGAGTTAGTATAAATGATCAGTAATTAAAGATTTAGAGTGAATGAGCTAGAACATGGCTCATCACTTTTAGTAAAGGTTATACACGTGACAGTTCTGGTGCTTTTCTACTACACATAATTTTATTTTTAAATTTTGTCTCCTGTCAAACATAAAAGTGAATTATGCTGGTGGTCAGAGATAGGGTATCTAATTGCCATTAAACAATCATATGACCTAGTTCTGTAGGGTAAATTAGTTGGCCTATCTGGCTCTCGGTTTCCTCAGTGGTAAAAAGTGAAAATTAAACCAAATGGTCTATAATGCCTCTTCTAAAGAAAGATGATCTAGTTCTTAAAAGTAAGACAGGTAAAGGCAATTTACATTTTTTTCTCCTTTCACTATCCCAATGAAAATTTTATCTTCATCCACGAGTTTATCACTTCCATCCACTCCCCACTGGCCATACAATAAATGGATAACATCCACAATAAAAATATTTTTTTGTGGATGTTAATAGAACTATAACTTATTGGTCAGATTAGTTCTCCTAAAGAATAACTAATATCAGGATCCTGTTTAAAATCAAACAAATGTACCTTGAATAACTCAAGTTGCTTTCTGAATAAAGCACAAATTTAAATGAAAAGTTTGTTCTAGTACTCTATAGTTTGTCTTTGACTCATTGCTGGAGCTATAATCTGCCACTGTTTTCTCTGCTCCCTAAGCTTGCATAATATTTAATTACTGTTCCTCAAATGTATCTTTATGCATTGTCAGACATGCATGCCTTCGCTTCTGATATTCCCTTGTGCTCAAATGTCCTCTCCATTTTGGCCTATCACATCTCCCACCTTCTCCACCCAGATCAACACCATCTCCTCTGTAAAATTTCTCCTAATTGATCTAAACAGATCCTTTAAAATGTTACTTTTTGGTTTAATTTTGGTACATTTCTGCTTCTGTGATACTTGGTGCATAGAAGACAATAATGTTTAAGAAGTGACAAATGAAAAAATGAATTTATATGTTTTCAGCAAACCTAATGGGGCGTATGCGCCTGGATCCTGGTATGATCATTTACTCTTATTTGTATTTTCTGTAGTGTTTAACATTGTGCCATGCATAAAACGACCCCCAAATATTGGTAAAATCTAGGCAAAGAAACTGAATCTCAATTTCTAGAAATAGGGTTATCATCAATATGCCTTTTAATGATGCAAGGAAGAATAATATATAATTAACTATAACATACTTCCACTCAATTTTTAGTGAAGCAATAAATACATTTTCTCATGATGTCCATGTCTGGTATCATGGTAATATTGTCCTCATATAATTAGTTGGGGAGTGTTTCCTCTTCTATTTTTTAGAAGATAATTTATTAATATTAATTATGATTAATAGGTATTACTGTAATTATTCTTTAAATGTTTGGCAGAATTCACCAGCGAAGCTCATCTGGTCCTGGGATTTTCTTAACAGATAGGTTTTTAATAATTCATCTCTGTACTTTGTTAACAGGTCTTTTCAGATTTTGTTTTCTTTTGAGTCAGTTTCATCCATCTAAACATATGTTCTAATTTCCTTGTGATACATTTTCTTTTAAAAAACTTATTTTCAAATTAAAATTAATCAAATCATGCTGTTTAAAATGCTATTGTGAGTTATATCAGTTGTTACATATGATTCATTTATCATCTTTCTACTGTACAATTTTTGTGGTTAACTTTTTTTACTATGCAAACATTCCCCTGGAAATGTATGACAAATAATAATTACTTTCTTTCAGCACTCAGTTAATTTCTCTAACTTTCCATTTTGGATGAGAATGTAAGAGTTCTAATAAAAATAGTTCTCTAATCCAAGTTGGAAAACTTTTTTTATAAAAGGCTGGTTAGTAGATATTTTAGTGTAGGAGGCAGGAGGCATGTGTGGTCTCTCTTTTTTTTTTTTTTTTAAACCCTTCACAAATGTAAAAACCACTTTAGCTTGCATGTTGTCCACATCAAATATATCCTGGATTTGGCCAACTTGTTCATCTAGAGAGTAAGTAATTCTCATTAAGGAGAAATATAAGAAAAATCTGAGAGTGACAGATTTTGGTACTTATTGAGAGACCCAACTTAAACTCCTAAACTTTGTTTGGAGTTTTATGTATATAAACTTTTACCTCGGAAGGCATTTCATAAGTTTCATTGTCAGGATCCATGGGCATATCTTCCAGAATTCCTTCCTGTGGAGCTCCTTCTTCACTCTATTATTTAAATGAAAACACAAAAAGAATATGATGAGACTATCACTTTTTAAAGTCACAAACATTTTGAAAACATCTGATGTACAATACTGGCAGGGATGTTGTATAAATAGTAGTATTACTGTTGGCATTCTACAATACAATACCTTTGGAAAAACATTGTGGCCACATGTGTTATTTATCCCAAACGTGCACAATTTTTTTTTTTTTGCCCAAGTAATTCATTATCCAGGAGATAGTTCAAAGCTATAATTCAAAGATGTTTTTCATAGGATCAGGGACAATGGCAAAAAGTGAACCTGAATATTCAACAGATGAAGAACAGTCAAGAAAATTATCATTCAATATTCAATATTATGAAGACATATATTAATATGATTTGAGAGAATTATATAGCAAAATGAGAACATATTTATGATAAAAATGTTATCAGGCTTTCCAATATTGTATATATTATGGATACAATCTGTGTAGAATTCGGATGCAAAGGTAAAAAGATTAAGAAAACAACAAAATGTTAAAAATGCTTTTGTTAGGTATGTTATTTTTACTTTTTAAGTTTTTGTTATAACCATTTACATTGTAAAAGCATACATATTTTGTAATATTTTTTAAATAATGGTAATATTTTTCTGAAATTTCAAGAATTTAAACTATATATATATTTGGAGGAAGGAAATCAAATACATGGTCAGCCAATTTTTCAGGTATCTCGCCTTAGAAATAAGATATCACAAAACTCAAACTGAAATGATCATTGTTTTATTAGTATTAAGTACCTTTTGCTGCTTTGCATTTATTCAGCAAAGTAATTTAAAAAAGATAAAGTTCATTGAAAATTGAAAGAGCAGAGCAGCAATGTGAACCTAAATAACTTAAAGAGATCAAGAATAGCCCCCAGCCAATGTACCTTACGTTAAAATATGTCTGATGTAAATGTTTCCTCATGTTTGCATCATGGAAGTAACTGGCAGGAAGAGGGATGGGAAATGGCTGATCAGAGAAAAAAGCCAAACTGAAACTCTGCCTACATTAATCCAGGCAGAGGAGTTTAGAGATCCTCTTCCCATGCCCAATTCTCTTTATAAACAAACAAACAAAAAAAGAGTTATATATAAATAAAATGAAACATAAACCATCCCCCAATACCTTACTTGTAAATGTGGAGTACAGATATTGGTTTCCATAGTGTTTCACTTCCTAATACAAGTCAAAAGTACAGGTTCTGTTGCGTTATGGTTAGATACAAGGGCTGTAGTATCAGAAGTTCAAATCCTAGCTTCTCTATACTCCAGATCTTTTGTGATGTGGGCAAGTAACTTAAGATTTCTCGAAGCATCAAACTTAATGATAAATTGGGGCAGCAATACCCTTTTAACTGGGAGGAGTCAATAATATCATTAACCCTCTATTAGAATTCAGATTTTTAGTGGTAATCAAGTATAAAAAAGAGGCAAATTTCCTGTTTCCACTCATTTTTTTAAACTGACAAATACAGATTTATTTTTCTAACCTGTTAGAGGTTTTATATAGACTAGCAAGTAAATAAGACATAACTGACTTGTTAGTAAATATAAGATACTACTATACTATACAACTAAGACTGGTGAATGTTTCTGGTATATATGTGTATTCTGGTGTGTCTGTGTATGTCCTTCAAAGTTCAGCTAGATAACATTGGGTGTTGCTTGTGAATTCATTGGTTAGATTGATCATGTATTGGAATCAAGTGATATCAATCCATGTTTATTTTAAAACATTGATTCAGTCATGTTGCAAGTACATAACTGCTTACTTTTAAAAAGTATGTGCATTTCTGAGTATTCATTCATCTAGCCCCTTTAAAATTGCACTTTAAATGTCTACAGTTTATAAAGTAAAAATATTTACACTTATTTTGAACTAAAATACAAACCATAAAATGCATTCATTTCTATAACCACTATAGTTTATGTTCTTAAGAAATTATCTTTATATTTTTTTAGGGTGTTAGCCATTCTTTTGTATTTAAGGTGTACAATTGATGTTTTTTGGGGGTGGAGCTGTGGTGAGAATACTTAAGATTGACTTCCTAGCAAGTTTCAAGTATACAATACAGTACTGCTAACTATATATATATAATTATATTATATATATAATATTATTATATATATATAATATTATATTATATATATTATTAATATAATATATTATATTATATATAAATATTATATTATAACATTATTATATTATATATATTATAATATTATATTATAATATATATTAATACATATATAATATAATATATTATATATATTATATATACTTAAGATTGACTTCCTAGCAAGTTTCAAGTATACAATACAGCACTGCTAACTATATATATATATAATTATATATATAATATTATATATTATATATATAATATATATAATATAATATATATATAATATAATATATATTATATATTATATATACTTAAGATTGACTTCCTAGCAAGTTTCAAGTATACAATACAGTACTGCTAACTATATATATATAATTATATTATATAATAATATTTAATATATATATTATAATATTATATTATATTACATATATATTATAATATATATTATATTATAATATTATAATATATATAATTATATATATATATATAATCCAGAATTTATACATCTTGCATAACTGAAATTTTGTATCCTTTGACCAATATTACCCCATGTTACCCTGCCCTGGCCACCACTATCCTACTCTCTGCTTCTATGAGTTTGACTATTATATTTTATTTACTTATTTTTATTAAGTTTATTGGGTAACATTGGTTAATACAATTATATAATTCAGGCATACATTATAATTTGACATCTTTATATTCTATTGTGTGTTTACCACCCAAAGTCCAGTTTCCTTCAGCTACCATATATTTGGTCCCCTTTACTCACTTCACCCTCCCTAACCTCTCTATATTTGACCCCCTTTACTCCACTATCTCTCCCCTCCTCCTCCACCCCCTGCCTCTGGTAACCACTAGTCCATTGTCATGTCCCTGAGTCTGTTTGTCCTGTTCATTTGTTGCTTTTAGGTTTATATCCCACATATAAGTGATATCATGTGATTTTCAACTTTTTCAGTCTGGCTTATTTCGCTTAGCATGATTATCTCAAGGTCCATCCATGTTGTCGCAAATGGCAGTATTTCATCTCTTCTTATGGCTGAGTAATATTCCATTGTATATATGTACCACAGCTTCTTTAGCCAATCATCTTATCATAGGACACTTTCAGTTGCTTCCATGTCCTGGCCACTGTGAATAATGCTGCTATGAACATCAGTGTGCAAATATCTTTTTGATATGGGTTTTCAAGTCTTTGGGTAAATACCCAGTAGAGGGATTGCTGGATCATAGGTAGATCAATTCTTAGTTTTTGAGGAACCTCCATACTGTTTTCCATAGTGGCTGTACCAATTTGCAGTCCCACCAGCAGTGTATGAGGGTTCCTTTTTCTCCGCATCCTCTCCAACATTTGTTATTACTTGTCTGTTGATTATAGCTATTCTAACAGGTGTGAGATGGTATCTCATTGTGGTTTTGATTTGCATTTCCTAATAGCTAGTGATGTTGAGCATCTTTTCATATTTTGTTGGCCATTTGTATGTCTCTAGAAAGTGTCTGTTCAGCCTCTGCCCATTTTTTGATTGGATCATTGTTTTTGTTGTTATTGAGTTGTATGAGTTCTTTGTATATTTTGGATATTAGGCCCTTATCGGAGGCATTGCTTGCAAATATATTTTCCCATTGAATGGTTGTCTCTTTACCTTGTTGACGATTTCTTTTGCTGAGCAGAAGCTTTAGTTTGATGTAGTCCCATTCATTTATTTTTGCTTACTTCCCTTGCTTTTGAGGTCAAGTTCATAAAATCCTCTTTAAGTCTAAGGTCCTTAGGTTTGAGAAATTATCTTAATCAAAAATTTAAAAAGAATTATAAACTGGCCTAACTGTAGGGCCAGTTTTTCAGAAACCAGAGGAAATGCTATATTAAAAGAGATCAAATAAGTAATGACAGAAAATAAGCTTCAAGAATAAAGATACACAGATAAATGGAAGAAACAGGGAAAAAATGAAATAGAGGTTGAAGAATCCAAGGTAAATTTCAAAGATGTTCAATAACGTCACAAAAACAGGCCCGTACTTTCAGGAACCTTTACCCATTAAAGGAATACAATGTATGCTGCTTTTACAAGTCTGACTCTGGAAAATGAGATTAATTTCATTAAAATAAACATACATTTTTTAAATTAATAAGTTACTAACAATTGCAAAGATCTTAAATAACTGTTATACTGCACAAAGTGGAGATAGCTCACATATTAGGCACATCTTCCTGGGGAAACTTGGTGTTAGAGGGGTTTAATGATTTACTCAGTTAAATGGGCAGAGGTGACTCCAGATATTGTGCTCTTAAGCACTAAACTGTGCTTCTTCAAAGAGTTTTGGCATGCAAAATGTTTTCTTTAATTGAATCATCTATAGATTTCATTAACTGAGAAAAAAAAGGACAACTTATTGTGTCCCTGATTATGCTTGGTCTATTTCTTTTTAAGACCCAGTTAAGAATCTATTCCTGGTAACAAAATTCTCACAATTTGATTGCCAAAAGAAGTCTGTTCAAAAACATTATATGTTCTATGGGGCCATTACATCTTTTATATTATAAAGTTTACCCAGGAGGAGAACATGCAAACAAACATTAAAAGCACAGGTGAGAATTATCTTCGTTTATTAAAAAACACTCTGATGAAACACCTGCAAAAAACTACCCTGAGGGCATGGCTTGAGGAGAGTGAGTCAAGAAACTAGTGATGATGTAGCAGGTTAAAAGGCAGGCCTACTCTGGTGATGATTCCTGCAACATAAGTAGCCAAAATCCTTAAGAAAAGTAATAACTGATATTCAATTTCCTATTTCTATCCAGTCCTCTACTGCAATATAATTTACTATCCCACCCTCCCCCTTATACATAGCCTGTTGTCCCTAAATCTTCACGAAAGTTTGCTACAGAGTGGTCAGAATAGGATGCTGCAGGATATGAAAGGCATTGCATAGCTAAGGGATGGATTATTTTATGGAAGAAATTGGAACTAGAATCGATGAGGAAAAATGTAACCTCAAGAAAACCACCAAGCATGTATCTTTCCTTTCTTCTACATACTACTTTGGGGTAAGCAAATATTTGCTTACCCCAAGTTTTTTTTTATTGGTATAATCTAACTAAAAAAGGAAAGATAGAATATCTTTTTACAAAGAATCTAGGCAGTGATCATTAATGGCTGTTAACATAGTATGAAGAGATTGTGAAAAATGACACAACTTAGCATAGTTAGGTAATTTGCCTCATAAACCCTGCCACCACCTAAAGGAAAGTAACTTTACAATAACCAACCCACATTTTTGCCCAGCATAATTTCCTTGTTTCTTCTCCCTTCTCTCTAATAAGTCTTCCATTTTGTACAGCTTCTCAGAACTTTTTCTACCCACTAGATTGGATGCTGCCTGATTCACATTGGTTTTTGTTCAAATAAATTCTTAGGATTTTTAATAGGCCTCAGTTTAAGGGTTCTGATGCTGGAAGAGGAAACTGAGGATGACGCATGAAAGCGCCCCTGCTAGGAGCAATAAGCAATCAGGCGTAAGTACCTGTTGAGCCCCTTGAGCTCGCTGCTCTTGGTATCTCTGGAGGTGGTGGGGTAAGTCTCTTTCAGGGCCTAGCTCTGCAGTTTTTGCATTATGAGCTTTCACACTTTGAGCTTTTTTTTTTTTTTTTTTTTTTTTTTTTTTTTGGCTGGTTTTGGGACCAGTCCGAATTAGATGGGGTCTGACTTAAAATCCAGAGTGGATCCAGTGTGAAGCTTCAGGTGAATAAAATGTGAGGCCTGAAACCATAAAACTTCTAGAAAAAGACATAGGTAGTAAATTAATCTGAGTAATATCTTTTTGAATATGACCTCTTCACAAGGTAAACAAAAGCAAAAATAAACAAATGGGACTTTATCAAACTAAAAATCGCAAAGTGAAGGAAACCATCAACAAAATACTGAATGAGAGACTATATTTGCAAGTAATGTATCTGATAAGGGGTTGATATCCAAAATACATAGGAACTTATACAACTCAATAACAAAAAAAATAATTTGATCAAAAAATGGGCGGACATGAAAAGACATTATCCAAAGAAGAAATACAGATGGCCAACAGGCATATGAATAGATGCTCAACAGCGTTAGAATCAGGAAAATGTAAATCAAAACCACAATAACACCTCACACTAATCAGAATGGCTATTATCAAAAAGTCAACAAATAAGATGTGTTGGAGAGGATGTGAGAAAATCCTTGTGTATGGTTGGTAGGATTGCGAACTGCTACAGCTCCTGTGGAAAACAGTATGGAAATTCCTCAAAAAACTAAAAATAGAAATATCATGTGACCCAGCAATTTCACTTCTGGTATTTATCCAAAGAAAACAAACACTAATTCAAAAAAAATATATTCACCTCTATGTTCATTGAAGTATTATTTACAATAGCCAAGATATGAAACAACCTATGTGTCCATTGATAGATGAATGGATAAAGAAGTGGTATATACACCATGGAATATTATGCAGCAATAAAAAATGAAATCTTGAAATTTGTGACATCATGGATGGATCTAGAGGTTATTGTGCTAAGAGAAATAAGGCAGGCAGAAAAGACAAAGACCATGTGGTTTCACTTACATAAGGAATCTAACAACAAAATAAAAACAGACTCATAGAAACAGACCAAAGGTATAGTTGTCAGAAGAGCAGGGGATGAGGTGATGGATGAAAAAGAATATAGTCAATAATATTATAATAAGTTTGCATGGTGACAGATGATTATTGGAATAAGTGGGGACATAACATTGTAAGATATAATATAAAATCACTATTATATACCTGAAACTAATATAATTACTATTATATACCAACTATACTTAAATTTTTTAAAAAATGTGTTTTAAGGCTGAATAAGCAGGTTAATCTTACCAATTACAATGGCTACAGTGGAGAACTAGTAACCTAGGTAAACATCCATTTATGTGGTACACTGGAGAAAAATGTGTCTCAACCAAGAACTCACTATACAATGTAATGGGAAAATGATTTTTTCTCCTCTACAGTTTCTTGTGCCATGACACTCATTTACTTCAGAGCCTGCAGATGGAATCCTGGGGAAAATGTCAGAAGTCAGCAAAAGGTAAGAATTCTAGCATAGTCAGCTCTCCTAGATCTTTATATCTACGGTGCCTGGTCAAGAGAGGAAGGTAATATTTCACATGGTCCCTTTCCAAATTCAGCCTGGAAGGCAACATTTTTCTTTTTTTTTTTTTAGGCCTTCTCCCCTAAGCTAAAATGAAACTAGATAACCTGGAGGAAAATATTCTAAAGCCTTTGTGGAAGTATTTGCTAAACATTCCAAGGCAAACAACCCTAAATGTAGCAGCTAAACATTTTTTTTATTTTCATCTTAGCTGAACAGCTCCCTGATATAAGGAAGCAAATTGAGGATGATATGGCTGGATGGATGTATTAGCCTTATGATACCCTTCAGATTGCAACTCAATTCCTTGGAGAACTAAAAGTTGCGTTTGTCTTACAAATCAAGAACAGAAGTGCAGCTCTAGAAACAAGTTCACATTCTTTTTATCAGTCCCAAAACTTTCCCTTTTTATTACAAAAAGTTTGCAAATATTGTAAAATATCTAGATTTGGGGAACAAAAGTTGGTTTGGTGGAACTTGCATTCTTTCTTTTGCCTGTTGAGATATAAAAGACTATTTAGATCCAACTGTTCTTTTAAAGCAAGTTATTTTTACATTATCCTCTCTCTCATGGCAAAACATTAAAATGAAAGCTGTGATATCTTTTGTGTATAATAGCTATATGTTTATGCACATCTATGTATGTATGTTATAAATGTGTGATTTAATTCTATCTTTGGATGATATTGCAAAAATTCATTTGTAAAGAGTTCTATTTAGTTAAAGATAAGTATTAATAGAAATAAAGTGTACTCTCAGAATTATAGAAGTTAACCCAAATGTTTTTCAAGTTCATGTGATCTAAGATAATCTTTATAAATAAAAGCTAATTTAAGTTTGTTAGTTTAATTAATACAGGAATGTCTTTAGAGTTATCATAATTAAATATGCTTTTATTCTACTTAGGCATATTAAAAGTCATGTGTATTTGTTACAGAATTTGTCAATTTAAGACGATGGTTAACTGTTTAATGTCTCAAAGTTTTCAGAACTAATCTGAACATAACTGCTAATAAGTACATTAAATAGATGTAGGTAAAAGTTTATAAGTAAACTTTTCGATAATTATGCTCCATAATGTCTACCTAAAGTTTCAAAAATCTTTTTCATAACTTGAAACCTTAAAGTTATACTGAGAAGTTAAATGATGAATATTCATTGACTATCTAGGTCATTCCCAAATAAGATAAAATACTAAAACATTAATTACTAATCATAGGCTTATTCATGTTTTCCTTCCTTTTACAGAGGCACTAAAAATATTTGGGTCTATTAGTAAGCATGTTTTGTGCACCACTGGAAAATTTACTATGAATAAATGCTTCTAGAGATTAATAAATGTATTTATAAATTTGCCAATGCACAGAATGCAAGTGTGACAGTCCACAATTGCTTATGTCTTAGTTTTCACTAAGAATTAGAATTCTAAAGATTAATTCTAATATGTGTAATTAAAACAAAAGTAAAACAACTGTGTAGGTAAGAAAAATGACTGATTGTTCCAGAATGAGAAAGAGGGAGAAAAAATATGACAAATCTGAATGGATATAAAAAAGTTGTAAAAGGTTTGCAGAAAATAAATCTTAGATTTTTTTAATATCAAAAATACACTGGTGCAAAATTAGAACTTCATTTTCTCTGTTAAAAGGACAAAGTTTGTATAGACTATAGGCCTGCTCTTAACAAAAAAATGTCAACAAAGGTTTTTCTTTAATCTGCCAGAATAGAAAAAGATTTTGTGTATTACCAAAATAAACTTCCTGTGTTTCATGTTGTCTTTTTCAGGTCTTTGATCAATTAAGGAGACCCAGTCTTTTCCATATTGAGAGCTAAGTTTTGTTGAGAACAATATAACTTTCTGTATTTGCTTTTAACATCTTCTACTGTCACTTTGGTTAGATCATTAAGTATTATTTTACAATTATCAGTGATCTTAAATGTTTAAATATCTTGATATTTTCTCAAAATCAAATTCAAAATGGAGTCTTTTTGATAAATTGATTTCTCAGAGGGTCTTTAGAAAATCTCAAGAGAAGGTTCTCACCTTGTAAAACAAATGTTAAGCTAATTAGGTTTATTTGATGTGTTAAATTATATGGCAAGCATTTTAAGGGATGAAAAACAAGTTATATTTGTGGCTATAGGTATATATACATACATGCATGTTTATTAATATAAGTGGTCTGAAAATTGAATGAAAATCCTAAAAATCTGGTATGTTCTGGTATAATGTTATCAGTCATTATTCCAGTTACACAAATGTTGTCTGTCACAGAAGTAACCACGTTTCCTTGTCAATTCTATTATAATGAACTGCTATTAGATCTTTAACCATGAACATTTTTAAGTCTTTTGTCATTTATAAAGTTATTGTTTTACTCTGATGCTTTTGCAAAAGCATCAGAGATTCAGGGGCAAGATCCTCCCAATACTCTTGACAACTGACACGGCTGACAAATTACAAAGCATCAGAACTTGGGTGCATATTTCACAACTGAAGAAGGCTCCACCTGACATCTAGTCCTGTGCAAACACTGGAGATCTCAAATTCAAGTTGACCAAGGAAGAGAAGTAACCAACATTGAGGTAGACTGGTTCCACTCAAGACATCAGATAAAGAACATTTATTTTCATTCTTCCTGCCCTCTCTGACCATCCTCTTCCTAATTCGTATACCATGAAGTCCTTTTTGATTCTTTGGTTCACTTTTGTCTTGCTCTAGCCTAAAAGTAATGTCGCTGTTCAAATATCTCAAGCCATTTCAAAGCTCAGGGGGTGAGGGTAGTTGGAGGTGATCCAACCTCCAAATGACTGTTAGATTGATTAGCCAAAATGCTGGTGATTCTATAGTTCTGCCTGCCATAAACTTCTCCCTGATTTCTAATGCTTCAATTTCTCGGAAACAATCTTAGCCAACTCTATTATTGTATCAGGACCCCCTAAGAGTCCATTTCCCTGCCTTTGGTTAACAACTGCAAACCTAGGAACTTTTCATCCAGGCTCTGTACAAGGCAAGGGTAATCAGAATGAAATTACCTGCATTATCTTCAGGCTCTTACATTTTACTGGCCTCTATGCTGTCACCTTTCTAGTCCTAAGCCACAGACTCAAAAGAGAATTATCAGGAAACATTCATTTTTCAAAATTTGTTTTCTTTGGCAGACCCCTACTCCACTGCCTTGGAGTATGTGCAAATGAGACTCTAATCAGAAACTTCTCCTTAACTTTTAAATACTGCAGAATCAGCTGCTAAAACAATAGCTTCCCAACAAAAATCCCTAGACTCTCTGGTAGAAGTTGTTCTTGATAATAGGATAGCCTCTGATTATCTTTTAGCTGAGAAAAAGAGGCGTTTGTGTTGTGGACAACACCACTGGCTGCCTTTATGTTAACACTTCTGGGGAAGTTGAGACAACTCCATAAAGTCACAGAACAAGCCCATTGGCTTAAGAAAGTGACTCTTTTGACAGGATCTTTCTCAGACTTTTTTGATTCTGACTGGTTTTGGGTCTTGGAAACGGAAACCACAGCTCCAAAGTGTACACCAGACATTGAAAATGATCCTGCTTGTAATAACCATAACAGTCTTCCTTGTGTGCTATATTTTCTTAAAGGTTTCGAATGTTTGCAGCTGCTAAACACCAAATATTCTCCCTAGGACTAGAATATTGGGTACAAAGAGGATGACTGGCTTAAAGAATGTGAACTCAAAGCTGTGACCTGTGAATACCACTCCGAGATTTAGCAAAAACTGCAAGAACTCCAAAACAGTAACGGGGAGATCAAATCTTTGATCACGTCTTTCATTTAGGCTGAGAGTTTGATGTAAAGGAGGAAGTTGATTAAACAAAACCGTAAACAAAGCACTATGTTCAAAATGGAATCACTTATGCTAAGCCCCATGTCACTAAATGAAGACTTAATTGCAGCTTCAGCCCTCTCAGGAACTGCCTGATCAGCACTAGTGAGGTAATTCACCTGATAGACCCCTGCCATTCCCTACAGGAAAATAACCTTGCCACAATCAACATGCTTTTTAACCTAAGTGTAACTTCCTTGTTTCCACTACTTTCTGCCTATAAAAGTCTCTCATTTCGTATAGCTCTTTGGAGCTCCTTTTTGTCTGCTACCTTGGATACTACCCGATGCAAATTGATTTTTGTTCACACTCTTAAATTTAATATGCCAGTTTAGCTTGTAATCAATAAAGAGTAACATTGTGTGTAAAATTATTTTTGTTCAACTGCATGACTTTTATTTTATCATTTAATGTAACTCACAATGGAGATAAAAATTGCTTCCCCAAACCACCCTTATATCCAAAACCTACAATTATCTGTGGTCCTTGTCAAAAATACATCTGGAATCCTGTGAATGTGCAATATTCCTTAGGAATCACTACTCCAAAGAACTTACCATATGTTTGTAAGCTCTGACATCATTTTGTACAAAATATAGCAATGTACTTGCTGCAAGTATGACTAGATCAAAAATAATTTTTAAGAAGTCCCATTTTGAAGTCTGTGAAAGATTGTTGGCAAATGGTCAGGTTTTTCTAAAGACTCAGACATGGTGACATTTATAGTAATAGGACTTCACTCACTATCTGGCCTCTGTGCCTTAAACATTCAAAGCAGCAAAAGTACTCTTTTCTTCACTGCTTTTACACTGCAAGATATTTTGGGTAGAACCATTATTTTGCTGCATTGTGGAACAATGATAATCAACCCCGAATAACTCAACAGCTTAAACAAAGAGGATGGGAGAGAGAGATAGTAACCGTAAAAATAAAGGAAGAAACTAAACAAAGAACTCTAACTTAAGAGGGGAAGAAAGGTTCAACTTAGCATTTATCTTAAAGAATCCAGCATTTCTGATATGAAATCAAGCTCAGAACAAGAGTTCTGAGTGAAAACAGATTTTTAAAAAATGTGCATAGTCCCTTTTTTAAGATGAAGAGTATATGATGTGTTTAGTTTACTTCACTAAGAGCAATACCATTTATTTTATTGAATAACTAAAAAATGAAATAGATAAGATAATCTTGTTTAAACATGAGGTTAAGATGCATTCAATTTTTCACTGTCAATTCTTAGTGTCTTAATATCATTTGGGGTGGGAAGCAAAAAACAACTAATTCAAAATCAAATTAATTTCAATTATTTTAAAAAACAATTAGGTAATTTTATAAAGAAAAGAAATTTTAAAACGGGACAATTATTTAATCTTTAAAAGGAAAATAAGACATGTAGTTCAGAGATACTACTGTATTTTAAGTCTTAATTTTATATACAGAAAATATGAATCCTCACCTTTTCCCGGTTATGTATTACTTAATTAGAATTCAATTTTTGTTGGGTAAAATACAGTTATGGTTAAAGTGACCAATGGGAATTGGTCCATTCAATGCTATACACATTCAGTAATGCATCAAATATGGTTGAACCAGCATTAATGGCTATCTGCCACTAGGGGCTTTATGGTTAAAGCCCATTGTACTAATCTGTGCCTTTTGAGGCAGTTCTGAAATATATCACAAAATTTGGAATCATACCTATACATATAAAATATCTTAAATGTTTTAATTACTTTAAGTGCATTAGTTTTTATATGTGTTGTCTTAGAAAAAATGCAGATCTATTTTAATTAAATATTTGTAGAGAAATCAGTCTTATATAGACATTCATGTTCTACTTAGGAGAATCTAACTAGCATATTACTTTTTTTGCCTTTTACCTTTCTATTTCTTTGGTCATGGCAATCCCCTGAGAAAGAGTGTGAGAGAGCAAGCGAGAGAGAACAGATGAAATATAAACTAGTTTGACTGTTTTTAAAAGGTCTGGGAGTGGAGGAGAGAGTAAAACTAATACAGTAAATCTATTTTAAGGTTATTTTTGGATGCTATTTATCAGTATTATTTCTGAACCCACTTTTAAATACATTGAACTATAAGTTACAAAATAATTGGCCTATAAATCAGAAAATCAATATGAAATCATTTTTTTAAAAGAAATTTTCATTATAGAGCAAAGAGGTAAGATTGTCTTAAATCTTCTCCTTGGGAAGCAGCTCAGTGACTGCCATATTTATGACAATGCCTTGTAATTAGCTGACTCACCTAATAATACTTTATAGCAGAGAAACATTACCAGCTTTTTTTCACCCTGTTACTTGAATGTAGACCCAGTTGCAAATACTAACACACAATGGGAAATCTGGGAATAAACTGTTTTCAGTTTCACATCTAAAGATTAATCCCCGTTCTCCATTAATAAAAAAATACTATTATGTGTGTATTTATATTTGCTTATTATTTTAAGTTTGCATGGATAGGATTATTGAAGACCAGCCCCTTAGTGATTGAATAAGACATCAAAGTATAAATGGGTCAACTTGAAAAAGATCTGCTCTTAGGTTGAGCTCAGAAGCAGACAGTCATTTCATCTTTGCAAATGCATTGCTATATAGAAGCAAGCCTTAAAACTAGCAACTGGGTAAGGAATCAGTGGAAAGTTTAGGCTTTGACAAAGAAAGACATAAGGAGCTACTTCTACATTTTAGGGAAACAAAGGAATCTGAAAGGCTCCTGGAAAGAGGAAATCTGCTATCATGATCTTAGTAGGTCAAGGCCCAGGTGTTTGCTTTCAAAAATAGTTGAGAAACTGGTATTAACTGACATGGAGAAAACACTTCAGGGAAAACAAACTACTCATACAGAAGAGGGATGCGAAGCAGAAAGGAAGAACATAGCTTTAAGATCAGTAGATGTGAAACCCAGGAGAAAAATCTTAAAGAGCAAGATAAAGATGTGTCTTCATCTCAGAAAAGACTAGGAAAGCTATATACAGTACAGCAAGGTGCATTTAATAACTTGAGGTTTCAGGAGTCTCCTTACTATTGGGGAGAGAGGACAGTCAAGTGTAAAGGGTTTTCAAGATCTTGAAGAAAAACCCTTCAAGTGTACCTCAGCCTTCCAGTTGGAATACCATTGTTTAGCATCTATGCCAGGCCAGGGCACTAAGGGAATGATGACCCACAGACTATTTCAGTAGGTGTTTCAATTATTCTACCCTGTAGTCTTTCATCATTAAGCTTTGTCAAGCAAGTTGTTACTTTCTTGTGGTTACTTAGGAAAAGTTTCCTCAAAACCCTCTATTCATGTCTCAACAGATCTGAGATAAAAGGGAATCTACTTACAAGATTGTCAAGACAGATAATAGACTGGGTGTATCCGTAGAAGGGCATTCAAATGAAATGTTACTAAAATGCTTAATTTTTTTATCTTACTCTGACATGGAATGACAACAATAGCTAAAGTTTATTTAGCACTTACTCTCTATTAGGTACTATTCCAAGAGTCTCACATGCAGTATTTGATCTTAAAAAACCAACACTATTACCTATATTTATCAATGAACGGTGATAGTCTGGCTCCAGAGCCAGCACTCTTAGCTATAATATATATTATTGGTCAAGCTTTGAAAAACAAAAAACAAAAACTTTCTACTTACTAAAATTATCAAGTCAAAGTGCTTACACAAGCTGAAATTAAATTTTTTAAAAATCTCAAAACACAATGTAAAATATTTTATGATTAAATATCTGACCTGGCTCTATTACTATTAAGTTTATCACAATTTTTATCAGAAAAAAACAAAGGCTAAAGGAATTGTATATATTCACAAGGGCAAAAAACAGGCAGGATATATTTCTTACCACATGGCTATTAAATCTACAAACACTCAACTGATTAACTTTTTGTTCAGGGGAAATAGCTTATTATGAATTCAATACATAGCATTTTTCTGGTTTAGACCTTTTCATTAGAGTGTGTTCAAACAAAGATGATAAAATTATCCAAAATAAATTGCTCATTTTATTCCCTAAATATGTAATACGAACTAGTTTTTAGTTTTTAAATGTCTCTCTTTCATTCATTTATTCATTTATTCACTTATTTATTAGGCAAGGCAACCCTTGGTTGACCTCACAAATTGCAAGGACCTTGTCAGTTTATAATCCCTTATTTTTATTTTTTACACCTACAGCACCTGGTCTCCCTAGGTGGTCTCCCATCCAAGTACTAACCAGGCCCAACTCTGCTTAGCTTCCGAGATCAGACGGGACTGGGCTTGTTCAGGGTGGCATGGCTGTAGACAAAATAGTTTTTAGAATGGTTTGAAAAATCATCACCTGAGTTTTCTTCATTCCTTTTGACCAACATGTAAAGCTTTTGCCTGGGTCAGAGGTCTTATTTTCACATGGGAAATAGTAATCTTTCCCAAGCCCCTGCACCAAGTTCATTTTTATTATCACAATAAAACATAATAGTCCATTAAATCTATAGGGCAGATGTTACACTTAGTCATGATGTTTATTTATTTACCTTGTCTTATTCTATAAGAATTGAAAAGATTTCCTCATCACAACAAATGAATACCTTTGCTTCATTTAATGTTGTCTTTTTCTTTCTTTAATTAAGCACTAATTATTTGTGTTCTTTTAATTACTTTTAAAGCATCCATTAGTTCTGGATTGTATTACTGAACTCTCAATAAATCAATAAAGAACTCTGTATTTAATTTTTTTCAATTATTCTTCCTTCTTTAGTTCATTTATCTCTCTGGTTTTTACTAAGTGGAAACTCCTGATTTCTGTATCAGAGGGAGACAAAAACAAAATACAAGATATTCTGTATTTAAGACAATGCAACTGTCTCTGATTGCAAAAGAAGGTGGGGTGTGCGTGCGTGCATGTGTGTGTGTGTGTGTGTGTGTGTGTGTGTGTGTGTGTGTGTGTAAACTATATGTTGAGGATGAGTTCTGTCACTGGTGAGGAATTCAAACTGTGATTGCACAATCACTCTAAATACTTTGTATCATAGTTCCCTCTCTCCAACAACTGTTTTGTTTGGAAGCCCAGGAGAAAATATGCTTGTAAGTCCATAGGATTTTGTGGTCAACTAACCTTGGCAGATGGTATCTGTGAGATTTTGAGCAATTTAGATGTCTCAACTGGAAATAGTAATAATAAAACCTGCCTCAGATTGTTGTATTAAATGAGCTTACATAAAATAGACGTAGTGATCCGTGCACAGTCACAATAATGTCAAACACTTATTGAGCATCTGCAAGGTGCTAGACTGTCTTAAACATTGTGTGATCTAAGTATCCCAATAAATGTATATCATACAAATTATCCATCACCATTATATTTTCATCTTATTGCTGATTTTATTTTTATAAAGCTTTTCTTGAAAAAGATCGAAAAAAACCTTTTAAGAATGGAAGCATTCATTTCTTTGACTAACTCCATTTGTCTCTTCAGTGAACTTCAGTATTTTGCCTTTCTCAAACTGGTGCCTTAGGTCCTCCTCTTTGTTCCCTTTCTCTTGGCCACCTGGGGATACAGCTGAAAACTTTTAGGACTAGATGATAGATGGGCCATGCTGTATCCTGAATACATCTCAGTGACATAGATAAGAAATAAATGCTACAGAACTATCAGTGCAAATGCAATAAGTACAATGTTCTAATTGTTTTTAAATGAAGACTTATGAGCAGAAGCAGTGTTATATTTAGACCATACCAAGAGTGAGAAACATTCACAGCACCGATACTTGAGGATGCATATATTTTTCTTGATATTTATAATGCTGGTAAAGAAGTACATCTTATTCTTGACATAACTAGCTTCTCATAATTGAAGCGAAAAAAGATGTATATTAAAAGCCATGACTTTTCCTTTGTAGACTCTTAGGGTCAACCTCACAAAATGGTCAGTACGGTATTTGTGAAACTCTAGAATGCTATATTAATCAATTATAACAGAAGAAATACAATATTGGGGAAAATATAGAGTACCGAGATCCTAGAAATAACAAATACTAATAGTGTAACATTAGTATATGTGACAATATGTTCCAATAACTGTTAACACCATAACTTGCTTCCAAAAATATGTTACATTTGTGTTTAAGCATCTAAAAAATTGGGGGTGGTAACCATAGAATTAACATTGTTTTATACTAAGAATTGACCTAATACTTATAATTTTTGTGATATTATTTATCAGTGCCTCTAAATTATAATAAACTATTAAATAGAAAATATTGTTTCTCTGCAATCTCAGAGGTTCTATATAATTTGTTCTATTAAATATGTAATCTTATTGCCAATATCAACCTACCCAACTAATCAAAAGAAAGTAATTAGCAGTACAAATCTAATCAGCATGTTTATTATATATTGTACATCATATCAAGAATTATGGAATATACAATGTGGTAAAGGCATTGTTCCTTCACCTCAAGCAACAAGTCTAGATAAATAAGAGATACATAAAGCTGGTAAAACACAAGGTAGTAAATGTGATACAGGACATTATAAAGGTAGAAGTAAAATGTTCAGAATATAGTATGACTTCTGGCTCAAGGAAACATCATTAGAACTGGGTCTGAATGTTTTCATGATGACTGAGAACTTCAGGGAGAGGACACATTATTGACAAAAAAACAGAGGCAGGGAAGTGATTTTGACTAGAAAATAAGGTATAGAGATAGACAAGTGCCCTGATAGCTTTTCAACAGGGAGTTTGAACATTCAAGAATTGTTTTATGTTATCACAAGAAAGAGTTATGTGGTATAAATTTTGTTTTAGGAAGAATGTTTTGGCAATGATGTGCAGAACAGTTTGGGAGGAACGGAAGCACAGATGATGAATCATCTGGGTGATCAATCCCAGCAATAGTCTAAGAAGAGGTGTTGAGGTGAGTAGAGGGCTGGGAGTGGAAGTAGAGCACAGGGATTGGTGTTGTGAGATATCACAAAGGATGAATAGACAGAATACAGCAACTGTGATGAGTCTCAGATTTCACACTACTTGTCAACTAACAAGTTAGCCTGCCAGTTTCATAAATGCAGGCCAAAGAGTCAGGGGTCAGAGACAAATTACTTTATTATTCATAATAAAAGCAGTAACCAGAGTGTCATCATGTTCTTGAGCTGATTCCCCAAACTCCAATTCCCACAGGGTGGTTTAGGTGACACCTCCACAGCCAGTGAGTTTCATTATAGAAGAGGAATCCAGAGCTTAGGGAACCTGAATCTTTTATAGTAGGCAGTAAAGATGTCTTTCCTTTGCTCGGAAAGAGACATGATCTCTAACCAGAAGTACAAGCACAACTGCCCTTTGCTTTACAAAAAGACACTATTTCTATCTTCCAAGGCTGTTCACGATACAAAAAAAATCCTTGAAATATAGTCTTAAACAAAAAGCAGTTAGTATTTTGCTTGCAAAATGTGCAGAAATGTCACACCCTTGAGTCTCCCAATACTTCTTGAATGTGGGCAGATAACACAGGACAAGGGGCAAAAGCAGTTAGGGTTTGAGTTTGACCAAGAAAATGAAGACTATTATTAGCAATTGAGAAAAAGAAGAAAGTAGATTTTAGAAACAAAGTCGTTTTTGCTATGTTGAGTCTGGGTGCCCTCATAAGTATATTCGGAAATGTGAGACAAGAGTCAAGACTTCAGAAACAACACGTTTTGAATATTTATGCCACAGAGGTAATTTGAGGATGTTATCAGAGTTCGCAAAAGAGAAGAGACAAACGAAGGAGAACAAGGTGGCATCACATGAAGAACATTCTCAGGGAACGGGCAAGTAAGAGAGGAAAAGCAAAGGCAAAGTAAGAAATGAAAGATGAAAAACAGCAAGCAGCAATGTTTCAGAAGCTGAATGAGATAGGCCTTTTATTTGTGATTTGGTGCTGTCAGCCTCAAGCACTGAGAAAGGAAAATGAGGAAGAGAATCACATGTGCACTTTCAGTACTAAGCATTTTATGCACGGAGGATACATACATGTTTAAGAAATGTTTAAGTTTGTTGAATAGTCTAGAAAAAGATGGAAAAAGAAGTCAGATTTCAGGGGATAAAGAAAGAAAAGCAAGACCATTGAAAGCTGTGATGGTGACAACATTTTGAAAAGTTGTGAGTGCAGAAAGTTATCGTTGTGACAATTTCAACAGTAATACGATTTGTGGTGAGTAGACTTTGCTTTGGTGTTTTTTCATTTATTTTTTCTTTTTAAATAACTGGAGAAACTTGTTAATGACTTTAGTACAAGTAGAGTTTCATGATACCAAGCAGAGAAGGGCTGGTTAATAAAGCAAGATCTCAAATGAGGGGGAAAGGGATGGAGTTAAGAACAAAGGTGATGTTTACTCCGGGAGAGGCAGGGCGTATCAACACACACAGATCTCTACATGGAGACAAGGTGACTGAAAGGAGCCTTCAACAGACAGTCTCTACTTTCTCAGTAAAACAAGTACTGAGATCATAAAGATGAAGGTTTTAGGAGTGAGAAAGGCAGGAGAACAAATATATCTATATAGAGATTAATCTTGTAGGTGGTTTATCATCCCATTATATTGGTGAGAAACATGAATGTCAGAAAGTGCATTTTTGCCTAAAGTTGCAAAGATGATTAATAGTCAAACTAGGTTCCAAACACTATTAGTCTTATGCTAAAGATAAGTTTTTAATTGCTGCTGTGCGGTTGTGGTCTTTAGGGAAGTAGAAAAGTTTTATAATGAACTCTATGAAAAATAAGATAAAATATTATAAAGAAAAAAAGAAACTGTGGAGAAGCAATGAGTGCCAAGAGGAATCTGGGTGTCACCGATTTTTAACTGAACCAGCCAGTCCAATATCCTGATTTTTCCTTAGCAGACAAAAAATTTAGCTTAAATGTTGAAACTTTCAGGTGGAGTGAGTTCATTGTGAACTATTTTACAGCAACAGTGTAATAGTGTTCAGCAGATAAAGAAGAAAAAAAAACAAAACACTGCTTCAGAGAGTTCTACCGCCAGAGTTTTTCCTCTAGGGTGACTTTTCCAGGCCCCACAGCTGGTTTGTTAACAAATAACTTTGGTGTCCCAGTTAAGTTACATTAACTAAAAGGCAACTATATAAGCATATACACAATATCACATTTGTATAGAAAACAACTTTCTATTCAAATTCCTAAGTCATACAATAAATTTTAAAAAATAATTCCAAGTATTTGGAAACAAGAAAAATTGACGCATGTAAAGGAGACTGTGCATAATCCATTTTGAAATGAGATTAAAAATTGACATTTAATCTTAGATATAAAAAACAATTTGATATAAACCTAATTATTCCGAATGAATATGTTTGTTTTATAACCTCCTTCTATACAAACTTTTATTGGTTTGCTTACCCTCATTTTAGATTCCTCTTACTTTTAATTTTTATATCTCTGAATTTTAAGTCTGGGGAACTAGTCAGTCTTCTCTAGCCATAACTTTTCCACTGCTGGCATTATTTTTTGAAGCTGTGGCTTCCCTATCCCATTTTTCACATCTCAAACTATAATTTGGTGTGGAGTACTCATGCATCCCATCTCTATGGAAACCAGGACGTAGGCAGCACAAAGATGATTTTATTAGAAAGTCCACCAGAGCAGAAGAGCCAGTATACACATTTACTTTCCTAGCAGATTCAGCAAATTTAACCTGTGAAAGAATGTCTGCCTCTGCTGCATTTTCCTAGGCAAATAGAATATTTGAAAGCCACTGAATGTTCCAAACAAAACAAAAGCCAACTGATAGCACTGTGCTGGTGCTCTTATGAGCGTATGTCCAGAAAATAGCAGGTGGAGATTCTCTATGATTGTTATTATGGCATGACAAATTACTGTCCAGATGTGACAATCCAATCTTTTTAAACATATGTGTCATCATCACCATAGCATAATTATTATCAACTATAAAATAACTATTGCTTTATAAGAACTTAAAATTTTTGTGTATACATAAAAGCAGTTCCTGCCCATCATTCCTTTTCTCTCTGGGATAGGGGACTTAGTCACATCAAAAGAGCAAGTGTGAAAACCACAATGAACAAATATTTTTCTTTCACCAAAAATATAAACATGCTAATTCAGGGAAAAGGCAACATGATATGATATAGTATCACTAGTTATAAAACTTGAAGCCACTTTCAATCTACTGTTAAGTTATAATTTAATAGATTGTCTGTATTTCAAAATACATATTCCCACCAGTTACACATGTTGTGAAACAAGTATTCAGTGAGTACCTAAATCCAAAAGCTTAGACCTTTGGTTTTATTTTGTTCACAACCTAGCACTGTATGATGAATGCACAATGTGTTGAATGAGTTAATAAACTAATTAACAAGATTGACATGAGTTAGTTTTAATCATATTTGGAATAGAAATCATTTCCATAAACCGTTTAAAGATGAACCTGCATATCCATTAACCCTAAATCTCTAACCGATGTCCCAATTTCACTATTAGCTATTCAGCCTTGGGTGTTAAGGTCTGCTCTCTCCTTTGGTCCTCTCTTTAAATGTCACAGCTATTTCTGGCAGGCAAGACAAGTGCTGTGGTTAGTGTGAACACATACACCAAAGCACCTGAGAGAAAAGGGTGCCAAAATAGGGAAATAACTCAGGAAAAAAGGAGAGGGAGCTGAAAATATAACATCTATGCATTTGCATATTTATAATCCATTTTATATGTCAGGCATTTAAAAAATATAAGTTGTTTAGAAAATAGAGTGTTGCCTTTGCTAGAGTTAACAATGTGGCCACAATACTAAGCAGTGTCCTTGCTCAGTATCACGAAGGACAATTTAGAATTGAAAGCTCAATCTCGAAGGACCAAGATGGTTTATACACTCTATATCTTGAGGCATACTAAGGAGATCGAGTTTATCGTTTTCAGAAAACACTGTCATTATTCAAGGGAGAGAAAGAGCTTATGGAAGATTTTTAAAAAAGATTTTGAAAAATCATGTGGGCAAGCTGGCTTTTAACAAAAACAAAATATCTTTATACAGTTTAATGTAATTTCTGACTAAATTTATAAATCCCAGAAATTCACCTGAACATTTAAATTTTTTTTTAATTGTAGTAGGAGAAATTGAATATTATTTGGACTATCAATTGTGAAATTAAGCAAAAGGCAAGTTTTGCTAATGAGTGGTTTTAATATTCATGAATATGATGGTTCAGCGTTTTCTCTAATGTTTCCAGTAAGACCACTAATTAATGATTTTCACAAATAGAACATATCATTTTTTTGCCAGGAGTTAATACTTCTTATTGTAAATATTTTATTATTCTACTTCACATATCTTTATTTCTACCCCCAAATTTCTCAATTTTCTTTTCATTCAGTCCTCTTATTCTCACTATGGGATTTCTTTTAAAGCCTAGCTTACTATACTGAAATCCTCCAAGTGTGAATCAGTAATACCTTTATTTCTAGGGCTCTGTCTGATATTAGGTTGACTTTGTGAAGCATAACCATCAACATGAAAGAAAATATTTTTAAAATAACATTATTATTTTGACTGAAAATGAGAGGTCAAATTTTGCAGGGTGTTTTACATCTTGAAAATCTTCCTGCTGTAATTATCTGAAGCCTAGGCTAGATAATTATTAAGGGACTCTTGCAATTGTCCCTCTTCTCTACATAGATCACCACATTAATTAAGAGAGGATCACTGGAGACGGTTGCTGTTCTGCATCTTTAAGCAGTTTTAGTTATTCATCTTCAAAAGAGAAAAAGTGCCTAAGAAAAATTCTCTAATATACAGATATTCTCAAAAAGTTCTCTGGTATGTGCCTCAATTTTATTTCTGCACATTTGTAAAATGATAAATTTTGCACATATATTATAACGTGTAATATGCTTATTTAATTTTGATTGAGCTAGTAAAGAAATGTAAATCAGGTGCTTGCTGTGATAAAGATGTTAAAGTTATATTTACACTATATCACACTCAAAGGTGTAAAAGCTTATGAAGACAAGAAGCAAACTGATAACTGATTAGCCTGAGAGAAGTACAAATCCATCTAGAGGCACCTTCTTGGGTTAATGTGGTGATGGAAGAACCAGGCTCCTGGTTACAGGAATATCAACCAAGGTATATCTACTCCTAGATTTTGGAAGATATCTTATTACATTGTGTTGTGTTAAAAATTAAAATACAAACAAAAGCAAGCAAACTGAGTGATGAGAACTGCTTCAATTTCCTTAATTACCTTTTTCTAAGGCCAACTCACATGCCTACTATAAAAGGGATCTAATAGTCAAAGGATAAAAAGTCAAAGGATAACCCAAAAGTCTCCATCATCACCCTATCCTTAGATCCTAGAACAGTGCGTGCACCTAGTCAATGCTTTGTAAATATTCATCGAATAACTGCAACTCTAAAAGTCAAAGGATAACCCAAAAGTCTCCATCATCACCCTATCCTTAGATCCTAGGACAGTGCGTGCACCTAGTCAATGCTTTGTAAATATTCATCGAATAACTGCAACTCTTATGGATTCTTCCATGATCTCCATCAGAGCTAATGTCTCTCATATGTGCTTGCTTCCCTAAACATTCACCCCCCATGGATCCAGCATAAAGTGCAGTGTTTTGAGATTACTGGTGTAGGTGAATATCCTCAACTGAGTTGTTAGTTCCTAACAGGAGGGATAACATATTCATCTCTGTCTTCTACAGTTCTTTGTCTAGTGTCTAGCAAATAATTCCAAGTAAAAATGAAACAAAAATTAATGAATAAATGTATACAAGACACTGGACAAACAACAGAAAAATCAAGTTACTAAAAAAATTAACTCAAGTGAATTTTTTAAAATAGGAGTCCCTCAGTGATTTATAGCAGAAGTTAGGATTCAGATCCAAGTAAAAAGAGATACTATTGCCCCATGAAGATATCATATCACGATATGTTGTATAATAGGTAAAAATGTTTGAGATGAATTTTATACATTTTAAGTTTTTGTTTGTTTGTTTGTTTTAAGTATCTGACTTTTCTGTATAGCTTATTATAGAGCATTAAGACCAATATGTATGAGCATCACCTGAGGTACTCATTATAAATGCAGATTCTCAGGCTTTATTCCTTAACTACTTAATCAGAATCTTTGGGGTGAACCAACAGGAATTCTAATTTTAAAAATAATTTCTTTGGGTGATTTGTAGGAATTAAAAGTTACTTTTTTTTATTTGTTGTTACAAAATTTTGCATATGCAATGGCCGGTAAGTCTCCTGAGAAAAGAATTTTCTCTGGAGGAAAGATAAGTAATCAGCTTTCCCGAGAGCACACACTTTTAGAAAACTCCTGATCCTTAAGACTCTACCATCCAAGGCAGTGAGAGTGACCTCCACCCCTAACTCTTATTCCATTGAAAAAGAAGCTCCCAAACCCATTAAGGTTGGTCTATTTTCCATTACAGGTGTTCTTAAAATAATAAAAAAGAGTGGTCTTTAAGAATTACAAAAAAATGAATGAGTATAAACAATGTTTAAATCTAAAGTGCTTTGACTATAAAATAAAAGCATAGGTTAGATAATAATGGCAGCTAATTTTTTTTTGTAGATTTATTAATTTTTAGATACTCATTAGAAGCCTTTACCCTAATCATAGGATGTAGATACTAGAATGAAATACACTCTACAGGCATAACTAATCTACCCCAATTCTCTCAGCAGTGGGAAGAGGAAGCAGGAAGCTTGACTCTGGAAGTTATGCTCTGAACTTTCATCCTACATCACCTCTTAGGGATATATGCAGACGATGGTGTTGTTTATGTTAAAAATATCTGCCAATGTTTACCTTAATGGCTGGAATTTCAAGCAAATGAAAAAAAAATATTTGTACCTCCTAAACAATTAAAATTTTAGCGGAATTCATTAACAGTCTGCATTTGTGTACTGCAGCAGTACATTTAAAGTGCGACAATTAGGTGGGAACTTTTATAACTATACAATTTGAATACAAGCGCAAAAAATATTGAAGAAAAAACACTCTCTCCATTCAACAACTGTTCATAAGCCTCTAGTTTCCTCTAGATTTGACTTTAAGAAATTAATATCTGCTAACTTCTATTAAAGGGTTTAGGAAAAAAAGATTGACTACAGTGCAAGCAACAGTTATAATACTGTTTCATTCTCTCTAGAGCATACCACCTGCTTTAAAATCAGTTATAACTCAGTACGTTTTGACTGGTTAAAATACATAAGTATATGTGTAAATATACATAAGTACACATGCACATGTCATGGACTAGAATGCTTCCTTGGAGGTGGTTTAGGGGGCCTATATGATGTCTGTTATTTAAAAATTTCATAACACACTCAGGAAAAAAATGTTTGAAACTTGGGATTAAAGATTACTACTTGTCCTGTAAATGTTATTTTTAATGGACTCATTCAATGATTAAATTATCTCATGAAAACCATCTGAATTAGACTTTGTTAGTAACTATTTGATTAGAGCCCAAACACCTTGAAGTATTATGTTAAATTGTAGAATTTTCTACAATAGAAAATGCAATTACATGTAATTAACTTTGTTTACAGTTAACTTTACAAAAGTTAAAGTCATTGGCCAGTAAAATGTTAACAAGTTTTGTATCAGCCATTTCATTTCAGAATTCCTTTGACTCACTACTTTTATTAATCTTTATTTCTCAAATTCTTTGAATGTCTTATCGGCTTACTTTTCCCATATTAATTATTTGAATAAAATCTTTTAAATATGTTCATTTTATTATTGTGTGAAAATCATGTGCTTACTTTTTGAAAAATATACTTTAACACACTGTAGAAAGACCAGTTGCTAAGCTGAGCTGAAGCACTGTTGAAATCATGTTTTCTAATTTTAGTTTTAACATTCTATGCAATTTTAGATTGTTTAAAAACTCTGAAAATGTTTAGGCTCATATTTATAGTCTTAAGCAATATAATCTATTATCTAAGGAAGTAAACTTCTTTGATATCTTTCATATTTAAATGTAAATATATAAAAGAGTTAGAACTATTTCCCAGATCTCTAAGACATACTTAATAAAATGACTTCTAAATAGGAAACTCAACAGGAAGATTAGGTGGATTTTTTTAAAACATACATCCCATGGGATATTGCTGGTTAATTATTTGTATAAATTATATTGTCTCTATTTCCATTATTTGGGTGCACTACATACTTTGGTGGTTTCAGAGAAAGCATGTATCTTAACCTAAGCATCTTTTCTGAAGAGTACAGGATCATATGCCAAAATATGAACAAGAACAATGGCTACCCATCCAATTAAGTGGTGTTAGAAGGACAAAAGCCAGAGGCTCTAAAACAATGAAGGAGTCTGACCATTGAGGAATCTCTGGGGAAGTGGCTGCTTTTTCAAAAGCTTTTCGTATAGAGCATCTGTTCCCTGTCCTGTACAGATGAAGTTGACTCCTCAGATAACTCACTCTCTCCTTCCACTCCTCAGACTACATACAAACCCAAGAGATTAATTAACACTTGTTCCAGGAAAAAAACAGAGACAATAGCATCCGACATTAGAATAATCCTTTGTGAATAAATATAAAACTTAAGGAGGGGGAGGGAGATTGTCTGAGAGAGGAAGAAAAGCATTTGACTTTATTGCTTAAAGCCAAAAGAAATTAGTATATATGGTAACAGTATTAACAAAACAGACACAAAGAAGAAGGAACAAAAGAATGAAATTTTGTACTCAGTGTCTACTGTATTTGTGGGAATGGTCTGTTATCTTAAGAGGCTTACATAAACTGAAAATCATACCTAAAATACCTACTATTATAGCATGCTCTGGGGATCTGAGGACTTTTAACAAATGAATGATTGTGATGTCACTGGCAGACACAAAGGTACACAGATAGAAAGGGATTCCTTTTATACATAGTATGAATCACTTTATATAACAGATAGAAATATAATTTGTTTTTCAAAACAAAATACAGTCAGATTTCAAATATCTCTACTCTGGAATGGACAGTTGACAATTGAAATTCAAGTTTCCTTGTTTTTTTTTCTTGTTTGCTTGTTTTTTGAAGAAAGCTATGAAAGCAAATACTTCTGAGAACATGGCTGAATCTGAACTCATTTCAATAAGTAAATTCTACATTCACTCTTTAGTGATGACTCTGGGAGCTCTCAAGACCTAGTAGTTTCTATTTATAGAGTCACTTTCCCAAAGAAACTGTTTCGTGAACATTTTCTGGCATTTCTTCTCACTTACATTCCAAGATTAAAAACATGCATTATTTCACTAGGTATTGAGATGTTTCCCATTAGTGAGTTGCATTCATGCAATAAAACCCACATTTAGCAATACTTCCCAATAAACCTTGCTATTCATATACTCATGTATGCTTACATTTATATTAAGATTTAAAGTTTTTACATTGTGAAAATGAATGTAGATGCATTTTGTGACCAAAATCATCACCACAGTTCTATTGTTGCTCCTTTTTTTTTTTGTTTGTTTTATTCCTTGTATAATTTGGGTCACATATTATAAGTATCACAAATAGGACAATATTAACCACCATCATATAAAATATCAATGCTTTCCCATGAGGCTATACATAAAATAAAAATTTCTTACTATAATTTATAATCTGAAATAGTTTTCTACATCTACAGCCCTGTCTCTCCCTTTTTATCTCACTCACCGTATTTTAGCTTCTCAGCTTCTTTCGTGCCATCAAAAACACTAGGTTCTCCCACCCCCGGGGCCTTCACATGTGAGCTTGTTCTGCTTTCAATCCTTCTGCTTTAGACTCTAATCACCCTGTCCTCAAAATTCCACCTTTCATCACATGGTTTGCCCCTTCTCACCCTTCTAAACACAATTGAAATGCAACCTTCCTGTATAAACTTTCCATAAATTGGACTGTCTGACTGAATCTAAACGGCTAATGGGCTTTTGTTCTCATTCTATGTTTTCTATGCATCTATTTTATGTGACATTGCTTCGAATAAAATGAGAGGGAGTTTGTCTCATACGAATGAAGTACTGGTGTAGAGGTATGAGAGGGGAAATAGTGTCTGATCCCCAGCCTGGTTGAAGACATCTTAAGGAGGATTAAGAGAGATGGGGAGAAAGGAGATGGACGAAAGGAGGGAGAGAAACTGCAGCAAATGCTGAAGGCACTGTTTTGATCAAGGTAATTAGAATACTCAGGGCATAAGAAGCAAGGTCACTGACAAGGGTGGCAGTGGCATGATTCCTCCCTTAGTAACTCGAGGGCAGCAGATTTCAAAAAGGAAGCAGATGAAAGTGAGCAGACTTGTCCTTGAGCACATGTGAAATACCCATGGAGATTGCAATCGATTACTGGGGAGACTGAGGGGAGGCTTAGGCCTGGCAGATGGAGTTTTGCAATGCAAGGAAATCGTGTTTGTCCCCAGTGTGGCAGGTGTTAAGATATTTAAGTAATGGCCTCTGGAATGGTCACAGTCAGTGGTATTAAACCAGAAAACAACATCCAGGAATTATCAAAAGCCATGAATCCATTTCAGTGTCTCATCACGCACTCAGGTAGTGCTTTTCCCTTTTCTCATAGCTACTTAATGGATACTGGCAAGCTGTCAACTATAAAAACAAGGAAGTGAGAATAAATGATGCTTCCCAAATTTAAGGTGAGTCATCAGTCAGATCTGGCATTGTCAGGAAACTTAATCTGTTTTCTAACTAGCTTTATTTTAGCACAGCCATAAATCTAGCTGTAATTAGTCTCTAACTCCAATGACTCAATACATTTAAGCATTTCATTTGATTCTCAACCGTGAAAAATTGCAACTGATTTGACAATACTGATATGCTGTCACTACAACACGTGGTTTCAGCATCTGTTTTTTCTCTTGTGATACTGATCTTACCACAAACCATCTTATGTCTCTCCTAGTCCTCTATAAGTCTTAGTGACACTTTAGACACAAGTGAATATGGTAGTTTATGGCCAGTGATTAGATTTCCCCCAATATGAAACACAATTCGCTGTATAGAAATTGAACAGAGCATGGGAACAATTTTTTTAAAAATTAATCCACCTACTTGAAATATCACCTCAGTCAATGAAAAACTATATATGTTCTTAACTGATAATAAAGATTATTTTTACCTGGGATATAAGTCAAATTACTTTTTTAATCACTAGGATCACCATTTAAAAGAGATTGATAAATGTTTACTTTTAATCTGGAAATGAATTAAATACTATTCTATATTTAAATCACATTTAACATGTTTTAAAATAAATAGTAAATGTTTTTAAATTTTAAAAGTTTATTTGATATTTGGGGTATTCCCTAACATGATCAAAAATTTCATTTCTCCAAGGATTTTTATTCACCCCCATATTCAAAATATGAAGGCTTTGTAAGGTTTTATCAAGTACTAATTTAACATCTTGGGTCTTATTAACTTGTAAACGTGATAATAATGAGATTCAAAGAAGAGGCATCATCTGTGGACAGCTTTATTTTCAGATTCCAAGAAAACTATTAAAACATTTATAGCACTGAGAATGAATCAGACCAGTATATGAACTCTCTTTTGTGGCCATATTGTATAGCAGTAGGGGGGTTACAGTAGTAAAGTTCAGTCATCCATTTCATCTCCAATTGGAGCTCAGGCAACTGCAATTTATGGTTATGATGATAAATTTCAAAAAAATGATGCTCTATGGGTAGACCCATGTTAAAAATTATTCACTGGAACTGAAAATAAAAAGATACAGATACACGAATGAAAAAGAAATTAATTTGGAAGATTCTGAATGCATGTTTTCGATATAATTATCATGAAATGCAAATAGAAAATAAACAGCATATATTTATTAACATTATGCTTTGATTCATCAGTTCTACTCAGTAAGGCAAATATATGAATTCACCACCATAAAGTATAATCTATATGACCGCAGGGTAAATTTCTTATGATTATTAGTATGTGAAAAGTGTGAATATTTATTTTTCATAATTTTAAATTATTAAATACATTTAACAGAAACAGAAATATTACTGTACCAATAGTTTGAAATCTTAAATGCATATATGACCTCAAAACATACCATGTGAATTTGTTCAGAAAATAACAACTTTGAAAGAATTTAAACATTCTCCTAAGTGCTTTGTGAGACTTAAAAGATCAAATATAGTCCTTCAGAGCTCTTGACAAAAAGGTATAAAAAGAGGCAAAGATGTTTATAGAGTTCAGAGAAAATTGAATATGGCCTTTGTCATATATTCCTTATATTTTAAAGAATAAACAGTAGAGAGTTTTCAGGGAGTCTACACATTGCTAAAATAATTGAACACAAATGTGAAATGTAGGATCTACTATCTTCTCATTATTTTCAAAGGCAAATTAAAAACAACTATATATATATTTTTAAAGTACTCAATTCTAAATAAATATATAGGAAACTTAGATGTATAAGAATACATTTTAAATGCCCTAGATGACATACAATATAAAAAATATATTTAGGATTCATGCATTTGTTTTGTTTCAAGTAATTGTCTGGAATTTTCAATACCCTCCCCTCTTTTACTTGTTTTATCTTGATATTCAGCAAATGGGTAAGCAACAACTTAAGTGGAATAACTGGAAAGAATCATTAACTAAATCTGTATCTGGTAATCTAAATGACAGTAATTGAGATAGAAATTTTATGTATTATTTGGACTTATAAACTAATGTTCTCATAATAAACAATGTTTTATTCAAATAATTGTTGTCATCATCCTGAGAGGCAATCAGCAACTCAAAATAGTGAATTACACCCAAATAAATGTTTTTGTATAAACATTTGTTCCTTTTGCTAATTATTTATACTCCAAATATCTTTTAGGCACCAGTTACAAAGATGACCAGAAATATAAGTTCTGTGTATATAAATAAAGGCAGGCAGTCATAAAATAAGATCAAGAGTATAATACCAGAAAAACATTTTATCTTGAAGGCACTCTGGACTTATAGTCGGCTGTCTGTATCTGAGGGTCTGCATCCATGGAATCAACCAATTGATTGATCAATAATATTCAGAAAGCTGCTTGCAATTAAAAAGCAGTTGTGCTTTCTAAACTTTGGTGTTGGCAATGTGTTATCTTTAAAAAATGTACATATGTGAAAAATCTCATTCATTAGTAGCGTCAGATAAATCGTCCTAACTTCTATTATTTGCTGTATCAGTTGTTCAAGATATGACCAAGGTAAAGATTTAGTGAAACAGTATTTCTTATACATTGCAGAGAATTTGACAATGTACAGCAAGATCTATGGTAAGACCAGTAGAACTTCCATATTAAGAAAATAAAATTAAATATGAGGAAAAGCTTTGTGGATAATTTCTTGCTGCAACAAGACATTCAGATGGACAACAGACCTATGGAAAGATGCTCAACATCACTAATCAGCAGGAAAATGCAAATCAACGTCACAATGAGATATCACCTCACACTAGTCATAATGGCTATTATCAGAAAGTCAACAAATAATACGTGTTAGCAAGGATGTGAGAAAATGGAAACCTTGTGCACTGTTGGTGGGATTGCAAACTGGTGCAGCTCCTGTGGAAAATAGTATGCAGATGCCTCAAAATCTAAAAATAGATCTACCATATGACCCAGGAATTCCACTTCTGGGTATTTATCCAAAGAAAACAAAACACTAATTTGAAATGATATATGCACCCCATCTTCATCAAAGCATTATTTGCAGTAGCCATGTATGGAAGCAACTTAGGCGTCCATCAATAGATGAATGGATAAAGAAGATGTGACACACACACACACACAGATTATGCAGCAATAAAAAGGAATGAAATCTTGCCGTTCATGAAAACATGGATGTATAGAAGGTATTATGCTAAGTGAAATAAGTCAGGCATAGAAAGACCAATATCACATGAAATCTAAAAACAAAACAAAAACAGGCTCATAGAAACGGAGATCAAAGGGATGGTTACTAAAAGAGAGGGTGTGAGGGGGTAAAAAGAGGAAGGAGAATATAGTCAATAATATGGTGATAATGTCATGGTAACAGATGATTACTAGAATAAAAGAAGTGATCGCATTGCAAGGTATAAAAATGTAGACTACTATATTGTATACCTGAAAATAACATAACCAATATAAAATTGTATACCAACTATACTTAAATAAAAATACCAAAATAAACATAATAAAGAGCAAATATTTTGAAAACATATTCAGGAAGAAAGAAGTTATGTTGCTGCTGATGTGCACTATGTAGTTAGGTCTATGACTAGATAATTGTCTGCCCTAAACATGTACAGATTTATTTTTCTTTTGTCATTATTCCATAAATAACAAAGCATAACAATTTGTATAGGATTTACATTGTATTAGTATTATAATCTAGAGATGATTTAAAGTATCTATAAGGATGTATGTAGATTATATATGCAAATACTGCAATATTTTATATAAGGTACTTGAGTGAACTTTAGTATCTGTGGGATTCTGGAACCAATTCCCCACAGATACTGGGGGATGACTGTCTTTCTTGTTGAAACAATTTTAGTTTACAATCCTTAAATGCTTCACAAATGTACAATGGGGGATTGGTTTATTACTATTTTGGCATCTATAAAATTCTATGAGGAATACATGCATAGTATAATATATCAGGGGAAAACAATGTTATCTTTAAGGAAAAACATGTTGAGTTTTGAGAGGTTAGAATTTACTGTTCTGTGTCACTTTTAAGGTGTGTTTGACTCAAACTGACAGCTTGGCTTAAAATATCCCTTAAAACAATGTTGATTTTAATGCAGTAAAACCTGACATGAAATTTGTTGGAGCTGACCATCATATCTATTATAGTCAAAATGTTTATGGGAAGAAAAGAAGATTTGAAATTTAAGTATTAGAATAACTATCATAGCAAACCCCTAAACAGTTGAGTTAAAATTGAATTTGACAATTCTATTATCAAATATTCTATTACAAAAATTCTAAATGTTAATTTAAAACTACAATAAAACGTATTTCATAAAATTGCTAATTACTTAATATATGCATTGTTTTCAGTGTCTTTGAAACTGTAAACTCTCCAGTATGACTAGCAGATGAGCAGGTGGCATGTGATATTATCAATTACATAGACAGAAATCAAAGACTTTTTTACACTTTATAAGCTGTTTGGGAAGAAGGTGGCAGTGGGGGGAGTGTGAGTGTGTGTATGTAACAGGGAGCAAGAGATTAACTTGTAAGCCATTATTTGGTGCAAAATCAGACATTTACTAAGTCATCTATGAGGGGATGGTTCAATAATAGCTAAGTATTTGTATAAACCTTCAGGGACCCAGATTCTTTCAAGTGTGACAGAACATTCATCTTCACTGCCAGCACTCCCATTTAAAAATATCTCATTTGGCAAATGGCTGTGGTGTTTTGAGTTCTATTTAGTGATAGATTTGTTTTCAACCTGATTACATTATCTGAGAACTATAAAGTCACCTTCAATTAAAACCCCTTTTAAATTTTACCTATGTGAGACCCATCATGGATGGTGTTTGGCTACATTTTAAGAATGATCTTTAAAACATTCAAAGAAGATGATGAAAGGGATGACTGGGAAGCCATGGAAAATAATCAGTGTTCAGTGCTGTTCTTTGCACCACTGCTAACACTATAAGAGGGGACAGAAAAAGAATATTATCTGACCATCAGAATCCTAGTGGATCTAGCATAAGTGGGCAATGCATGAAACAGATTTGCGGTTAAAAAATAGTGATGCTCCAGTGCATAGTCTAAGGTTCTCACTCACTTCATCATCTAATCTGTTATGACACCTGTTCTTTTTATAATACAGTATGTGAACAAAGTCCTGTTACAGAATTTTTCAATATGTATTACACAATTCTCTAATTGTTCTTATATTTTGGAATAGTTACATATATTGTCCTAAATAAAACATATAAGTAAAATCTACTAGCATTAGGCAGAAAATATTTAAGAGATTTTATGTAAAGATAGATAATGGTTTACCAAGAACTACAAGCTCTTTAAACTTGACTTTGATCTGTGCCAGCTTCAGGACAGGGTTAAGGAGAGGGCTGTTTGAAGTGAAGAGAGGGCAAATGTATGGGTCAGCTGCCTGGTATGTTATTCTTCCTCCTGGCACTTTACCTAGAATTTTTGCCTTTCCTCATAAAGCCATAATAATTGACAAACACCATGTACCTGGGTAGGCAGAGCCAGCAACTACCCTAAGGTCTAGTTGGTATGAGTTATATGAATAGAGGACTAGAAGTGTTATCTGAACAATATGGTCACAATGGCTGGGAATGCGAGTGGAAAGTAGACTAGATATGTGTCTAAATATGGTTTGGAGCAAAGGACAAGTATTAGAGGCACTTCTAAAATGACATCTACTATTTTTGAATTGGGTCGAATAAGCCTATAATTATATTTCTACTATACTTACATAGTGCTCATTCACCAGAGAGCTCTTCCAAGAAAACAGACAACTGCATAAAAAATAAATTCCATTTATTTTTCAACCCCAATGTATATAAAACTTGGCAAAATATATTTTCCAGCTAAAAAGCAGTTGTATATTCTAACATCAGCTTTAATTTCTCAAACATCCATTCTCTGCTACAATGAAATGACAAAGCCGTTCATATTTTATGCACATTTGTTACATCTGATTCTTTGTTTTTCATTTAAATAAATAGGCCTTTCTACCCTAGTTACTATAGGAAATCCCAAAGCTAAGAAAATCACTAATGAGAATAGAAGGAATTAGCCATCGTGACAGCTGAAGCATGCAGCTACTATGCAACGCTGCTCAGAGTTCACGTAGCAGTGTCATTAATGTTGCTAGCAGCTGTTTGATGAGCTTTACTAAATCTTCAGTTTCACAGGTTAAATCTGAAATATCTATTTTTAATAAATGTAGTAATTCTGCTTTGCCAAAAAAAGTCCTCAAATGTCATTTTTTAAATGAATTAACCTTTGGTCTTCAGATCTTTTCTCTTCTTAGTATCTTTAATAATATTTCAAGGATAAGCCTGCATAACTAGAAACTCTAGGCTAAGTACAATGCCTCAGATATTGTAGGCAGTCAACAAATCTTTGTTCAATAAATATGTGAAGTTTGAATGGGAAATTATATTGCTGAATAAAAATAAGTTTAGAGTTAATGTCTAAATTAACTGAATTGTGGAGGGTAGAGCACATTAATATAGTTTCACCACTAAATTTATTAAGAAAAAGTGGTGGTGGAGAGTCATATAGTTGATAGATATTTAATCTATTGCTTCTAATACATACAGAGAACATGAGTTATTGTAACGTGTAACTTTTAAAAGTTCTACAGTTTTTAAAGCTGTAACACTTTGGACTAGTCTGTTAAGGAACTTCAGATCCATAATTGTTTTATTGACCTGAAAAAAACCTATTAATATATAACAAAATGTAATACAATATAAGGCATATGTACTACTATTGCAAAAAACTTGTAAGAATGAAGTTATGAATATAAAAATCAGCAGACCCAAACAAATGAATATATCTTTTAATAAAGTTTATAGGTACCAAAAGACCCTAAAAATCCTACTATGTAAAATCAAATAGAAAATGGTAAAAGAACTGAAGGTACAGTTAGTAATATATTACTGCCTAACTATATACTTAATTTATTTTAAAGCTATCCTGAACCACTACGTTATCTCTTTTAACCTTAGCTAAAGATTATTTTATACACACCTTACTATGCAGAGCTATCTTTAACAAGATCATACCCTTGAGGAAAAAGAAAATGGAAAGATATGAAAGTTCTCACTTATTTCTAATCCCAACAGACATTATTTCATTGATATTCAGTTTCTGTACAAATTCACATAGAATAGGAACATTTCTCAGAGCCCAGTTTTACTAACAAATTGCACTAATTGTTTTCAGGCTGTGTAGTATCCAGAGATAATGTACTGCTAATTGGCATCATTCAGTAACATTTTGAAATGATGAGCTTAAATGTACTAACTGAAGGCTTGATTGGACATTGATAAATCATGTACTTGATCTCTAAAGAGATGAAATTTATCTCTTAATAGGCTTTATTCTTATGCTAACTGTCACAAATGTGAAACTAATTTTTTTAAATTGCAATTTTTTTTCATATTAGAAATGTAAGTTATAATTGTATATTAATTAAACAATGATTTATAGTACAATGCTACACATGACTGCCTCTTACTTTTGGGTTTCTTACAGATTTTTTTTTTTTAAGGAATAAGAACTGTATGGAAACCAGATAGTACCATTTCCCTAAATTTTAAGCCCCAAAATTTCTCATTTCCATTTTGACAAAAGAGGTCAAAAAAACATGAACAGCTTCTTGATCTGTTTTCCCCCATACCAATCCCTGCAAGACCAGTGGCCTCATTCTTCTTGTCAATGTAGGTTTATACTTTGCAGTCTTTTTTTATTTTTCCATTACTGTCTTTAATCATCCTGTAGCCAATATTTCTGGGTCATTCTATAACCTCTATTTTAAAACATATCAGAATATATTAAATGTGAATATAAAGTCAGTAGCCTTCCATTTATAATAAATAAAAACCGAGTTTGCAATTGTTATGCTAAACACTTATTTAGCTCTTAGCAAGTGTACTGTGCTAAACATCTTATTTAAATTCTCTGAAGTAGGGGTAATTTTTGTCCTCATCTCACACAAGAGGAAACAGAGCTATATCACTGTAACTGCACTAGGAAGGTGATTTGCTTCTGGCCCTTCTTTCAGTTCTACTCTCAGCATGAACTAAAACCCTCTCAGTGGCTTCTTTCCCAAGCAATAGAACTCATTTCCTAGTCACCCAGCATATCTGGATCATAGAAATAGAGGCGAGAAAATAATGAAATCTGAGGCTGCTCGGCTGTGACTGAACAGGTGGGCTGTGTGTTTGCTTGTATATTGGTGCATTTCTTAGTCACTGACAAACGTGTTTCAAATAATGTTCTTTACAACAAAAATCTGGTCAAAAAATAGGATTTAAATGGTTCCTTATATTTCCAAGTAAAGCTTCTCTTTCCTCTAAAGCAGCATCATTAAGAATTAAGAGCACCAGGGATGCTTACTAAATTTAGATGACTATCATGGCTATCCTTCTATAAATTAAGGGAATTCACAACTCTCTTCCTCTCCTCTTCCCTCCGTCCGTCCGTCTGTCCATCCGTCCCCCTCCACACACACACTTACTCATGAATACTGTTTAAAACCTATATAATTAAAATCATGTGATTTGTAAAAAATAAGATAGGTGTCATAACTTTTTACCTCTACGACTTCAGCAGAAAAGCTAATTTAGAATGCATCTTCCTTGGATTTACTTATAAAACCTGTGACAAGCCATGCTTCACACCAGACAATTTAGACCAGGTAAGGAGGACTCTGGAGTCACATAATGCTCACCTAGGTTAATGCTCAAATAGGTTATGACAATATCAGGGGACCAGGTAAGAAGCAAAATGAACTGAATCAGAGTGCAAAAAAACAAAATTATGTATATGAACATAATTGTCTATGTACAAACTCAGAAAAATGTCTGGAATGGTATACCCCAAACCTTTAACAGTAGTTTTATTAGGATGAAAATATAGTATTGTATTTTGGATGAAAGTATAGTTTAAAAAATAGTTTTCATAAGACGACAGTTCAATTTGTTTACTTTCCATGCTTATGATTTGAGGAGTAGGCGGAGCACAAGGCAATACAAGAAAATGCAAATCAAGCAGGGGCTAGTACAAAAAGCAGCACACAATAGGTGCTTTATCGATAGATGATAAATGAAGAATGCAAGTGACACAAATGGACTTTGCAAGGTCTTGATCTTAGATATGGCTTTGATTCTGGTTCCCAACTTTGAATATTTTATTCCCAGGAAGTGCAGATGAATGTAATAAAACCCCACTAAAAATTCCCTGGACTTAAAAATATATGTACTAGTTACATGAATTTTGACTGCTTAGGAGAAAATTGCTTTCACTTGGCCAGGCACCTGGGCTGGATCAGACTCTGGAGCTGGGGTTGGAGGATGTCTACCCCTTTCAGGAAACTTTCTGTAGACAAATGAAAGACTCTACCTTTTCCCCATCAAAGCTTCTTTATCTCAAGATGGTAGCAAGAAGCCTGATATCCAGACATAGAAACTCAGATATGACCTTTCATTTGAAGCTGGAGTTGAACTGTCTTGTCCTAAAATTATCACATGTCAAGACTCCAGTAAACCTCTCTTTAAACAGACCTGTAATCTTTCCATTTCTGTAGTTAGGGATATTTTAAGGCATAACTTTGAGAATTCCTCTCTATTTTCAGAGAGGTGATAAAATCTAATGCTCTTTGAGTGCTATGTGCCAGGCATGTGTCTAAACACACTATAGCTTATTTATCTGAGGTGAGTATTCCTATTGTCCTCCATTTGAGAGATCTGAGAGAGAGGCAAAGTTACTTGCTCAAGATGGCACAGGTTGGTAAATGGAGGGTATAACTCTAATGCCAGCTTTCCAACCCAGAGCTTATTAATGTTTACTATATGCCTCCTGAGAAATCAGACCAAATTATAGTACACCACATCTTATTTATCTGAAACAGGCTAAAGAAGCCTCAGGAAAAAAGTCCAATATTTGGCAAAACAATAAGCAATTATAGAACATAATTTGTGTAAACAAAGGTGTTTGTTTTTGTTTGTTTTTTTTTGAACTGTACATAAGAAATTTTAAGTGTCTTGATTATCGTTTTCCCAAGTCTATGACAAAACGACCTTTGTTCACTGGAATATTTCACATGCTTTCTCCCTGTTGTAGATGTATTTATTTATATTCAGACATTATAGGCCTATGGGTATCTGCATATTGTTTCTTTTTTTGTTGTTATTGTCCACTAGTGTGAGGAAGCATAGGAAATAGACATACTTTAACCATGCCCTTGGATATCTATAAATAATTCATTGTTGTATAATGTGAAAATATGTCATACTCATTAATTTATGAACTAGGATAAAACCATTTGAAGAAAGCTTAGAAAGTGGATATATTGGTATTACTAAGGTTATGACTTGTCTTTTAACATTTGGGTTGCAAATACATTTAGGAGTTAATGTAGGGAGTATAATAGTTAAAAACATGGGCTTTGGAGCTGGACACGTCTGAGTTCTAATTACTAGGTCTTTGATCTAATTACTTACTTTGGAAAGGTAAGTTACCTAACATCTCGAAATACATTCTAGGTTGTTGTGAAGATTACATGAGGCATTGTATGTAATCTTTTTTTGTATGTAATTGTATTTAATATGCCTGGAACATATTAAATCCTCAATCTATGTCAGTGATTCTAGTAACCTGCTACCATCATAGGAAACTCAATAGTTTAATATACCGTATTTCTTTGATTCAATGACCCACAATTTTCCATATTTTCTTGGTTTCTGATATTGATACATTTTTTGAAATTAGTATATACATTCCCCTTTCTGCTTGTCTCCTCAAGCTCTTTCAAAAATATTAAAATCCATAGCATATCTTATTATTAGATTTTAGATTCAAGAACAACGTGGAAATAGTATTATGCTGATATAATTTGTTGGTTCGACAAATCTAGGGGCCACTAATCAAGAGATGAGATATTACTGGTTGCTCTGAGATTTACCCTCCAAAGCTTGTTAATTTTCCCCAACAATGCTAATTCTGACCCTTGTACATATTTTTATTCAACTCTTCAGCAAACCTCTGCCCTGTGACCAGCACAGTGTGAAGTGTTAGAGATTCCAAGAAGAATAAGATGCTATCTCTGACCTACCTAAGATCTCAAAGTTTATTGAGGTAACACATACGTAAAGACATCTCTACAACATAGTTATTATCTGTAGCAACAGAAGGGGATCCAAGGAATTAAAATGACATGGAGGAGGGACTAATTTGCTTGAGGAATTCATGTTGCATGTTTGAGTGTTATTAGAGTTCCTTGCCATTGGTAGATGACAAATTTGTGATTTTACCATGTGATGCCTTTGGTCTCAAAGATATTGAGGGTCTTTCTCACTCAAATGTGGTAATGTTAATTTCTTACATGAAAGGGGTACTGCTCCCAATCACGAATCCCCCGCCTTTTTTAATATTCATTAGCCACCGACAAATATGAGCATATCTAAGAATATCCCCAGTGTCAGAGAAGTGGATGGCCAAGGCAGAGGTGCACTCGGAACCCATGTTATTGCTTCTGCTGGCAAGCACAGAGTCAAGGGGTAAAAACTTTATTTAGATTCTTGACTATGTGGGTAAAAATTTTGACATTTGAAGTGTTCTCTAACTTTCTTGCTAGATATCCCTCTCACGAAATCTGAGGAAAAGAAAAATGACTGTGGAGCTATTTTAAAGTGATGAGAAGTTACTCTAAATCACTTAATTCTTTGTAGATATCCTCTTTTGAGTTACCGTAACTTCTGTATTAGTTATCATTAGATATAAAAATTATATTCCAGATGCTTACAGTTGATTAAGCAAGAGCAAATTTGGAAATACAGAACAAAATAATTTTTTTGAGTATAGAAGTAGGTTCTTTTTTTCTAAGAACTGACATTCTATTCTATCTTAGTCAAAATATGTATTTTTGTCATTACCAGTATTTTCACAGAATATTATTCATGAGCATCTTAATATTTGCTAAAAGATTCAAATCAAAATATTGAGTGGTGAATTAAGAAAGAAAAAAGGTAAACAAATAGCTTAACTGCAAAAGTGACCTTAAGAAGTCTCTCAATCTATACTGTAAATATACTTGATATTTACATGGAGAAGCAAATGTTTTACAGTTACTTATACAAAAGAATAAAGTGTATAGTAATATATTTATAAACTGGTAAAAGGGGTTAGCTATCTTTAACTCTTCATATATACAGATATATATTTACATATATATTTCTGTATTTTCAAATCTGCTCTTTTTTAATCAATTGTAAGCATCTTGAATCTAAGCTCAGAGGCATAGAAACTCACCTTCAAGATTAAAGATTTTTTTATCTGGGTAAAGTTACAGAGTGGCCATGGTAACAGCTACTATCCCCAAATTAAGTATTAACAACAGAAAATTTTTAAAATGCAGACACCACAGTATAGGAAAAGAATTATTTTAAGTTCCTTTTTACCTCATCTATTTTCCCACATCTATTTAAATGATTTGTAGAACTTTTGGAAATTTTTGAGTATTTAAAATATATATGGGGGGGCATTTTATATTGAAGTAATCATCTTAAAAATTATGAAATATAAAAAAACCAGAATGGTAAATGATTATAAAAGAACCCTTATTCTGAATAATGAGGGTCATATATAATTGTGATGCTGCCTCTTGCTTATTTGTGAATAGAATTCTGTAGCCAGAACTAGAATATTTCTGGTATGTGGCCTGGAATCATTCTGTGTGATACTAAGCACAGAAAATTTGGCATTTGGTTCTAAAAATATGTTTGGGATTAGTTACTTCTTCCCTCAGAAACAGGCTCACAGCCAAATAATTTTAAACCAAATCTCAGAGCCCAATTTTGCTTCAGCTACTGAGATTCTATTCAAGTTCCTATCAAGATAGGGGGAGAGTAAGATCTCACTTGTGGGATTCTAAGACAAACTAAAGCTATACGATTTGTCATTGCAAAAAGACATAGGAAAGAAGCGTGATGTTTTTTACCCACTTAATTGGCTTTCTTCCACCTTTAAGGCCAAGTGAATAAAATTTTTAAAACCTACACTTGATGGGAGATAGAGCATAAACATTTAAAGCAAAATATTAAACCTCTAGAATAATGAGCCACTAAAAATCAAAACCTTAGACTTTAAGACTGAGCCTTCAATTTACTTTTTATGAAAGTAAAAGGGTTTGAATTTCATTTCTAAAAGGTGCAGGATGAATGAAAAAATACTTTGCCTTTTTCATACATGTTTACTGATATTTAATTCTTTTAACACTATGTAAAAATTCTGTTTTTTTTTTCTTCTAAATGACAAATAAAGCATTTTCATTTGATGTCTAATTAGTAAAATTTAAATAAGAATTGGGGAGTATCTTGCATCTCATGGTATAACTATGTAGTTGAATTTAATCATTGTTTTATTTTTCCCTTACACAAAACAACTTTCACATCTTAACAGTCTTAAATTCTTAAAGAAGGTAGGAGACTGTTCAGCAAAATAATTCAGAGAGAAAAAGTTGAGAACTTATACGCTTTCATTTATCTATGGAATATAAAACTGAAATACATTAAAAAAAAAACAAAACATTTAGACACAGACAGCATTGTAGTGGTTACCAGAGGGAAAGGAGGAGGAGGTACATAAGGGTAAAGGAGGTCAAATGTGTGGTGACAGAAGGAAATTTAACTTGAGGTGGTGAACACACCATGCAATTTACAGATGATGTATAATAGAATTGTACCCTTGAAATTTATATAATTTTTTTAACCAATGTCACCTCAGGAAATTTAATTTAAAAAGTTAGGGTCCAGTACCATCTTTAACTTAGTCTCTACTAAAATTTCAAAATAATAAATTGGCCTGATGTTCAAAAGACGTAGTGCTTACTGGTCTATAAGTTACTGTGAGTTTTCATTGCATAAAATATATATTTCCCTTATAACCTACCTCTGAATCCATGAACACTTATGTGGGTGGATAATAGAGAGATTCATTAGACAAAATTTCTGTGTGCTACGTTTTTTTTTTTTCTTTTTTAATAGCTTTAACTTACATTTTAAATTATTAGAATTCATTCTGGTCTCACGAGTCATCAAATAATTCTCATATTTCTATAAAATGAAAAGGGTATTCCCCTAGTTAAAAGAACTATGTTTTAAAAGTAACAAATTTTAAATTCCTAGTTTGGCAACAAAATTCTCATAATTAAATTTTTTTTTTTTAGTATTATTCCCACTTAATTTTCTTTTATGATTTTTAAGTTAATTATATTCATTGTCTATTGCTTCTATAACAAATTTTCCCCAAAAATGTAGTGGCTAAAACAATAGACATGTATTAACTTACTGCTCTGGAGTCAGAAATTTGAAGTGGGTCTCACTGGGCTAGTATGAAGGTGTTGAGAGGGCTGCATTTCCTTCTGGAGATTCTAGAGGAGAAATCATTTCCTTGTCTGTTCTAGATTACTGAGTCTGCCCAAATTACTTTGTGTATAACCCTTTCTTGAGAAGCCAGCATCTGCTGGTTGAATCTTTCTCAAGTAGTACCACTCTAACACTGCCTATCCTTCCTCCCTCTCTTATTTAGACCCTTGTGATTACATTGGGCCCACCTGGATAATTCTGGGTAATCTCCCCATCTCCAGGTCAGCTGATTAGTAACCTTAGTTCTACCTGCAACCTTACTTCTCTTTCTCATGACATAACTATTCACAGGTTCCAGGAATTATTGATAGGCATCTTTCAAGGAGAAGAAGGGGAGAGGGAAAACATTTGGCCCATCACATTAATACAGCATTCTTAAAAAAAAAAAAAACTGCTTTGTAAATATATCTTTTCACTTTATGTCTTCCATTTCACTCAGAAGTTTAAACATTAAAATTAGCAAATATTAATTTAATAAAGTGTACCATTGCTAGCAGTAAACATTCAAATAATTTTAAAATTTCAATAATATCAAATAACGGAGACATTTGTCTTGCATCCAACACTGGCTTATTACAGTTCTTACACATCAATATTTGATTTACAGCTGGCCATCTTTTCTTAATTTCAGGGCTTTTCCACAATCATAGAAAAGAGTTCATTATGATATAAACAAAAATGCCATTTCACTATTTCTCTGTACAAATTTCTCTTTAATAGGCTCCATGTTTTGAACTATTATACTACACTAGCTCTAAAAATCACTGAGCCACCTTTTTGGAATTTTTTATGCATTTCTTCGTTTTGATTTAGTACACAGTATAAATTTATGTTTATATGACATCATCAAATGACCCATATTTTTCATGAAGTGGTCAAGGATTTATCTCCCAAATTATAAGAGTTCCAGAGTTTCACCAAGAAAAATATTTGTAGACTAAAAGTTTGCCTGTTTTTCTCTTTCTTGCATTTTGCTATGACAAACACACACTCACCAGGTTCTGCTACTTATTTCTTTGGTTACAAATAATCCCCACCCCAAACCACCTGTGCCTACACCAATTTCTTATGTGATTACTTACAAGATTACCTCCATTTATAGTATCCTGCTTTCCTACTACATAGTAAGAGATGAGGTGTTGAGACTAAAGAGAGAAATAGAACATTGCTATCATCCTAGAAAAGAAACAAACAGCAAACTGCCCTTTATTTGAGGGAAGCTGGCTTTTCTCCAATAAACTAAGATATTTCAAAATTTCAACAGATCCTTTTCAGTTATTTTACTTTTACCTATTACAGAAAAGGCCAACGTTTAGACTGAGGCAATGGAAGCTGAGAAACTTTTACTGGAATGAACTTCTGTGCTTGAGAGCTGACAGCTGCTTCAGCTACCCAGACCTTCCTCGTTTTATTGTGCATCATTTTTTTGTGTGTGTGCTTCACAGAGGCTGCGTTTTCACAAATTGAAGGCAAGATCCTTCCCCAGCAAAAACATTACTTTACTGTGATACTGTTTACGCAGTGGTCTGGAACCTGACAATATCTCTGAGGTATGCCTATACATTAATTATGTTTTCCTTTCTATAGATTTGAGAAGTTTAATTCTGAAACACATAAATAACCACATTTCCCTTGAGCTAGGGCTGTATTTGCAGGTGAATACATGATAGATTTTTATCAAATTTGATGGTATCTTCTTCTTTGTGCCACTACACCTTGGCCATAGAGATTGTGTGTTTAAAAATGTTTTTAAAAAATAGTCAGGGTGGATTATTTATATTGATCATAGTAAATAATAAAGCATATAATAATGATAGCATTAATTAGAGAAACACTCTCCAACTAGCAAAATATGAGTCTAGATATAGATACCATATACAAAAATCACAAAGCATATTGCCAGAAAAGAACCAGGTCTCTTCCTCCCACCCCCGAAAACTTATTTTATGCTTTAATATTTTTTCTAATATTTAGATTTGTTTATGCATTTATACACACATAAAGGTTGTTTGTTTCATCAAAGAGAAAGTATGAGTGCCCAGAATCTTCTGGTATAAGTGTTTATAGAGTTTGCCTACACTCAGAAGGAGGAGATGAGTAGGAAAAAAAGGAATGACAAACAAAAGCAAGTGACTATATTTTTTCTCCCTCTCCTTTCATATCCAATCTGTTAAATCCTCTTGACAATACAAAAGTAGTTTCATACCTTGATTCGAGATGACATTTCTCTCTTACATCAATTATTGATCATTGAAATGGTCTTCCTATCTTTAGTTTTGCTGCTCCCGAATTATCTCAATATTGGTGAGAAGGTGACATTTTAAAGTACAAATTTAAGATCGTTCAAGAGTTTCTCATCCCTGTGGGATAAATTTGACTCTCTCGGGCATGAGATCTAGTCCCACCTAAATTGTTTATCTCAACTCCTCCCTCTCCTTCACAAGCATGATCTCTTAGAGTCAGAAAAGGCACGACACATCTTGCTTCCTCCTGAATTTAATTTGTGCTCTTTCCACGTTTTTCCACGTTAATCCATTTGTCCAGCATGCACACAGGAATGACTACACGTCAGAAGGAACATCAAATGTGCCTCTCACAGCCCCATGCCAGTTCCTCAGAGTCCAGCCACTGCTGGGTGCACAGTTTCTTATGGGCCTTAATCCATTTTGTGCCAGCATCTTGCTTTTTTGCTTTCTGCCTACTGGTTTCTCCAGTGCCAAAGATGATACCTCTGCAGAGTTGCTGGGAGTCAATATTCTAGTGGCAGCTCTCAATAAATGGGGGACATGAACTTATGGATAAAATTTCTTCCTCTTGTCCTTCAGGCAGATAATTCAGGGAAGCTGTCAATATAATTATTTAGAGGTTGCCCTCAATAACATACCTTTCTATTGGCTTTTTTCTCTTTCCATGCTGCACTCCCTCCTGTTCCTTGGGATTACTACCCAAATGAACTGCTTGCCTTCATCACTATATTTTAAACTCTACTTTCACAAAGACTCTATTAAGGATAAGACAAGGCCCAAATCCTGTTTAAAAACATCCTGCTTCTGTGCAACCAGGTCCTGGAACCTACTTCTATTACAGAACTTATCACCGAAATTTCTTTACGCAGGAGGTCTCTCTTGTTCATCGTTGAATTGCATGTTAATGCGGTCCTTGACAAACTACAGATGTTGAGTAAATGTTTGATAGTTAATATACTAACTTATAATTGTCACTTATGGTCTTTTTGTTAAACTGTGAGCTTTAGGAAACAGATCTACAAACCACACTTGTAAGTGTTACAGCACCTAGTACTAAGTGACAGTTCAAAAATATTTGTGAAATAAAAGAAAATAAAAGAAACTGAATCACCCCCCCCCCCAAAAAAAATCATGGCCAAAGTCTGAGGAAAAAAGTACTATTTCCCCAATGTAACTTCTGAGAAAGAAAAACAAGATGTGAGGAAGAAAGAAAGACAAGACATGCACCTTTTCTCAGGCTTCACACCTAGAACTATTAACCAAGGAAGCAGGAAAAAGTGTGACCTAAAGAAAAAAGAGACTAAAAGCAAGTGTCACCTTTCACCACTCTCAGCCTTGCTGCAAAGCAGCCCCAAGACAGCCCTGCCTGGACAAGGTGTCAGCACTCGTACATTTTTAAGACCCAGAGCTGTAAATAGCCAGTGCTTCCCAACTTTTCTTTGTCATTTAAAGTTTTAGGAAAACATTACAGGTTGGCACAGATGTTGATGTTTTCCTAAATCATACATAATTCCATGTCCCTTTGCCCCTCTGATTGCTATAGTCACTAATCCCGGGATAAAAGGTTTGAGATTTGCAATAATCAACCCAGAGTCTTCTGACCATTTCCTTTATTACTGTTCTGTAAGTTTGAAATGGATTTTATATTTGTGTAATTGCACATGAAATACAACAAAACCTTTTACTTGAAGGTAAAATCCATGCCTATTCTTACAACTATATTAGCAATAGCCTTAAACAAATAGTGTTTATTCAGATGTCAGTATAGATTCCAGTATGGTAGTTAGGGTGCACAGAAGTATGCCTTATCAAAGTTTGGAAAAAAGATAATAGTGTAGTATAAAAATGTGAAATTATATAAAAAGCATCATTAGAAATAGCTAGCAAAGTTGAAGTATTTTTATAATCACATCACTTTAAAAATGATGTGAAATATTTTACATAATAATTATTTCAAAAATTAATTCATTAATTCCAAAAATATTTATTATGACATTTCTTTTTTTTTCTTTAATGGGGAAATTACTTTATCTAGTTGTAAATTTTCAGGTTAACGAAATATTTTTCTTACTTGAAATATTATGAAGATCAATGGTTACAGTAAAAATTATTAAAACGTAGGTAAAATTTCCACCTAGAATTAGACACATGATTAGAGAAAAAAGGCAATACATTTTTCACATAGGATTTTGGAGGTAAGTAGAAATCACTTGTTTTGCAGGCCTAGGATTGCAATGGAGTTTGGAGGCAAACAGATGGTGGACTCCTTTGACAAGTCAGGTATATGAAAGAGGTTGTGAAATAAAGATTTATTTTTTTCAGTCCACAGCTGAAAAGGTATAAGTACTTTGCTTTGTTCAAAAGATTAGGCCTGATTAGCTCATATACTCAATATTTTACTCACTCCTTAAAAACAGTTCCGCACTTAGTCATTCTTCACACCTCTCTGTCACCTCTCTCACATCCAAATTGTTAACCTTTTCTTTCCATTCTCACATTCTCAATCTGGTTCAGGCCTTCAGTGATCTCTTGTGCTTAAGTTTCTTGAATGGAATTTCTATCTCTAATTTCTTCCCTAATTCTAAGTATCCCATTAGAGTTTTCTAAAATCCAAATGTAATTTCGCCTCTTCCTTGTTGAAGAAGTGACAGTGTATTCATTTTGCTACCGCCTATAAGTCAAATTCACATGGCGTAAAGAGTCACTCACCATGTGGCCTCACATGGTGCTGAAGACATCAAGATGAGCAACAGCCATTGCTCTCAGTGAACTAGCCGAGGAGACAGACAAGCTGATCACTGCAAAACAACTGGGCCAGTGCAATGACAGTATGCACAGGTGCCATGGGAGCAAAGAGGATGGATCTATAATAAGCCAGGCTGGGAAGGAGGGCATGTTAAGATACACTTCCTGGAGGATGGATGCAATGGCAGCAGAGTCCTGAAGTATAGGAAAGAGTTGGCTAAGGGAAAGAAGGCGAAAGAGAGAGCAGCACAAGGACACCAGGGTGGGGGGCGGGGGGGGAAGTCTAGTTAGAAGCTGCTGATAATCAAATGACACTTCTGTGAGGCCTCCTAGTCTTCTCATCCAGAATTCAATTCTTCATTTTCAGGGTTCTCATATCACTTTTTGTCTATTCCATTGCTGTACCGATCACATCGTATTATTCTTCTTTGACTGAGATGCCACGACCCCTATTTATAGCTCCAATCCACAGTGTGACTCGCACAAATGTTCTGCGAATGTTTTGGTTGAATAAGATTTCATGATTAAGCGGGTCTAGAAATTTTATGATTTTCTGTTGTGAAATCACAAAGAAACTGGGAGACAAAAGGTTTCAGTTGTTAAGAAGCATATGCTTCTTAACAGCTATTCTTGTAAACTATATTAAATCTTAAACTGTGTTTAAAAAGTAGAGGCCAAAAGACAAAAAAAAAAAAAAGACATATTCTCAACAATTTAATATTTGATTCTCAAACTATTGTGAGATTATTATAATCAAAAACAGCAAAATACCCCCACACCATTTCTCTGAATTTGCTATAATTGCTGAGCCCACTGATTTCCCACAAGGCTTAACCATCTCACACGTTCTAGAACCAGCTTAACTTAAGGCTCCACACAAGCAGCTCAAAATGCCTATCATAAGGTATTACTGTAATTGATCTCTCTTCTGTGTCTCTTTCCATAATGTGTCCTTAATTCACTACTCTGAGAGTCAGACCTGGGACCCAATAGACATCAAGTCACCTTCCTATTAGGTTAATGGCAGAGTCTGGAAACTGATCTCTGGGTATCTACCTGTTTATCTAAATCTCCCTTAATATTTACCTGTTTCCAGGCTAATTGTAGCAACCTGGCTCATAGAAACATCTTGCCATCTGTGTCTCACACACACATACAAAATCCTGCATGACATATAAGGCCCTGTCCTGCGAGAGGTGTTTTTTAAGCCTGTAATCCAGAGACTTAGTTCCTCTAAGCCTCGTTTGTACAACTAGGATCCTGCTTTCAATGCCAAGTACCTGTGCTCACTTAGTTTGGGTCTATGCCATGTTCCAATGGAAACTGAAACCCACTCCTTGATGGCCGTGCAGGATGCTTCTCTGTAATATCACAGCCCTCCCTTCCTGACCACAGATACCTGTGGGATGGACAGGGCGGGGGGGGCGGGGGCAGGGGACAGTTCGCTGGATTCCTAAGGAAAACCTTCCATGGATCCCAACCTACATACTTTGCCACAATTTGGCAAACACCCATGCAGACGTTTCATGCCACTAGTTTTCTGACCTATGCTATATACTTCGGACACAGGTTCTTTTTGCTGCCTGCTATGAGATGTACATTCCTAGTTCAAACCCAAACACAAAGATAATAAATGTTAACGGTGACAAAAATTCGAGAGTCTTCAAGAAACATCTAAATGTACATAATAGTTTGTGAAACATCTAAATGTATACAATAGTTTGTGTCAATGCCTCAGAACCAATAACATATATATCACAAATTATTTATACTGGAGACCTTAAGAAACACCATACTGTCATTATATAAAAGTCCATCAATTAGTCATATGCAAATCACTTTTCAAAAGTCGTCCTAAATACGTTGTATAAAATAGAAAAATACTATTTTGAAATTATTATGCATGGGCCATTTTTAGCAGACTTTTTTACCTTATGGAAACTATCCTTTAAGTTTTTGACTGCCAGTTAGAATATATAAACACTCCAAAATCTTGTGATTTCAGATGAATCTATTATGATCTTTAAATTGTCATTTCTACCTCTAACTACTTCTCTCTTCAAAGCATTCTGTGCACTCCCTTTGGATTTATTCAAAAGCTTCAATTTCCTCATGTAATTTCATTACAAGTTTTCATGGACCTGATCAAACCTTACTATGATATAGTTACCAATCAACTCTTTACTATAATTTATTCTTCTCTGAAATTATTATCTATAACACTCATACATTTATTTTATTTATTAATGTATTGATTTAAATTTATTATTAAGTAACTAAAATATTACTTATATTTTAAAGTATTTTTTTAAATTAATTCATCTCCTCTTATCAATTAGGTTATAAAGTTTTAAGGGCAGTTGAGTAGAGGCCTGATAAATGATTGCTAAGTTGAATTATACTTTTTAAAATAGAGAGCCTCACACATAAGGCGTCACACATGCCTTTACATATAATATAAAATCCACAGCAAACCAGTTGATTGATTGATCAGCTGATTGTAGTTTGTAATGAGGTCTGTGTAAACAATATCTTGTAAGAAAAGTGTGAAATACATTTCACTAACCTGTAAAAATGAAACTCAAAGTCTTTGGGTTTCCTAGTTTGAATTCTGCTGACAAAGTCAAAGCCTTTATAGACCCATAGCTTCACAAAGGCATCGCTGTTTCACACACGAGGAGAGCGCCCCTAATCCCCACTGGCTGCACTACAACACAAGCTGTGGTCACAAAAAGGTAGATGTCTCAGCACCATTCAACGCCATTCATGGAAAAAGCAAATTACGTGTCCCACTGAGTGTGGCATCCTGATTACAGCTCTCATTTCATCTTAAACAAGAGGCCTTCTTCTTATCTTCTCAGTTAAATGATTATAGTAGGACAATATTGCAGTATTTTACCTAACAGCAGTGGCACTCAACTTTACTCTAGGATTATATACTGGCCTTACATATTTTTAAAAATCTGTTATATACATTGTTTCTAAACAAGGACATAAAAGGAAATATTTTCCAATATTTATTTTATAAACATAATTCCCAAAGCACATATATCAAATACTGACTTTTCCTATTTTTCTTCCAGATACATGTCTTTTACACACACAGCTAGACACCACTTAGACCCAGTTAAGTAGCATAAATGTCATTTGGTTCCTTTCTCAATCTCAAGGGAAATATTTCATTAGAAATTCTTTATTGAAAATAATGTGAAAGATGTTACTTTTACAGTTTTCTTATCTTTAAATATAGTGAAATCATTTTGGTAATGTGAGAATGAGTATAATCTAGAAAAAAGAAAACTAGATTTAAGAGCAGATGGTTAACAATTATAACAGCAAAAAAACATGTCCAAGGTTAATGACCTACATGCTGAACTTGTTTTAATTTTTAAAAGGTATTACCAATTGAAAATATCCTGCTTTAGGTGGACTGACACTTATAAACCTTTTAAAAATGTTATTTCCACCCTTAGAACAGCATTCTTGCCACTGATCTCCCTGGACCAACATGGACATCCCCTGCAGTTACTCCTCTGTGACTACAAGCATTCGGGTGGAATGGGTTGTTTCTGCATGCATGGGCAGATGTGTTGTGTTATATTAACATTAAATACAAATTTTACTAAAAGTATTTTATGCCTTAGAACCCAAGGGTAATTCTAATACTGATTCTATAGTGGTTTAAATTATTATTTAATTCTCTAACCAATTTCTTTAAAAGGGTGCAATCACTATGATGTGAAGAATCACTTGAAGACTAAAATATGCTATGTTACCCGTTAAACAACAGAATGTTAAGAGATACCTTTAAGAATGAGAATGGTAGTTCCAGTTTCCAGTTATTTGATACATTCCACCAGGGAAGAGAAAAGACAAACAGATTGGGTCTATAATAAATTTACCAGGTCAAACTTCTACTTAGACTTGTTTTTTACAGCAGTGACTTGAGAAAATATACATTTATTTCTGGTCTTTATGTATATTTTTAATAGATCATATACTCTTACTTGAGCTAGGTGATCTCACATCATTATCTGTAACAATTGTTCTTGTTGTTAAGTTTGGGCCAGTGGCAATCAAGCCAAACAAATTTTGCTTTCATATCCAATTTTAGCACCAATCTATAGACGTGGGTTTTAAATGGTAGAAAAAATATTTTCTATTTTTTTTTTGAGTCCAAATTTAAGTATAGTTAATGTTACATTATGGAAAAAACATTTCATTATTTTTAATTCACATAAAGAATAAATATAAGACTTAAATATTTAATTACCTCTAGCTTCAGTATATACCTTTACCAAATTTTTGAAAATTTTTCTGACGAAAAAGATAATATTTGCCATTAAGTCTTAAAAGTCTAACATGTAAATGCATACTTAGGAAACCATATTTAACTGTAAGTTTATGAACTACATGGCGAGGCCTGTATTTATAATGATAGGTGTATTTTCAGAAAGAACATTTTAAGGCAGCTTTTATTAAAATAAAAAAAATGAAGAGGAAAGTAATAAAAGCTAATTATGTTATTTATATGAGACTTTATTTTCAATGTCTGTATTTGAAGCACTTTAAACTATAATTTGACATTGTATTAACATTTATGGTCTGCAGCTTATAGTAACCTTGGGTCATTTTTCTAAGGTCATTTTAGAAATGATAAACAAACAAAGTGACCAAGAGAAAAATCATTGTTGCAGAAATAACTTTAAACAATAAGAAACTTGAAGTGCAACAAAGAGGTCAGGGTCAGGGCTAGACAATACAGAAGTAAACATACTGAAAAAGAAGAAAAAAGAGCATCCTGTGACTTCTCCCCATATTCCTCTATGACAGATGACAGAAACTAAATCCAAGCAAGGGCAACATGATAGTAGTCAATAATTGTCAGCTGAAGGAATGGATGGATATGTGGATAGGTGAATGAATGTGTGGGTGCTTGTGACTGGGGGCCCTTTGCCATCTTGCATAAGTAGCCCATATTTCTTAGACTAATGCTATGTGATGTTCTTTCTTCACCTGTAAATAAAAATACTTGAACACAGGCCATAGGACAATATGGGACAGCAAAACTCGGATTGTTAAACTAAAGTGAGGAAAAAAAGATTGAAAGTTTCCTGTTGAAGAAAATTTTTGTACACTCGATAATGTGTAATATTTCTACTAATAAACAAAGAAACACTACCTCAGAGAGAAACATTTAATGAATGTCATCACTATCAGTTATCTTACAGATAAGAGAGGAAGAAGACTATCTGTTGTTGTTGTTGTTTTTTTTTTTCTAAGATGGGTTGAGAAGGCAGGCAGAGAAGTCATATTTCCATTGCTTAAAACTATGAAACACGAGAAGGAAAGAATATCAGCAAAAACAAACAAACAAACAAACAAACAAACAAAAACTTCCATATTTTCAAAACATAAAAGGTTTAGTAATAAGAAGACTTTAGCACTAGGGTGAAAACACATACCCTAGTGCTCATCTTACCACCTTCTAGTTTTGTGACCATGAGCCACTCAGTTAATTACTTTGTGTATAAAGATAAATCTGAAGATGAAGTCTTTGGTCCCATCTAATGCTAGGACTGGTGATTCTGCAGTCAGTTACATATGGGAATTTCCCTGGCACTTTTTAAGGTTCCCAAGAGTATAGGGACTTCAACATGCATTTATAAAACACCTGATATTTTATAAACATAATTCTACCATGTGTGTGAAGAGATAGCTTTACTTAAATTTCTCCTGTTCCTTCCCAAGGTAGTGGAAGCAAAACAAATCATAGAAACTCATATAGAACTAGTGATCATTCTACTTGACAATAAAACTTGAGAATCCAACATTTTCCTTGTTCAGCAACAATATATTTCATTTGAAATATCTGAAGTCATTTTAATCTGTATGCATGGATTTACCTTAAATTTTTATTCCATAAATATGGATTATCAACTAATATTTATCAAGCAACCTTTATTCTTCTAAGATATTGTGGGAAGAGAAAGTGAAAGTCTAAAACATTAAAAAGATTGATCCCATAAATCGTACAGATTTGAAAAATTGGATTTTGATTGTCATTAAAGAGACAAGCTGTTTTTCAGGCACAGAACAGTGAATTCTCGTTTTTTCCTTCTAGTTCCACTATGCCCCCAGCATCATATAATCTCTGCCAATCAATTACATCCAGAAGGTAGGATAAGATGCCAACTTATACTTTTGGCAGAATTCCAGAGAGTCTCAGATTTTTTTCTTTCCTTTCTTTAAAACTTACAGTATGAGCTAGGTTTATTTTGAAATATCCATGAAAAATAAATCAGCTTTTTCTTGAAATTGGACCTTCTTAGAGATGAAATCCTTTTGGAGATAGCTCATATAAGCCCATTTGTTCATTTTTTTGTTTTTTTAATCTTGTTCATAAATCTGTTCCTTATAAAGAGCTTCAAAATTTCACCATGTTCTGATATTACTGTAAAAATATATCCAATATGTTCATAGAAAGACAGTGGTTAATATATTTATTAAGAGAAATGTCTTATTCATTAATCTTAAGAAATACTAGAGGAAAACCAATATAACCTGAAATTAAAATCAAAGGTCATTCAATGAAGTTGACCATTTTATTTATCAGAAATTAATGATAGTAATAAAAATATGCAGATGGGTTGCACTGTAATAAACCGATTATAAAGTGAAAATATCATAAGTTAAAAATGCATTTAATAAACAACTACCAAACATAGCTTATCCTCGTCTACATTAAACATGCTCAAAACACTTATGTTAGTTTACAGTTGGGCAAAGTCACTTAATACAAACCTTATTTTATAATAAAGTGTTGAATATGTCATGTCATTTATTATTCATATTGCTTTTATATCATCATACAGTCAAAAATTATAAATCAAATCTTCATAAGTCAGATGCCATCTGTTTGGTATTTTAATACTTGTAAAGCACTTTTATTTATGTTTCTATTTGATTTCCCACAGTAACCCTGCTATGATAGATATTATCTTATCACGTATAAGATTCAGGAAAAATAAATAATACAACTAAAGTCACAGAGTTCTTAAATTATGTGATATTGATTATAATTACTGAAGAATTTCTGTAGGATCAGCTACCTCCATCTACATCAAAAGATACATATGGTTACAAGAATGCAAACATTACTTATAATACATAAAATTACAAAGAAACCATGATGTTTTATGTAAATTAAGTAATTGAGTAAATTGAACATGTAAATTGAGAACCATAGAGGTCACATAATTTGATTACAGGCACAGCAGTAGTTACAGACAGATATGGAACTCAAATCCATGATACTATCTTTAACTACAAAACTCTTCCTACTAGGACACTATACCACACTCTAAATGCAGGACTTTAAATCCAGGTTTGTCCAGTTGTTTGTTAGATGTGGGTATGGGTTTAGATATTATTGTGATTAAAATTATTATTCTTTTAAATTAAAAGGCAAGGATAAATAGGTTATAGTAGAGCCAAACAGTAGGTTTTTATGCTTCCATGTGTACCAAATGCTAGATAATATACTTCCATATTATATATATGTTCAAGGTATAGAAGAAACATACATCAATATAATAAAGGCTGCACATGACAAGCCTACAGCTAATATCATACTTGAGGGTTTTCCACTAAGATCAGGAAAAAGCTAAGTATGACAACCTTCACCATTTCTATTCAATATAGTATTAGAAGGTTTATCCAGAGCAGTTAGTCAAGGAAACGGAAAAAAAAAAAAAGTCATCCAAACTAGAAAGAAGATAAATTGTCTCTGCAGATGATATGATCTTACATATAAAGAATCCTAAAGACTCTACCAAAAAACTGTTAGAATAAATGCATTCAGTAAATTTGAAGGATACAGACGAACATACAAAAACTAGTTGTTTCTCCTTACTAACAACAAATTATTCAAAAAAGAAATTAAGAAAACTATTGCATTAATAATAGCATCAAAATAATACTTAGAAATAAATTTAACCAAGGAGGTAAAAGATATGTACACTGAAAACTACAAGACCTTAATAAAAGAAATTGAAGACATAAATAAATAAAAGATAGCATATGTTTATAGATTGAAAGAATTAATGTAAAAATGTCCATACTACCCAAAGCAATCTACAGATTCAATGCAATCCACATCAAAATTCCAATGGCATTTTTCAAATAAATAGAAAAAATAACCCTAAAATTCTTATGTAGCCGCAAAAGATCCTGAAGAGCCAAAGCAATCTTGAGGAAAAAACAATGCTGGAAGCATCACACTTTCTAATTTTAAACTATGTTAGGAAGCCATAATAATCAAAACAGTATGACACTGATTAAAAAAAGATGATGGAACAATACAAAGAGCCCAAAGATAAGCTCACACATATATGATCAAATAATCTTTGATAAAGGCTCCAAGAACACACAATGGGGAAAGGATAATCTTGTCAATAAATGGTGCTGTAAAAACATGATATCCATATGCAAAAGGATGAAATGGGATCCTGGTCTTATATAGCTTAGAAAAAAAATAATTTGAAAGGGATTAAAGACTTAAATGTAAGACTTGAAACTGTAAAACCCTTAGAAGAAAAAAATAGGAAAAATCTCCTTGATATTGATCTTGGCAAATGACTTTTGTTTTTGAATATGATATCAAAATACAGGAAACAAAAAGAAAAATAAACAAGTGGGACTACATCAAACTAAACAGCTTCTGCACAAAGAAAATAATCAACAAATTGAAAAGGCGGTATGTGGACTGGGAGAAAATATTTGCCAACCATATAACCAATAAGGGATTAACATCCAAAATATATAGCAACTCATACAACTCAATAGCAAAAAAACAAACCTAAATAACTCAACATAATGAGCAAAGAACCTGAATAGACTTTTTTTTTTCCAAAGAAGACATCTACATGTCCAACAGGTATATAAAAAAAATACTCATCATTAATCTTCAGAGAAGTGCAGATCAAGATATCACCGCATATCTGTTAGAATGTCTATTATCAAAAAGGTAAAAGTGTTGGCAAGAATGTGGAGAAAAGAGAGCCCTCATACACTGTTGATGGGACTATAAATTGGTGCAGTTATGGAAAACAGCATGGAGGTGTCTCAAAAAACTAAAAACAGAACTACCTATGGTCCAGCAATCTTGCTTCTGTGTCTAATTTTATGCGTAATATTATAATAACATTATCTATCTAGCAGGGTTATTGTGACAATCGAATAAAAATGTGAAAGCATTTACAACTGGTAAAACAATATACAGAATATTCTCAACTTAGGATGACTCAACTTAAAATTTTTTGACTTTATGGTGGCATGAAAGCAATATATATAATAAATTACATAACAGAAGGAAATAAAATCAGTATCTCAAAGATATATCTGCACCCCTGTGTTCATTGCAGCCTTATTCACAATAGCCAAAGTATAGATAAAACCTAAGTATCTATTGATGGATAAATGAATTAAGAAAAAATGTGTGTGGTTACCAGAAGATAGGGGTGGGGGTGGAGGGGAGAGGTAGACAGGGTAAAGGTGGTCAAATATAGGAAGGCAGGGGAATGGTGAAGTGCATAAAGGGGATCAAATATATGGTAGCTGAAGGAAAATAGACTTTGGGTGGTAATCACACAATAGAATATATAGATGTCAAATTATAATGTATGCTTGAAATTATGTAATTGCATTAACCAATGTTACCCCAATAAACTTAATAAAATAAAAAAAAAGAAAATGTGTGTGTGTGTGTGTGTAGGTATATAGATATATGTATATGCATATGTGTATTACATGGTGTGTATATTTATACACATATACACACATATACACATACTATGAAGCATTATTCAGTCATAAGGAAGAAGTAAATCCTGCCATTTGTGACACGAATGATTCTGGAGGACATTATGCTAGGTGAAATAAACTAGACAGAGAAGAACAAATATTGTATGATCTCGCTTATACATGAGACTTATGTATAAAAAGTTGAACTATTAGAACTAGAGATTAGAATAGTGGTCACCAGAGGTTAGGGGGTTGAAGAAAATAAGGAGGCACTGATAAAAGGGTACAAACTTTCAGTTATAAAATGAATAAGTTCTGAGATCTGATATACAGCATGATGGCTATGGTTAATAATATTGTATCATTAGTGTTATATTAATATTGTATACTTGCATTCTCACCACAACTATATGAAAAGCAATGGTAACTATGTGAGGTGATGGATGTGTTAATTTGTAGTAATCATTTTACTATATATGAAACCGTCACATTATACACCTAATCTAAATATATACAATTTTGATGTTTCAATTGTATCTCAATAAAACTGGAAAAAAGTATATTTTCAATCTTTACCTCCATCAGCAGTCAAAATATAGTATGATGTCCTGGTAGGAACTGAAAACTGAATGTAGAACTTCATATTTGTATCCAACTAAATAACTTGAGTTAGAACAGTCTTAAAATTAAATTTATTAAAAGTTTAGAGATAAGCCAAAGTCAATATTTCGCTTAATCTTTATTCATAAATAAACTTCACTTACTAAAATAATACTTTGAATTTTTTGAGGAACATCAAAGAGGAATGACAGAGAAAAGATAACCTAGAAATAATAAATGAAATACAGTTCTGAGGTAACATTCACAGAAACTTCCAATCCTGGTCTGGCGTTAGATGCTGCTAAGAGTGAATTACTTCTAAGAAGCCAGGTTCAAGCTGGTACAAAAGCTGCACATGAATAACTTGAAAAAAATCCCAGTAGGGCAACATCTATATATATTGCAATGAGAATAGCATATAAATTTGTTATAAAGATGATGATGTAGACAAGATGGTGTCTGACCTCCAAAATAAATCCACTCATAAAAATCTAAGGAGCATTTGGTTAATAGTGGGTTAAGAAACCTACAACACAGATGGGTTCCCTACGTTTTGGCAATGTCTGCACACTTCGCCAGATCAATCTTAATGGTCAGTTCAGTCCAAAGCAGTCATCATGATTAATTGGTTGTAAAAAAGGTAGCGCTTATGTTACTAACAGGTTCTATTCTTATCTTGGTTATAAAAACACAGTCTCTACCCCCCTGTTAGCAGATATAATGTTTAAAGATGGAAAAGTGAAATTAAAAAAAAAGTGAAGAACTCTTTTTAACCATATTACTAACTCCTAAACCCAAAACGTCTTTCTTCCTCTCTCTGACATAACATTCAAAGATGACTTTTAACCATCCCACAGAAATGTATTGCTAAAATTGTACTCATGAATATTCATTTTACTTAAGTGGCACAAGCCCTATGTAGATGTGATTTTATTATATATATTCATCCCTCGTGAGATCATTGATGAAAGGACTATGTCTGCTTATAAAATTTCAATATTCCCATCACTTAGCTCAGTTCTAACCACAGAAAAGGTGTTCAATATATGTTTGCTGAAGGGAAGAGAACTCTTTGTAGTTAGCACCTACACACAAACAATGCTTAATAACTGGATGTATCAGAGTTTACTAGTTGTTTATCAAAATCTGTTTTCCCCTCCTTGAGTGGGTATGTGGCTACATATCATTACATTTTTCAGTCTACCTTGAATTCATTGTGTCCTGTATCCAATGGAGGCAGAGAGGAAATAATATACTTTGAACTGGGGATGTATTCGTTCTCTAGAGAATAATGAGGCTACCTGATGGAAAGCATTTGGGTCCTTCAGTCACCCAACAGAGAAACTCACCCACCAGCCCAGAACACCTACCATGGACTTATGTGAATGAGAAATAAACTTTTATTGTGAGGATTTTTATAGATATTTGTCCTATGATATTTAATATACAGATATTCAGTAGATATTCACTGGACAAATTTTTTTATTAAATTTGTTGGGATAACATTGGTTAATAAAATTATATAGGTTTCAAGTATACCGTTCAATAATACATGTGTGTACTGCACTGTGTGTTCACCACTGAAAGTCAAATCTCCTTCTATCACCATATATTTGACCCCTTTCCCCTTATTTACCTCCTACTCTCCCCCATCGCTCTGGTAACCACCATACTGTTTTTGTGTTTATGACTTTTTGTTTGTTTGTCTTGTTTGTTTGTTGCTTTCAGTTTTATATCCTGCATATGAGTGAAATCATATGATTCTCAAGTTTTTCTGTTTGACTTATCTCTCTTGGCATGATTATCTCAAGATCCATGTATGTTGTCTCAAATGGTAATATTGGTACATATATACAATGGAATATGACTTAGCCATAATAATTAATTATTTTTTGTGGGTTGATTTTTAAAAAATTCAAAATACATTCAAACGTACAGAAAAAGGTCAATAATAAAACAAAGAATCTGAGTATCGCCTTCATCCAGAATCCCTAGTTAATAGCATTTTACCCTCATTTGCTCTCCCTGCCTACCATATACATGTGTGTATAGAAGTACTTGTGTATATATGTATATGTGTATGTATATATGTATATGCACCATATACAAAGATTTTTTTTCTGGCCCAAAGGTGCATTAACCTGAATATTCCAATACGTACCCCCCAAAAAGATTATTTTACACTGACACTGTATAACTCCCACACCAGGAAGTCAACTCAGATACAACACTACCATCCAAGCCAGAGAATGTTGAAATTATTATATATTTATTGTTTAATTATTACATGCTTATTATTTGTTCAGCGTGACAAACATCATAACCACTCTGCCTCTTTCACTTGCTGTCTCTGCACCCCTCTTTTTCCCCTCTGATTTCTGGCTGCTGAGCACACTACAGCTGATCTCTGCTTGGCAGCCCCTTACCTCAGGCTTATTCAGAAATCAGGCGCCCCTGTTAGCATGTCTCCATACCAAGAGGAGAGGGAAATGTGAAAAGAAAGAGAAAATAGGAAGAGCAAGGAGAGATAGATAAATGGATTAATATAATGCTACAAGAAAGGAAACATCAGCAAGTAACATTTTTGAAAGTCAGTAGTAAAAACATTGCCGAGAGACTACCTAACGTGCATCTATATTTCACTTAAAATTCTGTCTGAACTAAAAGAATGGCTAAGACGGCTGAGATTTCAGAGTTGGCTGCCTAGACTATAACTCTCGTTAATGACCAGCATCTCGGATCAAACATACAAAGCTGAATGCTTCATTCAGATTGAAATCTAAATCTTTTCTTATTCCTAGGTTATAAAATATCTTCTTAGGCTTGAGATAGTCTAAAGGCTGTCTGGACATTGAATGTTCTTTTCAATTGTCCAGTAGCATAACTCAGATTACCAACAAAACCTTATTTATGTGTGCTTATGTTTTTATCTTTTTATTTCCTGTATCACAAAGCAAAACACTTAGAAATTTAAAAAATATATGTGTAAGCCAACAAGACTTCTTTTTTGTCAAAGCAAAGTTTTTCTCTGAAATATAACTATGGAGAAAATAGGTTTATAGACACATTCAGAAACATTTATCTCATAAATATTTTGGCAAATGCTTCATTTTTTTTTGTAGGAGGCTTAAGATTCCTGCTAAAAATACATTTCTCTTGAATATTCACAATAGATGCTGAAAAGTCTCACAAATGAAGAAAGGTAGGGCTGATTAGCAATATCTTATTTAATTCAATAATAGTTTAGATTTTATACAATAATTTTAACATCTATTCATTATGTTTAATTTTATAAAAATTAATTTTATAAATGTTAATCATACTTTGATAAATTATCAGAAAAGAAAATGTTTTCTTCAATATCTACAATACTACTTCTATTAAACCAGGCTAAAAAGAATAAATGCCTGTGAGGATATATAAGAAAACAAATTATGATTTACAATTAGAACAGGAAAAGAACGTTGTTATCTAGGACACTGTCTCTTCAATTATGTGTTTCCTCCAAAAATATGTAAGTCATTAGCTGAAACAAAGACCTTATTTCTACCACAGAAATTACATTAACAATGATTTTAGTTCCCAAGGCAAATCCAAAACAGTCTCTCTTATTCATTATGTCGTGAAACTATAACATAGTATTATCAGTACTTAACCAAGAAATACTAAAAGTCTACTCTCAAGACCCAAGTTTCTCTACTAGTTCTAGTTATACTGGTTATTCCACTTCTCGGCAGTTAGTTTTCCCAGTGCTCAACTGTGAGATGAGTGGTCCTGAGGTTCCAGGCAGCAAAGGGGATCCTGGATAAAACTAGGGGGTGCTACAGAAAGGAACTGAGCAACCTTGGGCAGTACCTATGGTCTAGTTCTTGGTAAGTGAATGCTGTCTAAATCTCTGTGTCCTAGGTCTCTAGCAGCAATTGACAGAGAGGGGACCATGTCTTTGGTGACAAGTGATGGTTAAAGAAGAGTGGGAAGAGAGATAAGCAATGGCTAAGGACAATTCCAGCAGCAGCCTATGTGACTAACTGATTGTAGGCCGCAGAGACAAGAAAAGTCACTTCTGTGTAAGTGTGCACACACACACACACATACATTCATCAGGTATTAATTTAATATACTAATTAAAACACTGTAAGCTAGTTCAAAATAATAGTTACTATTGAATATTTTAACTGCTCCGATACCATAATGCAGTATTTTATAGCATGCATTCTGACATTAGTGAGAATTATGTATACTTGTAATATTTAAGTAATGTCTTGATATATAACTGCTATTAAAGATTTTGTGCTATGTAATATTTGTGATTTCATCTCACCTATCTCGGGGGACACACCGACATAATTGAGACAGCTCAGCATGTCACGTGGAAAACTCTCATAAAATAAAGGTCAAAGATTAAGTACGATAGCCATTGAATTAATTTGCTTTTCTTAAGAGGAGTTACTTCACAGGTCAAAACTAAAGTCACTGACAGATATGTTTCTCATCCTGTTTTGAGGGTGTTAGGAGAACAAGCCATTGATTTCCTTTGGTGGCTTTTTGCTTGTCTCAGAAGAATGCATTAATAATTTCTGCACAGCTGCGATTTAGTAGTGTGACAAAAATGAAGAATATGTTCCTTTGTCCACAGAGAAAACACAATACAAATCCCGGCCCCTTACCACCCTCCCCCATCATTACCATTTAGCCTGGTGAAGTGTTTTTAACCCCAACAACTTTCAAAGTTAATGATACTCTGTTGCCTCAAAATCATGCTGATTAAAATTTTCCAGCTTTTTGTAAATATAGCTACTACTAAACTGATTGCTTCTATATTATATGGCAATGGTTCCTACAGGTAAAAAGTGTCTCACAAAGAAGTAATTTTGACCTGGCTACCTCAAATGTGGATATTGACCCTTACAAATTGCTTTCATTTGGAAAAATTAAAAAGTGCTCAGAAATGAAAGAAGCTTTCCAAGTTCAGGAAATCAAATCTTTCCAACCTGTACTAATATCACTACACTTTTCTCTCCTCTGGATGATTGGTATTATGGGCAAATTTGAAGAGAAATAGAGATCAAAATCTAAACATTAGAAATATTTATTTCTAGAATGCTTAGTTTTTATATTTTGTTTTTTAAAATTAGTATTCCTGCTATCCCATACATTTGAATATTTGCAATACCACATAAATGTCCACTTAAGAGACAATAAGCTTTATACAATTTTACAGCTAGAAAGAAACTTCGAGATCCTTAGAGAGCCTCACGTTTACACACGGAAACAGAGTACATGAGTCTGAGGAACCTGCCTAAAGCTAAGCTAGTAGGAGAACTGGGTTTTTAGGCCCACACTGTTCGTTTTCTCCCTGGTGAAACCTAGTGATGCAATGGGTACCAAATTCCTTCACCACAACCCAACTATGACCACTCTGGGGACACTCCCCCATATGAACACAATCTCTCTGGTGTACTTTTGGTGTGGTTCATGATTCCTGTAGTTAATTCCCTGGTTCTGATTCTGTCACCAGTATATAAAGGGTGTCTTTAGGTATCTGCTCTCTTGATGCTTCCATCTCTTTATTCTTACACACATAGTAGTCAGCGTCTCATCCATCCTTTAGCCTGCATTTTCCTTTTAAAAGCCTACCATGGATCTCATTGCCTTTTAAATTAGGTTTAACCCAATAAAATGTTCATTTTCCCTCCTTATTTAATAGCTATTATCTACCTGTATACACTCTATTTAACCTCTACCTCAGCAAAGAAATCTTGTATCTCTTCACATGTATGTCACTTATTTTAGCCCCTAAATTTTGATAATATTATAGCATGCTTTACTTTAGGTCAAATATTGTCCTTAATACTTTAAATCCATTATCTTCTTTAGCATTTACAATTCGATTGGTATTATTTGTCATATTTACATTTTATTGTTTTATGATATAAATATTTTGATATAGTATCATCCCATTGCTGCTATAATGAATTACCACAAATTTAGTGGCTTTGATCCATACAAGTTCATTAGATTAAAGTACTGTAGGTTAGAACCCCAACAGGGTTTACACTGGGTTTAAATCAAGGTATCAGAAAGACTTTATTTCTAGAGGCTCTAGCAGAGAATTTGTTCTTTTGCTTTTCTAGCTTCTTAAGGCTATTCATAGCTCTTATCATGACTCAGGAATCCCTTATATTATGTTTACTTTTTCATTTATTGTTTACCTAACTTCTGTGAGAATGTTAATTCCTTGAGGGCAGAAATTCTTATTTGTTCTGTTCATAGCTATATCCTAGTGTCTCAGAACAATGCCTGACACGTTATAGGCTCCAGTCAATAGGCTCCAATCCATTCATGGATTAATGAATAAATGAGCCATATTTTTTTTGCTCTGCCATTAGTAACTATGTTATCTGGGGAAAGATAGATGTTTTCAGCTTCAATTTCACATATATAAACTGGGGGGTGTTCATACCAAGATGTTGTTTGAGGATTAATTGAGGTTATATTTATGAATACCTAGTAGCTTAGTGCTTGGCAAACAGTATGAAAAAATTATGTTATTATTATAATTATTAATTTTAAAAAAGTACTTTGTTTTATTTTCTTGACAGCACCTATGGCAATCAAAATTAACTTCTTTATTTCTTTACTCATTTATTACTTATTCCATAAAAGCAGGATCTTTATGCTTTACCCCTGTATCTCTAGTACCTAGAATAGTGACTGGTTCATAACAGGAGCTAAAGAAATGCTTGTTGAACTAAGTCATGTGTAGGAAAAAAAGTTCAGTAGGAGTTTATTCTAGCACTTAAGCTGTGCCCACTATTTTGATAGCTTTGCTATATGTTCTTAAGGATTCGGTTTCAGAGCTCAATATCGGATGTAGAATTGTGCTTAAGTTGGTGATTGGGATGGAAGAAGTTTTGAACTCTCTCTATTGTAAAAGTTCTCAATGTTTTATGTCTTAGCTAACCCTATTAGAACCTCATGTAAGACAAACACTTCTCCTGAAATGACATATATTTACCTATTCACAGCATTTTGCATAAATGTCCAAGGACCCACCAAGGATCTGAAGACCGCCCATTGGTCTAATAGATGTTCACAAATCTCCAATTAAGAACCTTAGGACAGGCTCTTTCCTAGAAGTTACAGTGTGTAAATACAATACGGCATGTTGTTGCAGCAGGAATGCTACAGTGACAGAAAGCAGCTTTGGCTTCTCCTGGTGACAATGGAGGAGCAAGCCTTAGAGACTCCATATAATAAATATTGAATTTACTAGGTATTCAAAGGTTAGCCAACTCTTAATTCATACTTTTTAATTCTTAAATGTATGAATAAACAAATGACAAATGAAATATTAGAAATATGTAAACACTAAAATATTAATTTAACGACATAAATTTTGGCTTCTGATGAATATGGAGCCAGTTAACTGTGTTTGAATTGGAAATGATGTGGGAAGTGGTACAGGCATTGTGCAGAGACACTAGGATATAGCTATGAACAGAACAAATAAGAATTTCTGCCCTCAAGGAATTAACATTTTCACAAAAGTTAGGAAAACAATAAACAACTCATGTAAATATGAATTGAGAGTTCTTTCAAAACATAATAGAAAAGATGGGAAAGAGATTGGAAGACAAAATGGAAAAAACAATGATCCTAGAATTATTTTATGGCTAAATGTGGGAAAGAGGGGATTATGAATACATCAAAGGTTCATATTGTGGGTCACAGAGAAAATACTGGTGTTGATAGTGATAATTGATATGGGGGGGGGGCTCCTTATAACAATATGTTTGGGAGAAAGATTAAGTTCAACTTTAGTCCTAGTAAAATCAAAGTGACAATGTGATATCTAAGTAAAAATGTGCAGTAGACGAAGGAATCTGAGAGTGTATATTAGAAAAGAGATCCACTAGAAATGTACAAAGGAATGAATAATCGCAAGAATATATGATAGTGCTGAGGAAAAAAGCAAACTTTAGAGAATGAGCCCGGAATCTCTACAGCAGATTAAAGGCTTAAATTATAAAAATATTAGAAACAGTTTTTGTAGTAAATGCTCTTGGGAATAAACTAGAGATGAATAAAAGAATCAAATACCAACAAGATAGAAAGGCCATGCATATTGGTGTGTGCAGACATATAAAGCTGGGTAAATGTCAAGTTTACTATCTTATATAGCTATGTTACTATGTACAGTAACAGTACATAAATGAAGACAATAGAGGATTGATTGCCTGTGTAGTCATGAAATCCTTTTTCTATTATATTCTTGTCCATGTTTTGCATAATATGACTGACTGTCATTGAGTATAGTGTATACCCTTTATTAATAAATTCTTGTATAAATATCACAAAGATTTCTCTAAAAACAAACCTGGCCTGATAAATATTAGGCACTCTAGGTCGAATTTTTAAAAATTCCATAAAATGCTACCAGACATATTTTTGAGATTTCTGTTTTCTCAGTGCTATTTCTTCTCATGTCTGCTATTCCATTGGTTTATTTGTGGTGTATGTTGGTTTCTTCTTTTTTTCCCCTTTCAAGAGTCTCTCAACCCTACTCCCTTGCTCTATGCTCTGGGAAGATGACTTGTATGGACTATATCACGGTTTCTCAACCTTGGCACTAGTGATATTTTGAACCAGATGCTTCTTTGCCACAGGAGGGTGTCTTGTGCACTGTAGGATATTTAGCAGAATCCCTGGCCTCTAACCACTGGATGCCAGTAGTCCTCCCTCTCCTTCTCCCCAACAGTTGTGACAGTCCAAAATGTCCCCTGGGATCAAAATCGTACCTGTCTGAGAACTATTGGGCTATATCAATGTACTCCATTGACTTTCAGTCACCATGGGTATTTGGCCAATGGGAGCACCAGGACAAAATAGGGAGGTAGGAAAGTAAAGATAAGGTCATTTCCCCCCCTAATTTTCACTCCCTGCCAGGTCAGTGCAGGCAGGATGTTACTCCAGAAATCATAGCTCCAGTCGGGCAACTGTCTTCACATAGCTCTTGCTTCTTCATGTATAGTCTCATTTTTTCTCTTCACCAACCCCAACATGCTGTCCCAAAAATTGGCCCCTGCTCATTTAGGCCTAGTAGTTATAATGGTGCCCACTGTTACTATCCTGAAGTGCTATACCATCTCTTCTTGTCTTCTGAATTCTAGCCAAACCTTCATAATTAGTCACTTTATAAAAGTCTCTGCAAATTACGTAATTTGTGTACACCATCTGTTTCCTGCAGGAATTACAATTGATACAGGGTAAGTACATATCAAAATATTTACAAAAAAGCAAAATACCAAATAGTCTTTGAGGTGTTTTCTCCATATCAGCCCCAATCATTGCAATGTTTTACACATACAACCTTATGAGAATCAATGACTGACACCTATTATTACCTTTTATACTGTGATTTTATAGATGAAAGTTTTATAGATAAAAAGATTTTATAGATAAAAAGATTATTAAAAAACACTTTTTGCCCTTATTACTCTCATGTAAAATAGCAAAATGAATTTGTAACAAAGTGTGGCAAGTCAGTGGAACTGTAAAACGGCACCATCCCAAGGGAGAAGAATTGGGATTATAAAGAAATGAGACTTTCACTATTTTATAGTTGACTTTATAAATAACCAGAGAAATATAAATAGATCTGTGTTCATTTATTTAGTCATGTGATCATTCATTGCGTCAACAAATTCTTGAGGCTTACTGTTTTTGAAGACAATATGCTAGATTCTGTGTATAAGATGTAGTGCTTATCCTCAGAATAGTTTATAATCTCCTGAGGTGAAAACAACAACAAAAAAGACTGTAGGTGAAACGGATATTTGTACATTAAATCACCATGATGACAAAGGGAGTATTCTCAGTGCCTCGGGAGGGCCACAGCATAGGCTCCCAATAAGTGTTAGTCAAATGTGTGGTTAAATGAAATTTGAAGGAGGAAGGGAAAAAAAACAAACACGATGCCTCACAGGGCTGTGTGAGAGCTATCGGTAAAACATGCTTCTCCCAGTTTCCAATTGCACTCCGGCATATCTTATGAACGTCAATCTTCTGTGATTAAAAGAACATTAATTACTCTATTCTTGCTTACTTTAGAAAGAGCATATTACAAATTTTCAAATTCAAAGAATTTCCCCATAAATCTTAAATTCAGATATTTGCATACTCTTCTGATGCGAAGCACAACGATATATGTAGGACAGGACATACGAAGTGATATGAAATAAGGTTTCTACTATACTGGGATTTACAATGTTTTAAATGGACTTTTTTTTTTTTTTTAGAGATGTTTTAGGTTTACAGAAAAAATAGTACAGAAAATACAAAGAGTTCCCATATATTCTCACCACAATTTCCCCTATTATTAACATCTTTTGTAAGCGTAGTACTTTTAAAATTGATGAACCAATATTGATTTACTACAGTTTACCTTAGAGTAATTACTGTTTGGAGTTCTATGAGCCCAACAAATGCATAATGCCTTGTATCTATCATTACAGTATCATAAAGAACAGTTTAGTCTCAGTGCCCTAAACATGCTCTGTGTTCCTCCTTTTGTGCCTCTGTCCTTTCCTGGAACCCCTAGCAACCACTGGTCTTTTGACAGTTTCATAGTTTTATCTTCTAGGATGTCATATAGTTGGAATCATATAGTATGTAGCCTTCTCAGATCAGCTTATTTCACTTAGAAATATGCATTTAAGTTTCCTCCGTGTGTTTTGTGGTATGATAGCTAATTTCTTTTTATTACCAAATTATTGTCTGGAAGCACTATCATCTGTTTATCCATTTATTTATCTAAGAGTGTCTTGGTTTCTCCCAAGTTCAGGCAATAATGTGTAAGTTTTATGTAAACACTCGTGTTCTGATTGTTGTGTAAATGTAAGTTTGAAGCTTCTGTGGGTAAATAGGGAGGAATGAGACTGCTGGATCATGTGGTAAAGTACTTTAGTTTTGTAAGAAACTGCCAAACTGCCTTCCAAAGTGTCTGTAGCATTTTGCATTCCCACCGGCAATGAATGAGAGTTCCTATTGCTTCACATCCTCGCCAGCTGTGTCTTAGATTTTAGTCATCCTAACAGCGTGTGGTGTGGGCTTTATAGTTTAAAAGCTATTATAAGGACAGGCTAATGAGCAAGAGAAGAGCTGAGGACCAGAGAGTCTGCTTTCCTGTTGAAGTGATAAGGAAATGTGTTGGAATTTCTAAAAAGGTTTTAGCTAAATGTAAAGAATTTTCTAAGTTAAACTGTTTAATGAGTAGTTGAAAAGTTGATTTGCGACATATATGGGATAGAGATATTTTCCTGTACATTCTTGCATTGATATCAATGTTTCATTTGGTAAGATTTAAGCTCTAATGACTGAGTGTCTGTTAATTTTTAGTAATTTTGAGTAGCAGGATACTTTTTCTGATCCATACAAATAGACAGGTGAGAATCATATGATACAGCATCTGAAACTTTTCTGGAATACATAATAGTCTCTGTGATGTAGTAGGCAAGCACCAAGCTTAGAATCAGTAGATTTCAGTTTGGTCTATCTGAGCCACTCGATACTTAGGTGACTTCAGTTCACTTGATTACTTTGATCTTTAAAAATATATTTGTAAAATGGAAAATATATTCTTTATTTCTGCCCATTTTACAGTGAAGCTGTTGTAATGACGATAAACATTTAACTATGCTGTGTATTTGCCACTATGCCAACAATCATAAATCACTATGTAAAATATAGGCCATATCAGTAATGGCCTCCCTCTGAATTTGGCGGGTATGCACACACGAACCACAGAACAATTTGATCAGTGCTGTAAATGTGATGTGATTAATGCTATTTGGAGTGCTAAGAAAGTACAGGAGAGGACTAGAAATACTAAACTCTTTGTGCCAAGCTTTCTGCCCACACTTATCCCATGTAAGCTCCACTACACCTCCAAGATATGAATTTTATTATTATCTTTACATACAGATGATGTAACTGAATAATGAAGCAATTTGTTCATGGTCACACATGAACACGTACTAAATGGAATTTAGTACAGTTCCATTTGTCATGGAAAGTTGGAGCAGCCTTAACTGCAGGAGCAATTTCTAGAACTCAAATTTCTATAATAAAAACTATATCACATACAATAGATTACTCCACAGCTCACTGATGTTGGAAAATCTCTTTAAATACATGGAGATACTTAAGGGCAGGATTCCTATTTACTTAAGAAATCAGTGTTATACATTGGCCCAGTGCTCATATTCCTGGTTTTTTCCCGCCTTCTTCTTCTATCAACCAAAAAAAAAACAGAAGAAAAATAATTCAGACACACAACCACCTCATTGTATTCATGACCTTCAGTACTAAGCAAGACTGAATAGAATAACATATTTAGAATCCTCCCCTTTTGATTTTCATGGTTGTGAAGAGGCTTGGAATGACTCCAGTCTGATAAAGAGAAAAAGACATTGAACTAAGTGTCTAGAGTCTAAAACAGATCTGGGAAAACTATTCCTTTAGCTTTACCAAGATTTATCAAACTGTTTCACAGAGATGCTGTTCCTTTTTTCTATGATCTAAGAATATTTCTTATTAATTCTTATATCTTAGAATTTATCACAATGTATGACACTGCACAGAAATTTATTAAATTTTTGTTGAATGTTAGATGTGAAAGGAGGTAGTGATGCAAATAGGACCTCACATAATTTTCGTGGGCTCACTAATGTTCTGTATTTGCCTGTAAGGTTGCTTTTTAAACAGCATTACTGTTGGAATCATTACTGGTTGCTATCTAATGGATCACCTTCAACCTTCATTCAAAATATAATGTTTAAAAAGAATGACAACTTAAAATGTAAATGTGTATCTAAACTAGATCACATAAAGGATCTGAACTAGGCAGATAAAAGATGACGTTTTAGTATCTATGAAAAAATAGGTCCTGGAATAAGTATGTGAAATAATAGATACTGACTCTATCAACTTGTGTGAATCATGCCTGAATGAAACAAAACAATGGTATTCTTAGAAACAATGCATCATAGAAAAGTTAATATCTTCCAAGTACATTATAGCATTATCAGACCAACTTCTCTCCCTGTGAGATATACAGAAAACAGTATATCTCTAACAGGAAAAACTCTAATGCTGTGTTAACTGGTGACTGCATTTAAAATATTTTCTAAAATAACTAACAAATGTTCTTCAATAATGTGCAAAGGAATAAACAGAAAACAAATTAAGAAAGAAATGTTTAGAATTGAGAGAGTTTATAAGAACATTGAAAATCAGTTTGAACAAGGAAGACTACAGACATAATTAAAGAAAAGGAGGAAAAGTTTATGAAAAAAACTACATGAGTAAAAATGTTCAAAAAGCATATTTTACCAAAGTTTTAAAATTAACTTTAAAATAAAAACCTGCATGTTAGTAAAAGCCATCTCTTTTTTTGTGTGTTTAGCTGATTTGGGTTCAGTTAAACATTTGGGTAAAGAACAGATAAATAAAAATTTGAGGCTGAAATAATTCCACACAAAATATAATGAATAAATCAAACAAAATTTGCCATGTCAATTCATATAACCAATTTTCCAGGATTTTTAATGTGATAGAAAGAATTAATTCCAAGCAAATATCCAAATTTGGGCATGAAAAAATAAGAATGATCACCATCACACTAGTTGCCATTACTTCTTCCTTTGTGAGGCAGAATAAATTGGGCCACACTGGACTGCTTGAGGGCTCTTCAGATTTTACTCTTTTAATTAGAAGAGGTTGAGAACAGGAAGTGAAAAGAGCTGTAGCCCTCAAGCCATCTTACTCACTCAGTTTCCATTGGCATATAGATCTGAGAGATATAGTCTGGATTAAAAAAGAGCAAATCTATGTACAATTTGTATTGAATGTGAAACTAGTGACCCTTTACATAATTTTGCTGTAGGTTATCAATTGACTCCCTCCTACAGAGGAGGAATTGTTAAACTAAAATGGTTTTAACCAGATCAAACGTTATAGTAAGCAGAATTTATCTGTTGTTTTGATGGAAGCTTTATTTATTGTTTAAAAGATCTGTCACATATAAAGATAGCTCCTGAGATTAGAATTTTCTAGATACATGAGTAGAGCCTATGGATAAAATAAATCACAAAGCCTTCCTCTTGAATTTTGATCGATATTTAGAGACGACTGCTCCACATCACAAAAACTAACTAGTTTTTAATGTTTTCCTCTGCTTCTAATGAAATCTTTATTGCTGAAGTATTAGTAGAAACAAAGGAGCCTAGCGTGTCAGCCCATGCCTCTCAGAGGGCCACATGGCTGAGGAGTCCTGGCAGTGATGAATGACACACTATTCCTCAGTTTGCAGCCTTTCTTTCCCTCTCACATTCTCACAACTGAACCCTGTCACGTTCCTTGCAGAGGAAACATACATTTCATAGTTGTCATCCTTGTATAAAAGGCTGAGGGAGGGGAATTCCTTTTTCAATCTGCCTAAACTTTTCATTTCATTATGTGTAAATGAACATTGAGTATGTGTTTGGATATAAAACCTGGAAAGTTGTTTTAGAAGGCATTACTTTCAAAGGAACACACACAATGGAGAGTCAGGAGCAAAGGATCATCCTTTATGAGAGCAATCAGAAGCTTCCTGCCTCGATATTCTTAATCTTCTTTCTGGCATTTTATGCTCACCAACTGCCTAATATTGGATGCATGTGGTTCTGCCCATCTGTGCAACAGTCAATCTAATTTTATGGTTTACTAAGAAAATATTTAATGGGATATAATAATGTATAGTGATAAGCCATTTTTAAATCTCCAACATTTATCTCATGAGTGAAATGGTTGTTTTGTTCTTAAAGAGAAATTAATTTCATATATCTATGTACAATCCACTAGATATATAGCTATGAAAGTATGGAAAAGCAAGAACTTTTGGATAAGTATAAAAATATATAAGTAATTTCATTAAAATAGGTTCATATTCTATAATATACTAAATTACTAACATGCACCAAAAACGTGGAAATCTGAAGTGCAGAACAATATTTTAGCCATTTTATAGTATGTTCTATGCAGTTTGTCTTCCTAAATTAAATCATAAATTCTGGGCAGTCAGTTTTTTTTTTTTTTTTTTTAAGACGACTACATTGTTTATCATTGCTTTCAGAAGAAGGAAACAGTTTACAGTTAAAGGAGTAAAATTTACTTTACATGTTCTTATCGAGTACTGGAGATGTGCTTGGCAACTCTGAAAAATAGCAAAGAGGCCAGCTTAGCTCAAGGGCAGTGTGCACGGAGAAAACGGGTAGGAAATAAGAACTTAATGAGGGCCAGATAATGCAGGGCCTTTAAACTGGAGAAGGACTTGTATTTCATTCTTTGTGTGATAGGACACCTCTGGATGGTTGAAAGCAGGGGCAGAATGATTTGGTTAATATCTTAAAAGATTACTCTCATGGGTTGAGAACAGACTAAGTAGAATGGATGAGTGGAAGCAGGGAGACCCATTTAGAGGCCGGGAAAAAGGTCTTGGTGAGAAATGACGAAGGCCTGGCTTAGGGTGGTAGCAATAGAAAAGAGAGGCACAGTAAGATCAGGGCTATATTTTAAAATGCCAGTAACTTAATTATCTAAAAGATTGGATGGAAAATGTGAAAGGAAAAGATCAAGGATACTTTCAGGGCTTTAGCCTAAGAGACCAAATATGGGTGGTGTATCTGTGAATGCTGGGAGAAAGCTAAGTAAGGTGAAACCGCTATGAGTTTGAACAGTTAGGAAAAGCTTCTTGGAGTTACGGAGCTTAAGCTGGACTTTTTAGCCAGAATAAAATTCAGATAGGAGGCATAAAAACCTTTTCTACAGTAAGGTAGAATTAGAAGTATTATGTAACAGGGAAGTATTTTGAAGACACTTGTCCGTCTTGACTGAAGAGTGTTATTGAGTAATTGCGATTGAAAAGGAAGGAAGGCTGGATAAATATGGACAAGTAACAGGATTAGGACTCAGGGCTTCATTCTATAGATTGTGTACAGCCAGCCACTGGCAAATTTTCTAGAACTAATCTGGCTAGTAACAACCAAATTTCTGGCATACTATATTAAAGAAAATACTGCCAAAAGCCATTGGATTCCAAGATAAAGATGTAGATGCATTTATAAAATGGTCAAAATCTGAAGTCAAGCGTATTTCTATGAAAATTCTATCATAAATTTCATTACACACACACACACACACACACACACACACACACACACACATGCAACATTAAAACACCCATAATAAGCCGGTACCTCTCTTCACCCCAAAGTCAATCTTTAAAAAGTTACCAATTGGTTTCTAATATGAAAGAGGAATATGTGAAGGAGGGAAGAAATTTCATTCTTCTGATAAAGAAAGAAAGCTCAAATATTTCTTAGATAAAGAAATACACTTCTTTTCTCACATAATTCCAGAATATGTGCCAATATAGTAGTTACTTTGAGGAACTTTTTCTCCTAAAGCCTTCATTTTATTATACATAGTGGACTATATTCTTTAAATTTGAAAAACGATTTTCTATTTTCAACTGCATTCTACTTCCCAAGACATAAACCAACAGTTCAATCTTTGTTATGTTTCAAAAAACCTAGATCTTAGATCTAAAAATATAACTTATTTTAAGACATGACCATAGGCATTTGGGATGATCAGACTTGCTAGTTACTTTTAACAAAAATGAGTATCTATTAATGAGATGATATTCAGAGGTTATAGATAAATCTTAAAGTACATAAAGGCCAGCCCAGTCCTAGTACAAGGTCATTATTTATATGCCAAATAAACCATACACTGTAGATGGGGTTATCTAACTACAGTAGAATTAAAATGATTACAATAAAAAGTCTACCAAAAAAGTGTACTTTTACAACTTCTTATATATTACCAAATATGTTAACAAAAACATCAAAAGGTTATTTGTAAGCTTAGGGATTTTGGCATGCTATGGATAACACAAGGCAAAATTTTGAGTACATAAGATAAATATAAGAGAATAACAGATTTTTCAGAGTCCAAAAGATTTATAGTAAGGTTTTTGCAAAGTCAAATTGTGAGTTCCTGAGCAATCAGAAAGACTTGCTAAAAATAAGAGCAAATCAATTATTCAATTCATATGAGCAGTACAACTCATTACTACTAAAAAAAATCCCGTTAAAATTTATCTTAAAATTTGGATGTGGTACACAGCATTATTAGATAGCAAAACAGAGAACTGCTTACATGGTATTTTAATTTGATTTGATAACTGGGATCAAGAGGAATAAAGGAAAGACGTGTAATATAACCACTTTTTTTTTTTTGAGAAACAATGAGATTATGAGTCCTGTGATACATTACTCAGAGGCAGCCTTACTTCAGACTTGAAGGGAAGAGAAGGAAATGGAGAAGAATTCTTCAAGCAATGTCCATGTTATTTATAGATTAACTGACTCCTACATATAGTCATCATAATTAACAGCCAGATGCCAATGCCTAGAGCACAAGAAATTGGTCTTATATATCACTATATCTCTGATGGTGCCTGGCATAGTATTTTACACATAACATGACTTTAATACATATGGACCACATGAATGAATCAATAAATAGATAGGTGAATGGATGAATAGCAAATATGATAACTATACCTGTATAGTACTTTTAAGTACCTATGAAGCTAAGACACATTTTTTGAATCAATTGAATAAATGTAAGCAGGAAATGGAACACTAAGAAGGAAAATTGGCAACTTTAAGTTCTAATTGTGGTTAAAGCGGCAGCATGCTTAGTCATACGTGTATGTTAGATAGTGTGAAATATAAATACCATTTATTATGGTTTTGTTATGAATATAATACATACTTATTAAAGGAAATTGAAGAAAACATAAGTAACTAAAGGGAGACCACAAAATGACCCAATCTATAACCCATAATAGCCACTCAGTTGCAGTATTTCCTCAAGGAAAAGGCGGTAGTATTTTTGTGGTGGTTAAACACCTAGGAAGCACTATTGGCATTTAACAAGTAAGGCCTGGGGCTGGGAAACATCTTACAGTGAATGAAACCATTCCCCAAAGCAACGAATTACCCAGCTGGAAATGGAAATTGAGCTGTATTAAAGAAAAAGAAAAAAAGAAAAACCCAAGAGCCTGGTGTATTTATTTCAGTTTATATATAAACTGTTCATATTGTTTTATAATCTGCTCTTTTCACTTAGTGCAGCAAGAGCATCCTTCTACTCTGTTAATTCTTCTTCTACACCAACATTTTAATGACTGCTCAGCATTTTAATGGCTGCTCACCACTGTATAGATCAACCACAGTGTATTTAACTAATCCCTATTGCCTAATCTCTAGAAATTTTTTAGCTTTCTATTATAATCAATGCTGAGATGAACATTTTTATATCTAAATTTAATCATTTAAATTTTTAGAAGTGAAATTGTTACATCAAAGAGTATGCCTAATTTCAATGGTCTTAAAATACTTTACTACGTCCTCAAAAATGATGTGCATTAACTTATTGTCCAACCATACAATTGGTGATTGAATGGACATTGCTAACATAAAGTTGCTGCAAATGTGGAACACCAACTGAAGTCACTATGACCTTGAGTGATGCTGGTCCCTTCCCTATCCCACATCTAAGTAGAAGGTGCAAGGATTGCTGGGAAATAAGCTCACAGTCGACCAAATTTTAAAGTCTAAGTGCCAGACCCTTTCATTACTTTTCCACCAGTAAAGTATAAAAAGAAGTAGAAAACGTTTTCAGAGAAAGGGATTTAAAGCAAAGTATTAGGGGGGCATTGCCTCTGTGGAGGCAACTGGTGATTCATGAAGTTTGGTGATGTCTGTGAGCAGGACGAACTTGTGTCTCATTCCCTGATGGAATGCTGCCTCAAGAGCAGGATCTGCTGATCTTTCCCAGTGCCAACAAAGTGTGGGCAAACAACCACACTGGCATGGGGAGCTGACATACAAGGTAGAGAATTGAAGCACACTTCCTTTCACCTCCCATACACCCTGATTCTCAGAGCTGAGGCTGGTGTGGTAGGGATTTCTAGGTTTCCTATGGACCCAGATCAGGCCTTGGAAAGAAGAGCAGGCAGGTGGTGGCCAACAGAAATGTGGAGGATAGAGGCAGTGACTGGCAGGAGAGTGTGGTAGTCCTAAGCCTCTGAGGTTAGGTGGGAACCAGCCAAGCACATTTAAACTATTTAATGTACATCAGAGAGTCACCCCAGATATTAGCATGAAAACCAGACTCCATCAAGAACATAGATATTCCTGTTCTTATCCCTCCTCCTTTACCTTTTGCAGACATATCAGCCTCACTTTCAAGTGAATTTGGGAAGAGAGAAATTTGAGTCCTTATTAAGCTCTGACAACACATAATCTTGAATTTGATCAAATATTTAAATAACAAGTCTGTTACACTGAAAATAACTAAAATAATATTAAATAAAAAGTCTAAAAGATTATAACTAGGCCTTGGTGCTTATCATAGAGGTGTCAAATTCAATGAGCTTGGGGCTGTTTCTTCTCTGGAACTGTTCACATTCTAGAAAGTTCTGGCATGGAAAATTAGCTTGAGGAGAAATGTTCTGCCCTCCATATTAATAGGCATCTCTGTTTCTGGGTAAAAGGTAAAGGAGACAAGAAGATACCTCAACCAGTTTTCATCTTTCAAAGTACTTAGATCTGCCACATCTAGGTCAGAAGACAGCTTCATCAGGATTTGGCACAAAGGCCTCACATGAGTGAAGAAGGTCATTTTGTTGGCCTTGCCCCAAGGGATCTTACAGAAAATAGCTATAAAAGAATAGGATTCACATATGGGATAATGAGTCCTAATAATCTCTCTAAATATCTTAAACTCGGGATCTAAAAACCATCCATTATTTAGAAAAGAAGGAAAAAAGTGAGTAGGGACAGTTTCAGTTAGCTCAGGGCATCTCAAACCTGTGTGTCACTGAACACCCAGAACTATTCTCCCTGGGTTTGGCATCAAAAAGGCATTAAGAAAGAGAGCACCTATACGCCTAATATAAGATATTAGGGCTCTGAGATTTTCTTCAGTATAAAAGAGGAACTTTTTAACTTTGTTAATTCCAGTGTTTCTCAAAATCATTTCTTTCTAATTACAACATATGTGCAATATTCAATGAAACCACATTATGTTCAGCAAATGCTGAAGACAGTGTGACTTCATTTTATTTAGCTAAATAAAGTGGAATGTTCAGGGAATAGCTTTTCCCTCTTTGTGTGATACAATTTACTTACTAAATATCATTAAAATATCAACAAATATGGAAAAACCTTCTACGGTCATTTATCTACCAGAACTCAGAGAAAACACACTCTTCTTAGGAAAATTTTGTAACTTTATAATGCATTGCATTTGATTGTTTTTCTTTTGTCTTCATTATTTCATTTCATTCACATCCTGACTCTGCAAAGTGGCTAGCCAGTTACAGACAGACAAGTAGCTTTGGTTTAGAAAGGTTAAATGAGTTGCCGGAGGTCTGGCAATGTGTAATTGAACAAACTGACCTAAAATTTAAGCTATTAAACATGGACTTAAAACATTTTGAACTCATTTAATCCAACACTATTATTTCACAGATGAGTAAGTCCATGCCCAGAGAGGTGAGATGACATCATCCAGTACAGAAAAAGAGACAAGACCAACTCCATGTTCCTGACTTGAAAAGCATGCCCTCTACACTAAGCCATGCTTTCCCTACATATGACCAAATCAAATTGTAGAACAAACTAGAAACCTGTATGAAGATAAAGGCCAGCTGGCTATCATGATGGATCAAACCACAGACACAGAGCAGTCAGAACACTTAGGAGCTGTCTTTATTTCAAACTCATAAATGTTAGTTTCCCTTCGCAGGAAGAATACTGTCAAAGGATTGTTACTATAAACAGTTATTAGTACTTGACAGAGACTATTTTTTAAGGTGCCTACTTTACATATGTCATACTATTAGAAATTATAAAGTATTTTTAAATGCCATTATATGCTTTGCATGGCAATTATATTAATTCCAAAGTTCAGCAACATAATAATAGGAAGAACATACCTTCTTCAGTTCTCCTAGAAACAGCAAATAATACACAATCTACTATGCAAAAACTGGAGCCTCAGGTAAAGCTTTTTGAACATGCCCAGAAAACTTGTGTGGTGTGAAATACTAAGAGTATATTGAAAAAATCATTTTCCATTTTTTTTTGAGGATTCCCAATAATCAAATAGGACAAAATGTATATATTTATGAATTGGAGGTTATTTGCTATTATGGATTTTTAAACTTATACCATTACCTTGTAGGCATAGTTAAAATCTATTCGATTTCTCTTAAGTTAAAAGTTCTTATTATTCTTCACAATCCATAAAGTCACAACTAAATTCAATCTTATCAATTGAATTTCCAATAGATTTATCATACTATGTTAGTATGAACACAAAAGAAATATGAGACAGTTTCTACCTCTAATCAGTAAGATAAATATGTATTCTTTCTTCTCAATTTTTCATTTGTTCATTTAATTATTTATTCAACAAACAATTTCTGGCTCAGTGGTCTTTGCATTAATATACACTGTAGCCTTAGTAAGAATTAAATACTACTTCTAGAATGTTCATTAATATCTGTTAGTGATTCCACAATTACCTGGTAGAGAGGTATTTAAATTGTAACTTTAAACATTCAAATGTTTACTAAACTTTTAATAAAGTTTCTTATAAAAGTATTACCTCATATTTGAGTTGACAAACTACTCATTATCCCCTCCTAGGACAATTAGGTTGATGAGATGTGTCATCCAACTCTAGCTCCCAAAATTATGCATTTGTATGCAAAACATGTTTGGCATCTCATTTACCTTATTTCTATTTCTTTAAATAAAGTAAACATATTTTGTCCTAGATTTTTGTACATTTTAAATATTTGAGAAACATAAAACATCTTTTTTCTATTTTCTCTTCAAAGCAAATATACCATCAAATGTCTACCTGAAAATTAGAGAACTGAAAGCCTATACTTAAAGAGTGGGGAGGAGGGTTTATTTATTTCTTTTTAGGGACAAACAAATTGATTATCATTGAAACTTGGGATAAGACTATTGTATGTCATAACAAACAAACACATCTTATTCCCCTTATGCCTGTCACCTAAGCACATTGTTATTTTTCCAGATTTTCCACTGAATTACAAAATGAAAACATGGCTCAGATGGTTATAGATGGTTTAAAAAAGAATCACCTAAGTTTGAAATTACCCTATATTCTGTAGCATCTGATTAATAAGACGCTATTAAAAATATCATGTCATCTTTACATGTGAAAAAACGTTAGCAATAGATGTTAGTACATGTACAAGAAAGATGGGTTTATAAAAATATGATCATTGTTCTCACATTGCATTCAGAATTTTAATCCACATTAAGCATATATGAAGTAATAAATGAACTGCACAAATAATTTAAAGCTGTTTGTTGGTGTGCCTCAAAGCAGTTCTATCCCACTCTTACTGTAATACATTACTCTAACAAACAAAACTATCACCAAAATCAGTTCTTTGAAGACTGAAATTGGATTTGCAGTCATGTATATATTGTGTGGTTGTAACACTACTGATTACTAAACCACTGGTCCTAGGGCTCCGGTGCATTTTTTATTTTTCTATGTCTAAACAGCTAAAATATTGCAGCTCTTATCATTACCTGTATGAGGTAATTTCACAGTATACAGACTAAACAAAACTTAAAGTATAACATATATTTTTAAAGAGGTCTCTCTCATTTAAAACAAAAATCATTTTTTTCCTATGATGGATATATACTTGTTACAAAGTCTCCAGGACTAGAGATATTCCTTTTCCCTAGGAATAAGTATGTCAGTCATCCTCTCTGGACTGCACATTTCTTGAGACAGCAGCCAACCACATGTTATTCACTTTTGTATATTCCTCACATTGCCCAGCTGAGTGTCTGGTACATACAAAGAACCCATCAAATATTGAATAATATCAAATTTTAATAAAAAAAAAACATAACCATAAGCCTATATTCCTTATCTCTTTATATTCAATTATAGTGTATTTTCCATTTACAACCTTACAAGATTAAGGGTCATTAGGGATAGTGATTCATCCACCCCAAACACAATAAAATATTATTAGGCACAAAGAAAGCCCATCATAATGAATATGCTTCTAAGTGAAGGTAGTGTATATAACATTAGTACACTCTCGTACAAGCATTAAATATTGATTTGTACATATCACTTGGCAAAATGTTACTGATTATATATATATATTGAAATAAATCAATTAGGTCAAAAAGGTTTTTTCTTTAATTACCACATTGTGCTTTGATCTAAGATTACAATGCTATTAATAGTCTATGCCGCTCCTACTACGAATGCAAATCAAGCAATTCATTGTGCCATAAAACTCTTAGTTTAGGTAAAAATATAACTAATAGTCATGTAGGTTAAATTCTTAGGTCAAGAACAAAAGCAAGAATCAAACTTCTAATTATTTGGGACAAGTATATCAATCATTATTAAACATTTAAAAAGAAACTTTACCATAAATCAAAATATTTCACTAATCTGGACAACTATTATTACCTTCTTATAAATGATATTAAGATTACACATATGATCTGTGTATGCTTCTTCGAAGAAATCTAAAAGGTTGTCTGTGACCGTTGGCTTATTTGTGAAATCAATATAAAATGAGTTAGCTGATGGCAACATCCATCATCTGATTAATCATTTAATCAGAAGCTCCATAACACTCAAGTAGTTAAAAATAAATCTGCATCAAGCTAAACATGATAGCTCTGTTAAGTCAAAGCAAATAAGCAGAAAGATGCTTAAATGTTATAGATCATAATGTCAAACCTGACATTTTTCTTTTCTGCTTTGTTTTATTCATCTAGCACATATTCATTTAGCTATCCTCTTGTGAATTATGGCAGAACTACAGAGTATGCATGCATCTATCCATTTGAAATCAACAATTTCTGTGCTGGGATAGTAAAAATTGTTTATATTCTGATCTAATTTTTCTAAAATGGCACTGTTTAAGATCTTTATTCTGATTCTGAAAGAATAAAAAGTAATAAAGAAAACAGATGAACCTGAATATTTCAAGTACCTGTGGCTATAAAGTTAGTGTCCAAATTGGATGTGATAATGAAGCTAACTGCCATACTATCTGTTAGGTAGTAGCTCTGTAGTTTAACAAGATTTTCACTCTGCTTTAACACAGAAAATTACAAAAATATAAACTTTAGGGACAGTGAGGATCCAACTCTACTAGGGCATTCCAGATAGCATAACTCATTTGTTCAGCAAGGATTAGAGCAGAACCACATGCAAAGCACTGTTAAGGGGCTGAGATGAAGCAAATGTTCTAGTGACTAGCTATATTTTGTAAACATTGTGGCACTGCAGAACAAGTCTTACTCAAGTTATTTGTTTTGCATAACATTCTTGGTACAAGCAAATAAATTGTTCGCAATAGAAGTTGAGAAACATAAATTTTATCTATATAACATCATTGTTTATTTTAGCTTAAAACTTGAAGACTTCTGCCAATGCATCTGTAGTCTGTTACTACTATACCAAACAAATGAATAAACTTCATAAAATAAATTGTGTGGCTGATAACCACTTGTGTGTACACAGGTAAAAATATAGATCAGAAGATTTATTATTTTGATATATTAAATACAGCAGCTAATATTTGATACAACAAATTCTTAAAATTCAAGATATCCTATTTGTCATTTAATCTCTAATAACTGGAAATTATTATTAAAGAGGCTTCATTCATATGATAGAATTCACAAAAGCACTTAGGTATCTGTTATCATATCTCTCTGTTAACATCATAAGGACACAGAGTTCACCAAACCTAATATGTGCCAAAGACATAAATTTAGCAAATAAAAATAAAGTAAAATAAAAATGAGCTACTATAGCTTTTGTTTAAAAAAACAAAACAAGAAAACATGAAATAGAAGAAAGGAAAAGAAGAATAGAAGGAAGGAAGAAGAAGGAAGGAAGGAAGGAAGGAAGGAAGGAAGGAAGGAAGAAGGAAGGAAGGAAGGAAGGAAGGAAAGAAGGAAGGAAGGAAGGAAGCTTTTCCCCTCAATCAGGAAGTGACAGGCCAAATATCCTTAAAAGGCATGAAGTCCAGACACACAGGTACAACACAGCCACTCCTCTCACAGTGGCCCTGATCATCAAGAGAGGAACCAACTACTAAGAGACTAGCAGAGGCATTTATCCACTCTAACGGCTAGTAGCCCTGTTTGTCACATCTCTCTTCTCCTAAACCTCATGAAATGTATCACCAAATTTTGTTGCTATCACCTCCTACATAATCTTTGAATTAATCCATTTCTTCCCTTTTGCCCACCAATACCTTAGTATGTGCAATCTCCTCTTTGCATTACAACCACTAACTGTTCTCTGGTTACCACTCTGACCTCCCTTTTATCTGTTTTCTTCTCCATTTAGGCAGAGACATCTTTTCAACTTGCAAACCTAGAACCTGACATCCATGCTTAAAAAGCTTTAATAGGTTCCTTTCTTCTTAGAATAAAGACCAATTCTTAATGTGGCCAGCCACAACGTGGTCCCAACACACCTCCGGCCTCTTCTTCCTTATTTCCTCTAGCCTCAGCTGCATTCCTCTATGATTTGACAGTGTTCCCTCATACCACAAGGGATTTCCTCATGTTTCTGCTTTTGCCTGGAATGCTTTTCCTTCAAATCCTGCTTGTTTATTAATCGCTAGTCATTTTTTTTTTTTTAGATCTTATCTCAAACATTACTTCCTTGGTAAAGCAATTGTAATGCCCCCCTGACCTCTATCTCATGCCAGCTGGGTTAAGTTACCTTTTAGATAATTCTCAACATTATGTACCCCAAGGCATTTATCACAGATAATAATTACACACTTATTGTATGATAATTATTATTGATCTTTATCACTAGACTATAACCTAAATGAAGAGAAAAACAGTGTATGGTTTTCTTATTATTTTAACCTCAATATCTAGCAGAGTTTCTGGCACATAGTGAGTAAGCAATATTTCTTTAATGAAGAATGAGTTTCTCAATGGGGTCAGTAATAAATGGTTAAAGCAGCAAAATTGCTTATTTCCATTCATCAGGATGACTCTGATCAGAATATGAATAGTTAAATTATTCCAAAATTTCTAATGAACCAATTCAATTGTTTTATTTAAATTCTGTAGAATTTTTGGCATCCCAAAATGAAACAAGTTTGTAGTTACTGGTGTCTTCCTTAAGTTATAGAAATTCAGAACATTATTGCTAAATTAGGCTTTAACCCAACTTTCTAATTTAGTTTCCTCATTATATGAAAAAGAATCTTAAGAGATCTGCAAAAGGTCATCCAGCCAGTTATGGATAGAGCAGAGATAGAAATCAGCCATTTAAACTCCCAGTTCAATGTTTTTTTTCCTACAACTATGCTGTAATTTCTAGGTTTAACAGCTTCATTTTCACATTAGAAATTTATAGAAACCTATAAGTACACATAAGAGAAATATCTCCAAATGGTTCATTTTGTCACATCATTTAGATTTCTGTTTTAAAATATTAAAATAGCAAATATTTTAGAAGAATAAAAAACAAGCTGAATTTTGTAAGAAATAAAGACTTTCATGGCTTATTTGCAATTTACATCGTATACTTTAGATGGGAAGGGGTATGGTACATGTTTCCTTGGTTTCATATTTTAAGGAAAGAATTTGTCCAGTTAAATTTGGTTGTCCATAATTCAGTGTATAAAAACCCAAAGAAACTAGGTTTTGAGGAAGTGGTTGGGGAAGTGACATAATGGATGGAAAATCACTACTAGTAACCAGTCTATTTCACTTGGCTGTGACCTCAGACTGCTTGCTTCTCCTCTGTAGATTTCACTTTCATCTGCACTATCAAGGAGTTGGTCTAAATCATGGGCTCTGTCTGCCGATGGGTTTCCAAGATCCCGTGCAGGCTTTTGGTGTGTATATGTGAGTGCACATTTTCTGGGAAGAGGGTCCATAGATTCCACTAGATTGGTAAAAGGGTCTGGAACACAACAGGTTATTACTATTGTATTATTTGAGTCTTCTCCTAACTTTGAAATGTAATAAAGCTATACATGTAATTATAATCTCAGATAAAAAAATAGGTGTCAGTATAATTATTAGCACAAGTAATAAGATTATTTGAAATACATAGTCTACACAAAGGAGTACTACCATCAACTATACATTCAAGTGTTAGCCAGGGAACTTCACTAGAAGCCCAGCTAGATTTTCCATAATTCTTATCAATTGTGCAGACAATGCAATTCCATGTGATAAAAATCTAAATATGCTACAGGTTTTTAGTCCTTTCTTTTTTTAAATCAAGGTAGACCTGCTACATAGAATTAAGTAGAAACAACAACCCCAAGCAGTTTGCCATCAAACGAAGCTACTTTCTTACAGTGTTCACAATATCTAGTCAAAAACCATTTTAATTATAACTTTTGAATGGTTAAATAGCCACTGTTGCAATACTATCCATATATTATTAAAGACACAGAGGTAAAAGTCATTATGATTATTTGCTTATCTCCTTCCTTCCTTTCCTACTTAATTTAATAAATATTCCTTAATTGGCTACTGTGTCAGGCACTGTTCTACACATGTGAAATATCAGTGAACAAAGTAAAATTTATTCTACCCTCTTGTTGCTTACATGTGAGAAAGGGAGACATAAACAAGATAGATAAAAATAAGTAACTTATTTATTATTTTTAAAGGTGATAAACACTTTGGCAAAAAGGAGAAAAAAAAAGAATAAGGAGATGAAGAATATCAGAGGTGAGGAGAATGGTTCCAATTTTACACAGGTCTGGGTAAGCCTGATTGAGAAGGTGACATTTAACAAAGACCTGAGGAGACAAAAGAGTGAACCACGTACATGTATGATCTTGGGGAAGAGCTTTCCAGAGGGAAGAGACAGAGCAAAAGTATGCTTGATTTTTTTTTCCCAAGGTGTAGCAAGGAAGCCCTTGTAGCAGTGAAAAAGCAAAAATCATTCTGCTGCTCTCGTCATGTAGTTTATAAAATAACATCTTCCAGTGGACACCTCATTTTCTATTACTTATCTGTTTAAAGTGAAAGCCACAGTATCTTTTATATAGTTACTAGAGTCACATTTGCATCAAGAAATGCAAAGTCAAATTTCTTCTGAGCATTTTAAAATCACCCTAAAACCATGATTTCTGGTTGATATGCATTTTAAGTCTCTCAGTTCCCACAAACTTGCATGTGTCAATAAACTCTTATATGACCAGCAAATATGCGATTTAAAAGATGTCATTATTAAAAAATGAAGTAAAAAATCTGAATCTTGAAAATTTAGAGAGTGGGCACAAAATGATCTGTTATATTCCAACAAAGAGAAATTCCAAGATTCATAGCTAACAATGAAAGCACCTATTCTTTCTGAAATGTCACTATTCCTTTGGTATTTATTACATTGTTCATTTCATTAACTTTCTTCCAAAAAAAAATGAAACAATCATGATTATTGTACAATGTTCACAGCATTTATCTGGGTTAATACCTCAAAAAGGCATAGCCATATATATAAAGGTAGCACATTTTAATGCAGGGTCAACCCTCCCCAAGTAAGCATCTTATTCCTGTCTAGTGCCTTGCATGAAAATGCACTGTGGCCTCGCAAGCTTAAAAGTATGACATAAAATGTAGGCAACCATACCTTGCCCAACTGGTCCTTTCTGCCAAAGCCAGTAGCAGCTGCAATGCTCCCTGCTCCCTCCACTGTCTTCTGTGCAACTGCTGTCACCCCTGTCACCACCGCCTCTCCAACATTTGTCACTTGCTCTTTGGTCTTCTCAGCCACTGGGATAAATTAAGAGCAAGAACAGATCAAGGGATGATGGAACAACAGTAACTTAAAATAATTTTACTTCCACTAGCTGTCAAGTTCTAAAGACCTACATTTACACATATCATAGACAGCTGAAAAATCAGAAGAAATAAAAGCTACTGAGATTTCTACATAAGCATAGAAATCTGAATCTTTGCTAAAATACTTTTTTTTTAATTATTAAAAGGTGCTTCAAGTTTAATGATCACAAATTTAGACCCATGAGTGATTTGGGTTTGGTTCACATCTTTTTCAGGAAAGTTTTCAGAAAGCTACGCTTACAGGTACAATTTTAGTTGTATCAGACTCAGCATGAAATTTATTTCGTTATTTCGATTTCAGTGCCAATTCTTTATCTCACTCAAGAGGTTCATTTTCACCTTACTTTCTGAGTCACATTACATTCATGCTCATACATGTCACTATCAGAAATAAACAACAAAGGGATGGTTATGAGGGAACTTTGATTCTTAAAACTTCAGGTAGTTGAAACAGAAAGATTTTTTTAAGAATAAGATTGATTTTCAATAATTTTAATGAGAATAAAAGAGCCAGGCATTAAGTAAAGTAAAATAAGGAGGTTTATTGAACCCTTTTTCCCCCTAAAACAAAATACAATGCTATTTTTTAGAAGGTTTCTAAAAATAAGTTAAATATTGAGAAAGACAGTATAAATAATTTGGGATTGGATTTAGAAGCAGTGATTTAACCTTATTTCAAAAATTCTCCAAGACACTATCTGATATAATTGCTGAATTAATCTTTCTGTATTACCTCCATGCAATTACCAAATAAAAGAAGTGCCAATACGAAAGATTGTTTTGATTAAATGAAGAATTCTATGAAAGGGCAGCAAAAGACAAAAGAATCTGCTCTTTTAATAATTTCAAGGTCAATACAGAAATAAAACAACCCCTCTTCATCTAAACCTTATAACATTTATGCTTAAAAAACCTAGGTCTTGCATCACATCTATGCAATGAATACCTTCTTTTTGCCCCTACAGACTTATTTTTTGCCTGCCTTTCCCCCACACTTCAGGAATTTATGGAGTTCAGTGATATTCTTCCTTAGGCTCTCTCCTAAGCAAATAGAGACACGTTTTCCTGTTATGCTTTACACTTATATACACCCTCTTCAGATATGTTCCAGTCTGAGGAAGCCAAGGAGTTACATACACTATGTCAGCTGTTAAGGGTTATGTGCTAGTCACATGGTTATTGTGCAGATTTCATGTTACCAGTGGGGAGAAGCCAGTAATTAAACAGTGTAGACAAAACAACTGGGTTTCGAATAGACTGTGTAGTTCGTGGAAGCTAGGGTGGTCTGTAAGGACAAGGAGGCTTATGCCTTGGTTTAGGCAATGGCGGGGAAGCTGAAGTGGCCTTAGAGTCCTAAGCCAGGAAGAGTGCACACAGATGTTGCTTGATATTTGCTTTTTACTACATCTGGGATTTATCTGTTGCCTCCTAGTGAGTAATAGCTATTCACAATGTAAAGTTCAATTTAAATGCTGGTGAAATGCTGTACAGGAAATTTCGTATTTTAAAACATATCTAGAATGTTTTTCCTTTTAAAACATATCTAGAATGTTTTTCCTTTTAAAAATATCTAGAATGTTTTTCCTTTAAAAATAGTGAATTATCTGCTTCTAGTTGTCATTTTACTCCCAAGAACATGAACAGAAAATGTAGCATGATAATATTTTTTTGTTATAAAATCACAGACAAAAATAAATTTTGATCTTTTTACAGACTCATAATTTTCTGCCAGCCATAAAAATTTATGTTTATAATATCTAGTAATTCTTTATATATGTATAAACCTATATCTATTTTAATGTACATAAACTGCACAGTATACCATACTTTGTACTTTATTAATTCATTAGATTTTATCATTGTAAGAATAAGTAAATGAGTTACATTACAAAATAACAGTGTACATGTAGCAATAATAGATACATTTTAAAAAATTTCTCTAGGACTTAATTTATCTAGTGTATTTCCATTAACCTTGACTCTTTTCCCCTGGTAAGGTCTTTTACACTGTTTCTCTGTTTATTTACACTCCAAACAAAACGGTGAAAAAAGGAAAATACTCGAATTAGTACATTTTGCGTCTAATAAAACTTTTTTAAAGGGAAAAGACATTATAACTTGGGTCCAAAAGGGTACTTTCTTCACAACCAATTGATAGTATAATATTTTAACTCTCTACATTTTCCTCCAAATGTGCCAGTCTTTCCCATTTTGGTTCATCTCTTCAGATATCCCTCTGTTTACTCAGCAAATTCAAGCTGATGTTAAAACTCACCACGAAAGCCAAATTCCATTTTAAAAACCTATCCACTCAATATGTGACCTTATTCATCCTTCTGTGGTCCCATGAAATTTTAGCTATATCCCTAATATTGAACTTTTTACCATTGTACCATAATTATTCATTTCCTAGTATGTCTGTTTACCTCCACCCATGTATTTAGAGTTAATTAAAACCAGAGATTCTGTTTTTATTTTTCTTTATATTATTTCACAGCATATAATCAATAAATAATTTTGAATGCATTAAAAGTTTTATATATCTGTAATTTACACATTAACTTCAGTAATTAGATTTATATTTGACTTTAACTCAACAATAAAATTTAAGAAAGGAATATTCCACCAACCTTTAGAATAGATATAGCAAATCTAACCTTTGACAGTGAGTAAAACTATAACATTAAAAAGATCTACTTTTGAATTGGTATACAAATTATAGATTTGAGGAAAATAATAAAATTTATATTAGAAAACAATTTAACAAGAAAATTTAAATTATTACATGTTGAAAATTAACTGTGTTCATTATGATGTAATAAATTTCTTTTTATAAAATTAAAAGCCTTCAGAAAAATCTCCATTAAAAGAAATTTCTTTATATTATGCATTTACAAGGAAAAAAATGAGAAAGCTTATATATTTTTTAAAGCACCTTGAAAGACATGTCATTCAATAAGTCCAGATTAATTATACCCTTGTATTTTCCTATAACATGATACATTAAGTAGACAACTGAAATAATATCCTGAGATAAAAAGCCAGGATTTAAGGTAGAGTTTTCTGGATTTTATCTTGCGATTTTCTAACTAGGAGAATTTATTCCCCTTGGATTTTGTAGGTAGAAAACACTTCACCTAAGTCTACTAAAGTCTATATTTTTGCAAAAATAGCTCATGGGATAATTCTTGGGGAAGTTTTTCTTTTAAGATTAGCTGATAAAGTTATATAATATATAATAAGTTCTCATTTCCCCACTTTAAGACTAATAACAATAAAAATAACATTTATTTTGCACTTACTATGTACCTATAACAAACACTTTAGACCATGTATAATGAGCAATCGATTTCCCCTCTCCTTAATCACTGAGGTAATTATCTTAAACTTACTTTTCCTCCTAATTAGAATTTGGAATTTTATATTAAATAACCCTACTCAACAAATTAAGTAAGTCATTTACCTGATACATAAGAGAGATGGTACTTATTGCAGCTTTATTAATACATTTCTCAGAGCCAGACTATGACAACATTTTTGATATTTTACTAGTGCTATGGTGGTTGATGGCTATGAATACACCCACACCAAAATCATCATGGCCTTGCTGCATTGCAGCATTTTCCATAGTGTTCTGGGCAACGCTAGCTTAATTCGACCCCAGTAACTATTGAAAGAAGTTCAAATAAGTTTGAAGAACCCCAGGTTAAACTAAATTATGCAAATTCTTTTACTGTAGGACACCTCAAATTTTTCAATAGGCTAAAGGAAAATTTAATGTGCTAAGTTTCTCACATTACAAAAACATGGAAACATAAACTGGTGGACTATTCTCCAGAAATATTGCCTTATTATACAAGCTTTAATAGTGCAAGTGGATGTGTGCACACACGTACATATCCAAACCCATGTTTACAGTGTGTCATTCTGGAGAAGCCTCAAAAATTTTGACTTTGTCAACAGTTATCTTGAAGTCCATATCCAGAGCCTCCATTAGATGATGGTATAAGTTATGTCCTTTAATTTTTACCATAGGCTCTGAAACTTGCAACATGCTCATCTGCTTTCTCAACATGGATTCATCTTCAACTATCAAAATGGAACACTTAATCTAGGTAGGCCCTCTTCGAATAGTACAGTCTCCAACTCTCTATGCCCAGTTCTTATTAAAATCGTGCTTAATAACATCACATTTATAGAAAGTCCCTAGAAGGCATTTTACTTGCCTTACTCTCAGCATTAATACTGTATTGCAACAGAGGAAATATAAGCTGCATACTTTAACTTAACTTCCAGCAAAATCAGTTTCAAAGGGTTCTGTTACATTCATTTTTTATCAAAAATATATATATATATATATAAAATAGTCACATGAAATACTTTTTCACTAGCTATACAACTGTTGCTCAAGATAGATCACTATAAAGTGATAATAAGTAATACCTACACAATACATATTATTTGCTTTCAGTACTCTAGATGCTTTGTATACATCAATTCACTTACTTTAGAAAAATCACACTGTGGAAGATGCAAACAAAATTTTGAACTGAGGAGTTCTGGCTCCAGTGTTTATGGTTTCAACCACAATACTAGTATTATGTAGTATCATTAATACCCCCATCTGATTTTCCCCATTTCTATTTTATAATTCAGCAAGAGAATGTGTTATTTTTCTGAAGTGCTATTACTGCTTTCTGATCACATAAATTACACTTTTGATTATATCTCTTACCACATCTGTCTGGAAGGTAGGAGTGCATACAACTTGAAGCTCATTATACCAAGTGTGGGTTCCTAACATTGTTAAATTTTGGTTTTCCTTTGATTTTTCTATTTCTATTACTATCCTCCTTATCATCACCAAAACCACCATGATTTTCATCATTTTTGCTATTTCTCTATTGAGTTTTCTTATTGAATTGTGTAAATTCTTGGTGAAATTTGGCCATATAGAGATAAATACAATAAATAATTTACTGATCATCCCAAGGATGTTTCCTAAAATGTCTAGTTTAGTGTCAGAATATTTCACCATACTCTACAGAAAATTTCACTTTATTCCTTCAAAAATTGGCAATCCTTACGTGTTATTTATGTTAGTAGTTTGCCAGAACATTAAGTTGGTCAGAATACTCAAATTCTATACTATTTTATAAATTAAACAGCTGGTCAACTCAGAGTCATCATTCTTCACAGTTAACTACTTTGCATTTTATTTATTTACAATAAATATTTACTTATTTAAAAATATTTAATAAAGAGGTAATGTTAAACAAAGCTGATGTTCATTTAGCATGCTTCCTATGGACACAGTGATTATTTGCAATTGCATTCCACATGATCAATGCTGGGGCTATACAGATTACTAGATATTTTCAGTGATATAATCTCATGGAGCTTACCTGTTGTCACTCCGTGAACCACACCTTCCTTGGTTTTGGAGCCTATATAAACAAAGAAATTCAAAACATAAATCTCAAGCTGGACTATATTGCTGATAGCTAATCAAATGCAACTAATAGAAAACAAAATCTCAATCTTAAGAAGCCCATATACAAAGATATCCTCAGGACTGAAAAAACTAAACCAATGAAACCCAGTAATCTCCATAACAAGTAGAAGGAAGCAAGGCCAGCAGGAGATTCTCTCCAATTAAGACTTCAGCACACATGATTGCTTTTTATCTCATTGTTCCACTTCAAATATCATACAAATGGGAAAAAAATAGCGAGATAACATGGGCTGGGTGAGAAGATGATTTTGGCTTCACAATGGTAAAAGTTTTACTAAAGTTCAGCACAACAGAGATTAGTTAACTCAGGAATCACAAATAGAAGGAAGAAGGAAAGAAGGAATCAACATTTGTTTGAACACCTATTATGGAAAAAACATTTTACATCTCATCTTATTTGACCTCTGCAACATCTATTTCACATAGGTATATTATGCTTATTTTATATATGAAGAAATTACAAATCAAAGTTAAATGACTTTTTAAAGTTGCACAGGTAATAACCCGCTACAAGCACATTCGAATTAAGGTCTTATGACAAAATTCATACCCTTTCTGCTAAGCCAGGCAAACCTTTAGAAGGGATGCAGTATTGTATCATTCAAGTATGACTAATGCTAATTTCAAGAAGGGGCAAGATAGGAATTTTCTCCAAATCTTGACCAGCTTTTATACAAATAATTGATTAATATTTATCATTAAAACTAAGTGTGTTAGAATTTCTATTCATAAGCTAACATTAAATTTTTCATTGTAATTTATGCCAGTTTTTTAATAAAATAGTTTTAGAGAAAATAATAGATTGGAGATTCATCTGAGAACCACCTTATAAGTGAAATAATGCAGTTCTATCAGACATAGATGAATATAAAAAAGTGAGGACATAAAAACTGGGAAATTATTGAAACCTATATTTGGATATTAAGATAGTTACCAATGTTAAGTTTAAAAATGCACTATTTTGCAAACCCTTACTAAGTATGCTAGAAATAACTATAAACACGTTTTAAAACAAAGGAAAAAAGCGTAAGTGAGCCTCAGTTTCCTTATCAGTAAATTAATACATTAGATTAATTAAATAATCTCTAAGAAGGTGGTTCTTAAACTGGAGAGTGCTGCAGAATTAATTGGGAGTGACATTAAAAATTCTGACTATGGAGTCAGAACCTCAGATATTCAATTAAATATCAGGTAAAGATATTTGCACTGTTAATAACCTTCAGGATCTAATGTAGGTAACTCATGGATCAAATTTGAGAAACACTTGTCTGAGGCAGTTCCTAGTTCCACCTTCACTTAAAATTTAGTAGTGCATACCTATAATTTAAATAATATGATGGTCAATAAGATGGTCTAAATAAATATACAGAATCATATTGGAAATGGTCATTGAGTATATAATATAAAAATATATAAAAATATGGCATTAAGTGAAATTTCCATGCATATTTAAATTTACATTCTACAAAACAGTCAAGGAAAGTTTCTACATTTAATAAAATAATTGAACCATATTTAAGAACTTCCAATTTGAGTATATTTAAGGACATACAATTAAAATAAAACATGAATTATACTTTTTACATATACTTAAGTTTTATACTTAAGGAAATGGGCTCTGGGTTCCAATATTCTGGATTTAAATCTTCACTTCACTATGTAATAATCAAATACACATCATTCGGTCAAAGTGAAGATCAAAGGAAATAATTCACACAAAGATTTTAAAATAGTGTTTAGTACATAGTAAATACTTACCAAGTGAAACTTATTATTCTTTACATATAATATTTGTAAAGATTTTTGCAGTTTAAAACAGGAAAAATCACCAAAACATAAATTGTTATAAGCGAAATTGTACAGTTGTTAAATGTGTTATAAAGAACACAGGATAGTATTATGTACATATATGTGATATGGTGTGTGCATGTGTACTTTTCAGGCAATGTTTATTTCGCATAGTCCCATTGGATTAGAAAATGATACTCATAAGCTGAGTTGAAGCTGTGTAAGAGATTAATAATGAATGATGAAAATTATGATTAATCAGTGATAAAAATTACAATTGTTCCATGCCCTTAAAATTCTTTCTCAAAACATTAAAAACTCTCTTAGTCATTTATAAATATATAGGAAAGTGAAAAATTAGTAAAACTAATATTTACTAGTATACTATAATTGAAAACAACAAAAATTAAAGTGTTTTATTTCTTGGTAAAAAACTTATCGAGTACTTAAAACACTGCTTGTCTTCCTATTCTCATTGTATAACTTCCTGTATGGAACAAGCATCTTTTCTAAGCATTAGAAAATTTGTAAATTTGTGTCAGTTTCCAAAATGGTACCCTTTGCACTTTTAATGACATATTATATGTCTGACTGTTCTATTAAAGTGAGGTTTTTTGTGGCACCTCTTCCTCTGGGACATCTTCACCTTATTCATCACAACCACCTTTTCCATGCATGTTGAGACCGTCATCTTCAAAAGGTCCTTTGGCTGCACATCTAGAGTGTCTGGAACTGTAGCAGTGCCAACGTTCCTACAGTCTGCTATTTCTTCTATAAATAAATTCACATTTGATTCAAATTTTATTTCCAGCATTTTTCACTTCATTTCTTTGCTGCACTTTCATCTTTTGGGCTAATTTCCTCTTTAAAATTATGCATTTTTTGTAAAATATCACGGATTTTCACTGGACAACAAGGCGGCAACACAAGCAAGGGTTTTGCTATCTACATAAACTGAATAGCTGGTGTGTAGTAGCCAATCACAAACACATTTTGAAAGAAGCGAAGTGATTTGATCATGGATTATAATGGTTTCTGTTATTTATGTAGTGATTTGTGGGCTGAAGAGTTAACAGGAGTTTGCACTTTATGCAATCACTCACATTTTATGTACTGTGGTAACAGAAATTTCTACTGTGTTGTTAGGGATATGTTATTTAACTAACTGTGGTAAATGAAATCCATGTATCCTGAAAATAAATTAAGTGAAAACAGCCTGTATTTGAGAGAATATTTATCACTGCTCACCTGCCATCCCTTGCAACCATATTAAAAAAAGTGACTAGTAAAAAGAAATGTTTAACTGTTGGTCTGTGGGCTTTCCTCTCTGCCTCAGTAGTACCTGAGAATTTGACCTTTGGCTATATCCTGCATCAAGATAAAGGAGAGTCTTGATAAGGTTGCTTCTTATCAAATCAATCATCTGTTTGTTGTCAATCATTTATTAGTGACTGACCTTTAATTGATGAGTAACTTGTAATAGAAAAGATACAGATACAAAATAGGTGCCCAGTGGCTATGCGACTAGACAGATATAAAGCCAAAGGGACACTAGCTGAGCTGAGAAAGTCCACATGCATCACGTCTTTTCTCTCAATACTTCACAAAACTACATGGTGGACCAGGTCAGAAGCAATGCCTGGGAGTTGCAAGAACTCAACTGCACTGTTGTTGTGCATGTTATGCTGACTTTCTCAGCTTGCTGCAGGTTAAGCATATTAAATAACAGTGATTCTTATGGTAGTTGTTCAATTAATTAAAATACAGCTTCTAAAAGCATAATACTCTAAAGGAATAACATTACTTTTCTCATGAAGTTTATGAAAACAGTGGGCCGAATTCCTTCAGCCACAGCGAACTTAGAAAATTTTCTTCAGTCACTTCCAATTTTTAAAACTACTTATTGATAATAAGTTTTGTAATGAAGGATGAAAATATTTTTAAAATATGTTGACAAAATAATTTTTCTGTTGGAAAGTTTATTTGCTAACAATAACCATGACTCCTATATATAAAAGTGTGCTTCATGAAAATCCTCAAGATAATATTAATGAAAAAATCCAACAATGTATAAAAAGAATTATACACCAGGACCTAGTAGGATTAATTCAGGTAAGTAAGCCTGGCTCAGCTTTTGAACAGTAAAGTAATCCATCATATCCACAGGTTCAAAAAGACAAATCACATGATCACATCAATAGATGCAGAAAAAGTATTTGACACAATTCAAAATTCATGATAAATTTGACAAAATTCATGATAAAAACTCACAGTAAACTAGAAATAGAGGGTAACTTCTTCAACTTAATAAAGAATATTTATTTTAAAAACCTACAGCTAATCTCATATATCATGGTGAGAAACTAGAAGCTTTCCTACTAAGACGAGGAATAAGGCAAGGATGCCCGCTCACCACGTCTTTTCAACATCACACTAGAAGTCCAAGCTAATGCAATGAGATAAGAAAAAAGGAAATAAAAAGTATACAAATTGGGAAAGAAGAAATAAAACTGTCTTTGTTCTCAGATAACATGATAGTCTATGTAGAAAATCCAAAATAATTGGAAAAAAAACACCACACCTAGAACTAATAACTAATAAGTGATTATAGCAAGGTTGCAGGATACAAGGTTAATAAACAAAAGTTAATTACTTTCCTTTATAGTAGCAATGAACAGGAGGGATTTGAAATTAAAAATACAGTGCCATTTATTAGTACCAAAAAAAGGAAATTCTTAGTTACAAATTAAACAGAATATATATAAGATCTATAGAAGATAAACTACAAAGCTCTGATGAAGAAAATCAAAGAACAAGATAACGATATATTCTGTGTTCATGAATAGAAAGACTTAATATTGTCAAGATGTCAGTCTTCCCAACTTGATCTATAGTTCTATGTAGTCTCAATCAAAATCCCTGTGAGTTATTTTGTGCATATTGAAAAACAGATTCCAAAGTTTATGTGGAAAGGCAAAAGGCCCAGAATAGCCAATACAACATTGATAGAGAAGAACAAAGGTAGAGAACTGACACTATCTTACTTCAAGATTTACTATAAAGCCAGAGTGTGAGACTGGCAAAAGAATAGTCAAATGAGTCAATGGAACAGAGTGCTGAAATAGAACCACATAAATATAGTCAACTGATTTTTGACAAAGGAGCAAAGGCAATACAATGGAGCAAATATAGTTCAATAAATAGTGCTGGAATAACTGAACATTCACAAGCAAAAAAAAAAAAACAAGGAATGTAGGAATCTAGACACCAACTTTATACTTTCACACACACACACACACACACACACACACACACACACACAACACAAGGAATCACAGCCCTAAATCCAGATGCAAAACTATAAAACTCCCAGAAGATAACAGAAGAAAATCTCCATGACCGTGGGTCACGGCAATGACTTTTTACATACAACTCCAAAGACATGACTTATGAAAAAAATCAAAATTGGACTTCATTAAAATTAAAAACTTTTGCTCTGGGACAATATCAAGAGAGTGAGAAAAGAAGCTACAGGCTACAAAAAAAAAGTGTTTGAAAAAGATCTGAAAAGTAATTGTTATCCAAAATATACAAAGAATTGCTAAAACTCAACAATAAGAAAATAACTCAATTAAAAAAATGGGCAAAAGACCTGAAAAGACACTTCACCAAAGTAGACTTACAGATGGCAAATAAGCATATGAAAAGATTCTCTATCATATTTTATCAGGGAAATGCAAATTCAAAGAGCAACAAGATAGCAGTACACACTTATTAGAATGGCCAAAATTCAAACACTAAAAGCTGGTGAGGATGTGAAGCAAAGGGACTCTCATTCATTGCTAATGGAATGGAAAATGGTATGGTGCCTTTGGAAGAAAGATTAGCAGTTTCTTATAAAACTAAAAATATTTTTAACATGAGAGTCAGCAATCATGCTCCTTGGTATTTACCCAAAGGAGTTGAAAACATGTCTACACAAAAATCTGCACATGAGTGTTTACAGCAGCCTTATTCATAATTGCCAAATCTTGGAAGTAACCAAGATGTCGTTCAGTAGGTGAATAGATAAACTGTGGTACATCCAGACAATAGAAGATAATTCGGTACTAGAAAAAAAAAAATGAGCTGATAAAATGAGCTGAAGACATGGAAGACCCTTAAATGCATATTACTAAATGAAAGAAACCATTTCGAATAGGCCACATACAATATGATTCCAACTATATTATATTCTGGAAAAGGCAATACTACAGAGACAGTAAAAAGATTAGTGGTTGCCAGGGGCTAGGGGAAGGGAATGAATAGACAGAGCAGAGAGGATTTTCAGGATATTGAAACTATTCTGTATGATACTATAGTGATAGATACATGTCATTATACATTTGTCCGATCCTATCTATATAAAGTACATCACCAAGAATGAACCCTAAGGAAAACTATGGACTCTGGGTGATAATGATGTGTCAATGTAGGTTAATCAATTATAATAAACATATCACTCTGGCTGAGGACTGAGTTTTTAAAAACACCCTCTGAAATATATCATTTATGCACAGAAATAACTTTTAAAAGAAACAAAAAGTCCTAAGTATTATTGCAAATTATCTGGAAAAACAAAAGATTAGGCCCAATTTTTACTATTAACTCAAATACACATTCACCCACCCACACATACCTCTGAATCAGTGCATACTTTTGACAAGTGATGATGCAAAAATGAATCAAGTGAGAAATACCAGCATGTAGAGCATCAATCATCCTAACCCAACAGTCATAAATAAATATCAAAATGGCATTTGGGGCTTACCTACCTACATAGAGAACACCCTCTTTTGTCTTCCCTGCTGCTTCAGCCACACCCTGTTTGGTTTTTTCAGCAGCAGCCACGACTCCCTCCTTGGCCTTTGAAAGTCCTTCATGAATACATCCATGGCTAATAAATTCCTTTACACCACACTGAAGAACACAAAATACACTTGAGTGAGAACTTTTGGGTAAAACAAAACAATACTAGAACCATCCAAGGTAAAAATCCCTGAAAGATCAGTAGAATTCCCCAAAGTGTGAGACTCTTTTAAGTGTTCCCTTATTTCACCTTATTTCAACCATTGGACAAAGAAGCTCTTTTTTTTTTTTTTTTTTTTTTTTTTTTTTTTTTTTTTTTTTTGCTTTTGCATTAAAATCGAGCCGCCTAAACATGGACTAGGATGAATCATCTCAGCTGTTCATACTGCATCTCCGAAGTCGCATGAAAAGATGGACCCTCTTACAACTTCCCAGGGTCCAAACTGTGACAGTAAAAGTTAGAAGTGCCTTTAGAAGACAGATCACAGAAAAAGAATGGGAGCTGGAGGAATGGGTCAGGGGCACTTTTAAAACGAATCTCAGAAGAGGGCTAATAGGTTGAGGAAGAAAAGAGAGAACAGAGCTACTCACTCTGGGTGTAGCTGAACCTCAGGCCCCACTGCGAGCCCACCCGCACTCGCGCTAATCCACCCGACCACGCACCCCGCCCTCAGTTATCTACCCTGAGCAGGCCCTCATCTATCTACCCTGGGCTGGCCTGTTCACACCATCCAGCAGTCCCGAGACGCGCGCCAGCCACTCGAGGGGGCGTTCTCTGCGCGCGCGCGCGCGCCAACCTGCTCCCGACCCGGCGCCCGCACCTGTTAACCCTTTACCACCTGTTGACTTGCCCCTTCTGTACTTCCATTTAATTATTTGCCAAACACAGCTAGTTTACTTTCCCAGAGAGAACCAAGAGGGCTGACTGGGGGATTTAAGGTAAAAGAAAGTTGGGTGCTTATTCTCCATCCAGCGTGCTCTCTCGTTTCCCAAAGGAAAAGCGTTTCCCGGAAAAGCTCGACCCCTCAGCCTTAGAGGATGAGAAGAGGGAAATATCTAAAGCTGGAGGAAAGCCAGGTCAACGTACTTTCCCCAAGCTCACCAAAGGGATACGTACCCACCTCCGAGACTTGACACAGCAGGTCCTCACTGCGGCACCAATCCCCCTGCCAGGCGTCCGCAGTGACTCCTTTCCCACCAGGTGTTCGGGACTCTCAAAGCTGCCCATTTAGATCTACATGCACTTACCTGAGTCCCTCTGCTCCTCAGAACTCCGATTCCTTCCACCCCCGCTTTAAAGATATTTAAACAATTCCCAAATATTATTTAAATGAAAGGGAGGAAAAGGAGCGCACAGAAAGGGCGGAAACGCCACCAGGAGAGAGATGGTCCCCAGAGGAGGCTGCTGTCAATACAACCCGGAGATGAGAGGCGAAGGATGTGGGAGGTGAACCTACGAACCTGTCGTCGAATTGCCACTCCCCGTCCCCCCGCGCTAGAGGAACCCAGGGAAAAAGAGTGCCGGAAGAGGAAGGCGGGGAGATACCGCGAAGGATGCTAAAGGTAAGGCCGGGTCCCCGGGTCTGCTCTAAAGCCAGTACACACCTCACCCCACGTCGCTGCGCTCGGTCGCTCGCCCCCTTTTTTTTGGTCCCCTTCTCGTCGTCGCGGTCTTCCTCCTCTTTTTCCTCCTTCTCCTCCGCTCACCGCCCCCGCAGCTGATTTGTCAGCGCCTCTCCCCGCCCCTCTCCCGCCGCTAGCAGCTTTCCGCGCCGCGTGCACTGTACTCTTCTTCGACCAGGATGGGGGTGGAGGGAAGGCTGTATCCAACTCCAGCCGCCTTCCTCCTCCTGGGAGGCGGAAGGTGTGGGTGTTCTGCTCTTCACCTCAAGTTCAGGGTCACGGGAAGTCTTGTGGCGATCCGGAGTGGTTAGGCTTGGGCTGACATCTCTCCCTCTTTCTCATCCCCCTTCCTCCCCTGTCTCTGCCTTTCCCTCTGGTTCCTCACTGGGACACCCCCACCCCATGTCAGAGCCAATCTGGGAGCGTGGGAGTCTGAGGATCAACCACAGAAGATAGAGCCAGTCTCTTGCCGGAGCTGCTGAAGCGGGCAGGCAGCTCTGGAAGGTGCTCACATTAGCATGCCAAGAGCACGTTTCTCTTGGATCGCTAAATTTGATTAATGGTCGTAGGACACAACGTTAAGGGCGCTTTTGCTTAAATATACTCAATTTTCGTTTGTTCTTAACCTTGCCGGAGCTCGAAAAGGCCCCGCTGGTAGAGAAGAGATTAGTAAGGAAGAGTTACATACAGGTGGAGAAGGCAGGAGGCGGCTCGTCAAATCCTCTTCCCACCCCACTATCACCATTTTCTTTTCCACCAATCAGAGGCTGCCAGACTCAGGTTTGCCATCAGCCGAACAAGGAATAAAAATATTCCCCAGCCGTCGAAACCAAGCAGTGGTAAGGCTTTTAGTTATCGAATGGGATTTACTTTCCAGACTCAAGTGCTTGTATGCAGGAGACAAATCCAGGTTGGTTTATTCTCCCGAGCCGTCATATCCAATTTCTTCGGCCCCTTCTGAAACCGCGATCTACACATCACTCACCTTTTCTGACTTCTGATTCCTGTTTCCCTCTGAGCTGACACCCCTCCCCATCCCCCACACAGACACACAGACACGCGCTGGCTTCAAGACAATTATTGCATCGCTTAACACATTTTCACCTCTTTCAGTGCTGGAGGGACAACAGCTGTTTCCGGATCACACCAGAATGGAGAACCAAGCTCCTCCCTCCAAGAGGATGCCTTTGCTTTCCTTGCCTGGATTGGGAGGGTGATTTTAGCACTGGAAAGGAAACTAAAGTAGTTGCTGTGCGTTTTTATTTTGTTTGGAGTTTTGTATTTATTTTTTCTTCTTCTTCCTCTTTTTGGGTTGGGGAGAAATTTTCTCTGATACTTGCACTCACTTAAGTCTAAAATCTGAGTGAAATGCAATTTAAATTTACAAAACCACCGTTTGGAACCAAAAGGGACAGGAAACAAGTAAATATATTGATTAAACAATTCTTTGCATTATTGGTCTGCCCTTTATAAAAGTAGCCCTTCCAAAATGCTCACGTTTTGTTTCCTTGGGATCAGAGAAAGAAGGTGAAACTTGAAAGTTGTTTTGCAGTCTGGTTCTGAGACCTTGAACAAGTATGTCCTTCTGTTCAGTTTTCTTCTGTAAATGAGATAACCCAGATAACATCTTTCTTTTCAACTTTCTTATCAGGAAAATGTTCAAACATATACAAAAGTAGGCAGAATAAAGGACTCCCCTATGAATATCACCCAATGTCTGCCATTTTTCAATGCCAACATATGCCCCAATTTTTATCACTACTCTCTATTTTTTCACTAAATTCCAAAAATTATATATATATATATTTTTTATCTATAAATATTTCAGCATGCATCCATAAAATACAAACATGGATAAAAACAATGACAATAATGTTTAGATGGCCTTTTTTTTTAACTGAAGTATAATTTATACACAGTGAAATGCTCAGATTTTAAATGTTTCTTTAAATCAGTTTTGAAAAACACATGCATTAGTGTGATCCACACCATTTTGAAGATATAGAACATTTTCATCATTTCAGAGAGTTCCTTTGTGCCCTTCTTAGTTGTACTTATTCAAGAATTTCAAAACTGAATTTTCTTTGTATCTATCTGGCTTCTTTCACTCAGCATTGTGTTTGTGAAGTTCATTCATGTTGTTGCATACATTAGTAGTTTCTTTTTATTATAGTTGATTCTTTTTATTTCTGCCAATAATAAATGTTTATCACTGTGACCCTACACAATTAGGTCCCTTGATAAACTATTATGACAATTATTTAATATATATTATTGCATAAGACATTTATAGTTAAAAAGGGAACTTCTTGAGACTTAGTGCTTTAAATCAAGAAAGGAAAAATAACAGATAATTCAGGCCCACTGCAGAATAAGGAGAGAATTATTTTGAGCAATTATTACTTTTTTGTGATTGTTATAAGATAGCATGATTCCATACCTTTAAATGGTAATTCATACTTGGCAGAAGACCATTGTACTGTATCATTCAATCATAAAAAGAAGGGTAATTTAAGCTTTATTATGTATCTTTTATAAACGAGGAATCTGAGGCTCAAAAAATTTCAGTATCAGACCTCATTTTTCTAGATCTTAAATGGCAGAACTGAGATAATCTAGCAAAAACCGTTTCAAAGACACATTTGTCTCCAGAATTGGCAGTTACTCTCTGGAATCTTACAGATTGGTTGTGGTATCGGATGGGAGGGAAAAGGTGAGACTCAACTGTGTTAGAAATAGCCTTTGAATTCAGATGTGCCAATGGAAACCCACGAGAATTTGTGTTATTATAAAACAGAGCATTCATATTTAAAATTTTATCTTTTCTCTTTTGGTAATTTTCAGTACAGAGAGATGATTTCTCACCAGTCACACCAAAAAAAAAAAATTATAAAACAAATTTTTGTCATTTTTGAATTATAATTACAATTTTGTTTTACTTTTTTTTTTTACTCTTTAAAGTACCTTGCACATATTAGGCATTTGATAAATTTAATTACTAATAATATTAATAGTGACATTACTTCTGTTCTACCCATAATCTCTTAGCTCTGTATTCTTAAGGAGGAAAAACTACTCAAAAACAAAGAAGGGAACTAGATGTTAATAAAGATTTTTTTCATCATTGATTGAAAATATGACCTTGAATAAATTTTTGATTCTCTAAATATAACTTTAAAATGTAATCTCATTGATGGCCAGTACCTCATAAGGAATATAGAAGAATAATCTACTGAGAAACTGCTAATGTGCACATTTTGTTAGTGTGCATCATGCATGTTTTTTTCTCTTTGATAAATGAATTCTAAATATTTTGCTACTTTTATATGGGATTGTTTTATTTAAGTTTAAGACAGTAAGTTAGCTATAGATTAACATTATATAAAATGCATGGTTAACCTAAACTCTGTCTTTCCCATAAAATAATTGATTTTTACATGTGCCATGAGGTAAGCTTGTGCTGCAGCATGGAATGACATGAAAAATAAGGAAGCTGTCCATGACCAAGTGGTTAAGGAGACTTTCACTGGCTTCTTCTACTTGCATCTTCCTCTCATCTTATGCAAGTACATAAAAAATATGAGGTAGTGAGATCTGGATAGGCTTCCCTTGTAATTTCATAGTGGTTATAGAGGGAAAGCCTAATGCATACAATGGAGATGGTATTGTGCATGATTTTGGAAAAGGTTTGAGCTTGAAACAGGGCAGTACAATTATTTCAAAGAGATATGAAGACCAATGAAAAAGGAGTATGGTGTCCAAAGAAGATGCTCTAGTGTGACCCCAGGTGCACTTAATGTTGTTGCTATAATATCATTAGCAGCACAAAATATTGGACATTTATTCCAGTACAATGTAATTTATCATATTTATTAATACTGTAGTATATTTTCAACAATGTAGAATTGTGACAACAAGAAGGTGCCATGCAAATATGAAAAATTTAATTGTACATTATTTCAAATTTCCCTGTGATTTTTGTGACACTAAGAATATGAAGACGTGAAGACATGCAAGATTCTAAGATAAAGACTTTAAAGCCAAATAGAAGAGATAATCTAATATTTTAGGACCTAAAAAGTTCAAATGATGTTAGTGTTAGAAGATAAAAACATATTTATGAGCTCAAGAAATGCACTGAACTCTGGTGAGCCTGGTATACTTTCTGAGAGTGGAGAAACTTCATACACATTAAGCTTGGTAGCGGTGACTCAGAACGAGTATCTATACTCTCTAATCTCTAATTTCTTCATTTGTAAAATGGGGATGATATTCTAGTTGTGTGATTGTTGTGAGGAATAAATAATATAGTTAAAGCAAAGAATCAAGCACAGTGGAATCTTCCAATAGAAGTAGTAGCTATTACCTAGCCTCCCTGTTTTAGAGTGCAGGAAATACTTTTTTTCATTGTAAGTAGTTTTCAAAAGTATGCCCAGCCCTCCCCAACCTCCCTCCCTGCCTGAAACACACCTGAGGTATTTGATATCTTTCCATCAATAACTTTGGCTTACTGCAGTAGGTAAAAAATTTCCAACCAAGGATGGAAACTGTGAGGAAATGGAGAGGGGGATTCAAGGAGTATTGATAGGGGTCAATAATGAAAAATCTGTCAAATCTGTCTTTTATCTCTCTAATGTGGATTACAATACAACATCACTCACAGAAACTTGCATCCGTAGCCTGAAGAAACATTCTCTATCTTTATTGACAGTTTTATATTCTTGGAACCTGGTTTCCTTAAAGGGGCAGTGGCAGAGCTCTTTATGAATTCTGCTGATTTGCCAGGGGAGAAAAATAAAATGATGTAAACAAATGGTGTTCCAAGTGTGCCAGACTCATTTTGACAGTGGCTCAGAAAGGCTTCAGAATGAATATCCAATTCAGAGGTAAATTCGGCCTCTAATGTTCCAGGTGAGTGAAGAATGGACAGACTGAAAAGACAGTGACAGATCTACTTCCACTTTTCAATTGTATTTGGTGTTCAGATAGGCAGAAAATAAATGGATGAAAAAACATGTCATGGGACTTTATAATGTTTTGCACAATGTTTTAAACTGAAATTATAATGCTTTTGCAAACAGAGAAATCATAACAAATTAATGAAATGAGCATATTTCATATATCGAAATTATCCATGCATCTAATATATTTTCCTCTATAGATAATTTGAATATGAAGTGGCATTTAAGAAATTTTCTTCAATGCTATTTAAAAAGCATATCATTTTGAGTTCGTTATTCCACCTTATTAAGAGATTCAGAAAAGGAAATTATTCAGAGAAGAAATTATTTCTTAGTGGTAACTTGATGAAACCTTTATCAAAACATATCCATGTCAGTAAGTACTGATTTGTGATGTATTTTTACTATAAAACATTACACTGTATCATGTATTTAACTGATTATTTATTTTTATTTTTATCTTTAATTTCTACAAGCATCACTTGAGTTCGATTTCTAGAACTTTGATTATCTTCACAAGACTGGAACCAGAGCTTGTCTATATATTCAGTCTAGTAATTCTTCATACACATTTAAATATTATTAATGAGTTCTTTTAAATCAACTTCTCTGTGATAAACCATGATTTTTCTCTAAGTTCCTCTATTTCTTTTTTGAGTCCATTCCTATTTAAATTCCTGTTAACGTTTCTCATTAAAATGTTGGACTAAAAGCTATTTTGTTTTGCTTTGTTTTGGTCAGGATTAAGAGAAATTACAAGTAATCAGATTATAACCAAAAAGGATTTTTTGATAGAAGTAGCTATTCAACATTTAAAAATGGTTTAAAAATAAATTTATAAATTTTTATTTTATCAGTATTTAAAGTGTAGAAATAGATCTGATTAAATATGTAAATCTCTTATTTCTGCAGAAAATCTGACTTGTTGTTTCACAGATATGTCTTTAAATACATGTATAATAAAGAAAAAATAGCAAACATCTTCACATAATGTAATCATCAAAAGGAAAAAACTAATTTATACAAAAATCTCATTGATATTACTCAAATTGTGCAGCTGATTTCAAGTGAGAAATTAGTATATACCTACAAGATTATTAAGATTTAGACAAAATTATACAATAGACACACATCTACATATAATGCAGATGAAAAAACAGTCATGAAAGGATTTGCCAAGTCTTTTCAAATGTAAGAAGGACCTGTGTTTAATGTCTTAGTTATCTCAGTGTCTATAGCAGCAATCAATTAAATAAGAATTCAGTCTCCTTAATTATCTTGGATTATGGTCTTAACCTGTGGGAAACATGTTAAATCATTAAAATAACATTCTCAAGATATGTTAAAAATCAAATTGGATTTCCATGACAGGACAGACTGAAATGACATTCAATAAATATTATTCTCTTTTATTTTTTCATTACACAGAAGTATATGGTCATTAAAGAAAAGTAAGTAAATGTATGTAAGAAAAAGGAAAAAAAAAAAAACAACAAATACAGGCATACCTCAGACAGACTTCAGGTTCAGTTTCAGGGCTGTGCAATGATGCAAGTGCAGACATACCTTAGAGGTATTACAGTTTTAATTTCAACCACTATATAAAGTGAGTATCACAATAAAATGAGTCATAACCTAATTATTGCTGGAGGGTCTTTCCTTTAATTTGTAAAAAATGCAACACCTGTGGAGCACAATAAAGTAGCGCATAATAAAACAAGCTATGCCTCTGAAATATCAGTATGTCCAGCAACATGAGATAACCTATTGACTCTCATTAAAAATTACCTTTTCTAGAAGATAATTTAGAAATACGTATCCAAATCATTCACTATGTTCATCCTTTTGAGTGAGCAATTCCACTTCTAGAAATATATTCTAAGAAAATAATGTTACATACTCAAAGGAAGGTATTTTATGCTGTTTTATACAATTTTAAGCAAGCCCTGAATTTCCATAAAGTGTTTACCAATGCAATTGTCCAAGTGAAATTTCTATTAAGTACTTATCGGCCATTCACTTCTTATGCAACACAACTAGTAAAGGACCAAGCATGTTTTCTCTGTATTGTTTCTCCTTAAGCAGCATACAGGACAGTTGCAAATACTTGCAGGTGACATTTTTCTCTACTTGCTCTCAGCTCTTTAAGAGATAGAAGTTAGCTATATCTACTTTACAAATTTATGGAAATGGATTGGGCTAATGTAAACAACTATTATGGTTGTATCTAAAAGAGCTGATTCTACCTAACTTATAAAGCATAATTGAGGGGAAAAAAAACAAGGATAATCATTTCGCTGTTCTTTTCTAAGACAAATGCTGATTGTGACGAAATAATGCTTCCAGAAGTAAAGAATGGATTTAGTTCTAGACGTAGAAAAGCTATTAGTTGGATGAAAAGGAAGTGAAGTTGTAAAAACTTTTTTCAGTTAGGCGGAAAAACACAAAAACAAAGGTCAAACATCAAAAAAGATTCTACCTAAAAGAAGAATTGATCCAAGTGTAGCCTTTATTTATTACTCATTTCTCAAAATAATCTGTTTAAAAACATTCAATTTTATTGTCTTTAAAATTACAACTACTGAAGAAGTGATTGGCAATCAGGACATGAGGATGAAAGAGGTAGAATTCAAACATTTACAGCATGTAGTATATGCCATCATATTTTCAACTAGAAATCTAAACATGTATGAAAATTTGAAAGAAATTAGAAGTGCCAGAAGTTAAATTAGAGATGAAAATCTTTGAAAGCATCAAAAATTCCTTTGTCTAAAATAGTTCTCTTTCTTTCACTGTCATTAAAGCTGGCTCTACTAGAATAACTGCGTCTTGGCTGTCATTATCTGAAATAGTTGACGAGGTTTCAACTTTGTTTATATATATATATACAATAGTCCTCAAATGCAGAAGTGTATTTAAAATATAATCTTTCTTCAGGAAGTTTAGAACCCTGACTGAGAATATTGCAAGGTAAGTTCTCTTATTTTTTACTACAAAGCCCAGCATGATCTTTGCAATGGTACAGGGAGACTTATTTGAAGAGTAGAGGCTCACAGGCATCTTGTATTATCATGACCTAAAAACTACCTAACAGTGTGGCACAGAAGAGAAGCAATGAAACAAGGCCCATGTTTCTCTCCATCATGGAGCGGCTCAGCATCTCAGAGACTGCTCTCTGTGGAGAAACATCTAAATGGAGTCACTTGTCCCTATCAGAGAAAGGAGCATGCTTTTAATTCCTACCCAAACAAGAGAACTTTACTGAACATGTATTCTATTGATTCTTGCTTATAATAATTAGCTAGCAACATCCATGAAGTTATTTTATATATAATACTTTTTCTATTAAAGCAGTGGTTACTTGGCCTAGATGACTTATACCCTCATGATCTCTATAGTCCTACTTCTCTAGATTTCTTCCACATCTTTTTTTACCCCAAAGGGGGAAAATGAATTTAACACTTTCCAAATAGAGCTTAATTGCATAGGAAAAATGTTATACCTTTTAGAGTGTTAATTAGAGCCAGTAATAATATGACAAGTCTCATCTAAAACCCTTTCAAATTATTCTGTCAGTGTTGAAATGGTGTTGAGCTTTTGCATACTTGCCAAATATGCAAATCAATTTTTTTCTATGCATTGAGAGAGAGCATTATAAGACTATTTCCCCTATGTGAATTGTATATTCTAATTCACATATAAGGACCTCTACGAAGGTAAAGAGAAATACAAAAATCTGAATATACAGATGAGAGAATTTAGAAGCTTCATAGAGTTAGGGGGCCTCTTATTTAGCCAGGATTTTTCCTCCTCCCTTCCACCTTATCCTTTTTCTCTTTCATTCTTTCTTTTCCTTTTATTCCTCATGACTTTTTCTTTCTAAAATATTGGTCTTGTTAATAAGTAGTAGAAATTCATTTACCAAGACAATAATAGCCAGTAGAGTTAACACTACAAATGTTATGGGTCAAATGGTGTCCTTTTCAAATTCATATATTTAAGCCTAATGTCCAACACTACAGAATATGACTGTATTTGGAGACAGCATCTCCAAAGAGGTAATTAAGTTTGAATGAAGTCATTGGGGTGGGCTTAATCCAATATGACTGGTGACTATGTTAGAAGAGGAGATTAAGACAGATATACACAGACACCTCAACATGAAGACAATGGAGGAATATGGCCATCTATTAGCAAAAGAGATGTGAGAAGGAACCAACCTTGCCAACACCTTGATCTTAAACTTCTTATCCTAAAATAATGAAAACGAATTTCTGTTGTTTAAGCCACCCAGTCTGTAGTACTTTGTTATGATAGTCCTAGCAAACTAATACATCAGGGTAATAGTTACATTTTCAAATAAAAACTGGTAGCTACATGATTTACTTTGTCCAGGGAATCTGAAATTTGTGGAAGATAAATGACTAGCCCAAGATTAACCAACCAGTACCACACACGTAGATGACATGCAGCCCATATTTTTACCATATATAGTTATCCCTTTGTCCACTCTCTTATAATCAGATATGCCTGGGAATCAAATACATAGAATTAGTACCATCCTATCCTCTTCTTTGTAAGTGCTTGTTTTGCATTCTGCAGGCTTCAGAGGGTGGAAAACAAAATCTGGGGGATAGAAAAAGAGTATTTTAAGATAAATATGCACAACTAAAAATAAAGTTCTAAAGCTTCAATTTGAGCTTTACCAATATCATATGATGGTTACCACTTTAGCTCTCATTCTTTGCAAAGGGTAGGAGTGGGAAGTTTAACCTAAAAAAAAAATCATTGTTGTAATAAACAAATTTTAGGACTGAGAGTTTAAAGAACTGATTTTACTCGGGTCATAAAGAACATGTTTTCTGGTTTTGCCAATTTTATTATAACCAGCTAGAAGATCAAAAGCATCTATTATGAATTCCTGAACTTCCTACCCCGTAGGCCTCTCCATTCTAAACCATCCAGACAATTCATTAAAAAAGTGTGCACGTTGACTGCTAAACAATGTATAGCAGTAGAGAACATTGCTTATATTCTAAGGGCCTAACCTTTTCAATGTATGTTTTGAGCTTTGACATCCTGATGGTGGACCAATGCTAAATACTCAGTTCAAATCAATAGCTATTTATTGAACTTTGAGGACCACACGGTTCTTTTACAATGCCAGCCCCTGGAATATGCATCCAGAAGGTTCCCAAGCTCTACTTCACCCACTGATCTCCAGTTACAGGACTCAGCCTATCCTTTGGTTCTACTGTTTTCTATTGTGGAAAATTCTTTACTTATCCAAGGGACCCCTGTGAGTAGCAAGGTCCTAATTTGGTTTGGACAGTAATTACTTTTAGAATCTCAAAATTTGCTCTAAAAGCTTCTGAATACAGACTCCTACATTTGAGAATATATTCAAATGTTATTTTGATTTTGATTCAAAATCTTATTTTAACTATTATTGTACCATTCTAGTTTGGCTATTTGGTATTTTCATTAGAATAGGTTTGTTCAGGCATTTTAATTTTTTTCGTTTTCTTACCCATAGTTTTCTTTTACTAATTTTATTATTCTTACTTCTTATTAATGAAACAAACTGATTCAGACAGTAGAATTAATTATTTTTTGTAGGATGAAGAAAGTTAGAATAAGAAAGAGCAACTTTTAAGAACTCACTTATCTTTCTCCATTTTTTTAACCTGGATTTTGAATTATTTCCCAGACTCAGTTCTGAAACTATAAATCATAGTAGAAATACTTTTCAAAGACAAAACTGTTGGAGACTCTGCAACGAAAATGAAAACTTGAGAGCTTTCATCCAGTGGGGTGTAGATTTGTGGACCCTTTGGGGAAAATTAGACTACTTTGGTGACCACATTAGTTTTATACCATATTCCTTAAAGTTCCTGTCCTTTCAACTGCAGTAGAAAGTACTTTGTATCCTGCTGTTTATATTCAGTGACAAAATGGTGATTCAAGTGAAACTTTAAAATAAATGCAGCCTTATAAGTGCTCAGAAGTAGCACTAGGAACAGAGTTGATTACAGAAGCGGGAAAAATTTTGGCGACATGAAGAGCTAGTTACAAAGATTTATAGTCAAATCATTGTCATATTTTCTACCACAAGACACAGTAAACAGAGAAGCTTGATTTTAACACTGGCAGATTCAAAACACAGGATATGCTGTACAAATAAATACTATAACAAACATTCATGCAGTAGATAATAATATTTATTAATAATGATTTATAATAGAAAACTATTTATTTATTTTTGTAGCCCTAAAATAGGGATATAACTTATTAATGAATATTTAAAGTTTTGATAAAAGATAATAATTTATCAGAATTAATGCCAGTTTTACAACTAGATACTCATATTTGATAATAATAGAACAGATGATGAAAATATAACAGTTCTTATTGTATGTAAATCAAGACTTTTAAAACTGAATTGAAAATTATACTAAGATATTAAATTACTGTCCCTAAACATCAGATAGTCAACTTTACTGATGGATTATCACAAAATACGCATACATTAATATCTGAACAAATAAATTTACTGAACAAAACATGATGAGAAAGATTTTTCTGAACTTGTTAAATGTCACTGTATAATTTACAAAGCTCATGCTCAAAGCCCAAGTCTATCTTACTTTATTTTCTCTTTGGTACCAGGACCTCTCTGGGCTGGGATCCAAAAACTACGGTTCCTTTTCTCAGCTGACTTTTGTTGGATTCTGCCAACTGAAGACCTCCCACGTATAGGGGAGGGCAGTGGAGAGGGATTTGATCTTTTTACTTGATGGTTTATTTTCATTGTTATGGGACTCCAGCCATCTTCCTTTAATCCAACAGCAGCAATTTCTGTATTTCCAGAAACAATCCAGTTCTGCCCTCAGCATTTCCAGGCCAGGAGGGTAGGACCTTCTCATCAAATATCTAAGGCCCAATGATGTGGGAACTCTTCCCCTAGGCTTCAGAGTTATCAACACTGGCCATCCAGGCAGGCCCTTTCTCATGGGTCTGATTGAAGCTCTGAGCTCCTGAGATGCCACTATGAGCCTGATGGCATCCTCTCTTTAGGAGTGTGAATGCTAATGCTAAAGGAGTCTTGTTTTAAGATATTAGGTTCTGATAACCTAAAACCTATGGCTTTATTTGCTTCTGTCTTAGCGGTAATTCCTGCTTCTTGTACTCCTTAATCTTTGTGTGGACTTCCAAGCCTGCTATGCATCATTAGACTCAGAACCTGGTTGATGAGCCATACAGCCAGACCACAGGGAACCAACAGAACAAAAGAAGATTTCTTGCTGAAATTACTAACTGCTTACCCTTACCTTTTAAGCTTACCCATACCTTGAAAGGGAAACAGGAAAACAATGACTTTACGCTATAGCTTGCACAAGTTAAAGATAAACCGAACCATTCATTTCATTCTTGACTCCTCATAATCAGTAATTTTTTACAGAAACTAAGAAACAGACATAGACTCAGTTACTCAAACACTCGGGTCTCATTCTGATTCTGAGAGGAGACCACACTCTGTTTATGGAGCGTTAGTCCTTCTCTAATAAACTTTTCTTCGTTTCCAACTCTGACTCACTCTTGAGTTCTTTCCTGTGTGAAGCCAATGACTCAGTGGGCATAAGACTTGAGATCCCTCAGGGGTTTTCTTCCTATGCTGCATCACTTTTTCAGTCCTTCAGTACAATTTAACCATTTCTTATTTAAATTATCTCTGTTTAAAAACTTACTATTGCTCCTGCTTTTCTGACTAAAATTTTATTGATATACTCAGTGAATGGATAAAAGATAGTGAAGACTATTCTGAACTAACGAAAAAAAATTACAGTTTATAAAAAGTTTTTCTTAAGAAAATAAAAACAGGTTGAAAAACATAGCTTTTCGGTCATTAGTCTTATTTAACACCTAAAATAATGAATAATAAACATGTTTTAATCAAGTGAAAAATAATATTCCTAGTATTCCCCAGTGTTATTTTTATAGTTCTTTCAATGAGGAAAGAAAAAGTAAACTTTAGTCTTTACCTCAGTAACCGATGTAGACATTTGAAATAGAAGGATACGAAAGAATTTTTAAATTCTTTTACTATTCCA